>CM053788.1:603088327-603688327 GCA_028749045.1 Cupressus sempervirens
CCTCTCTTGATTTCTCTTTCTAAATTTGCCCCTTTTTATTCCTTACAAATATCTCTTCCTAATAATAACAATATGGTCTTTAGCTCATGTTTATAACCCTCTTTCTCTATATATCATAGTATATTCAATTTTCTAATTATCATCTTTATTTACCTACATTAACTCTCTCTTCCCCCATCACCATTTGTATTTATTTTTATCCCTACATTTGTACCTTTTCAAGATCTATTTCATATGAATCCTTCTAACCCCTCTTAATTTCAGTTTCTTATTTTGTCCCTTTTAATTCCCTCATAATATCTCTTCCTAATACTAACAATATATCTTTAGCTCATCTCTCTCTCTCTCTCTCTCTCTCTCTTCCTCTCTCTCTCTCTGTGTGTGTGTGTGTGTGTGTGGTGTGTGTGTGTGTGTGTCTCTGTGTCTCTCTCTAACACACACATCCATTTGTCCTATTATCTTTATTTCACTTTATCCCCTCCCTCATCCCACCATTAAATTTTTCATTAAAATTGGTGTATTAAGATTATAGTTCAACTTGGGTAAGGATTACATTATTCAATATGGACTTAATATATGTGAACTGTATGTACTATATACCTATAAACTATAAATGTATATAATTATATAAATGTGTATTTTTCTCTATTTTCAAATCTCTCTCTCTCTCTCTCTCTTCTCTCCCCCATATTTTACCTTCTTTATCTACCTTCATTCATTCACCTTGTCCCCATTCTATCTTACCTATGCCTTATAATTACTCGCTCTCTCTCCTTATCTTCCACTAATTTCTTTCTCTTGTTCCCTCTTTTCACCACATATTACCCATCTCTATCTTTTATACATACACATCTATATCCCCTAATTAATCTCTTTTTTATTCCCCCCTCTCTCCACACACTTTATCATCTCCCTAGTATTGCCATATTTTCCCCCTATTTACCTTATTTATCTACCTCATGTATCTCATCTTGTCCCCATTATATATTTTCTACCACTTCTCTAATAATTAATCATCTTCCTACTCTTGCCATATTTTCCCCCTATTTATATTCTTTGTCTACCTCATGTCTCTCACCTTGTCCCCATTCAATCTTATCTTCCACTCACTCTTTCTCATGCTCCCTCTTGTCACCATATCTTCCCAATCTATATCTCTTATACATACACATCTATATCCCTAGAATTCATCTCTCCTCTCTCTCCTCTCTCTCTCTCCTCTCTCTCTCTCTCTCTCTCTCCCTCCTCTCTCTCTCCTCTCTCTCTCTCTCTCTCTCTCTCTCTCTCTCTCTCTCTCTCTCAGACTCACTCAGACACACACACAGTCACTCCCTCCTATTACCATAGATTTCCCATATCTATCTCTTATACATAAACATTTATATCCCCATAATCTCTCTCTCTCTCTCTCTCTCTCTCTCTCTCTCTCTCTCTCTCTCTCTCTCTCTCTCTCTCTCTCTCTCTCTCACACACACACACACACACACACACACAACCACTCCCTCCTATTACCATAGATTTTCCATATCTATCTCTTTTACATAAACATCTATATCCTCATAATCTCTCTCTCTCTCTCTCTCTCTCTCTCTCTCTCTCTCTCTCTCTCTCTCCATATTTTTCCTCTATTTATCTTCTTTATCTACCTCATGTCTCTCACCTTTTCCCCATTCTATCTTATCTATGCCCTATAATTACTCACGCTCTCTCCTTATCTTCTACTCACTATTTCTATTGCTCACTCTTTTCACCACATCTTCCCATCTCCATCTATTATACATACACATCTATATCCCCTTAATTAAACTATTTTATAGTTCCTACCCTTCTCTCTCTCTAACACTTTATCATCCCCCCTACTCTTGCCATATTTTCCCCCATATTTACCCTTCTTTATCTATCTCATGTACATCTTACCCTTGTCCCCCTTCTATCTTATCTACCACCTATAATTACTCAAACCTATCTATTTATCACCCAATCACACTTTCTCTTGTTCCCTTCTATCACCATATCTTCCCCATCTCTTCTCTTATATGTACACATCTATATCCCCCAATTTCCTCGCTTTTATACTCTCTCTCTCTCTCTCTCTCTCTCTCTCCTCTCTCTCTCTCTCTCTCTCTCTCTCTCTCTCACAACACACACACACAACACACACACACACACACACACACACACACACACATCCTCCATCTTACCTTAACATATACCTCAAAAATGGATATCTCACCATCTCCCTCTCTCTCTCTCTCTCTCTCTCTCTCTCTCTCTCTCTCTCTCTCTCTCTCTCTCTCTCTCTCTCTCACACACACACACACCACACACGTGCGCGTGTGTGCAGACACACACACATCCTCCATCTTACCTTTAATCACATATAACTTGTTGGACTAACCACCAACCTTCCCCTTTGGGATTTGTGACATGGCTTACCTGCCTCCTATGTTCTATAAGTCTAGTGGTTGTATCGGGCATTAACAGGTTGATCTTTTGCTGCAAACGACAACTCTAGCTTGTAACAAGTGGTATCAGAGCTTGGTCATAGATTCGAATCCCCTTGAGTAACACTGAGGGGGGGGAATTTTTGTACTAACTACCATCCTTCCCCTTTGGGAGTCATGACATGGCTTAACCAACTCCTATTTTCCATAAGTTTAGTGGTTTTATTGGGCATTAACAAGTCAATCTTTTGGTGCAATGACAACTCGAGATCAAGTAATAGAGCTACCATTCATATCTCCCATATGTCTCTCCCCCATTGACCTCTCTCTTCCTCCACCACCATCTCTATCTATTTTGATCCCTAAATTTGCAACTTTTCAAGATCTATCTCATTTTGTTCCATCTACCCTCTCTTGATTTCTCTTTCTCAATTTTCCCCTTTTTATTCTTACAATGTATCTTCCTAACAATAACAATATATCTTTAGCTCATTTTTATAACCCTCTTTCTCTACCCAGCATCAGTCAACATGTTTATAACATCTCTCTCTCTCTCTCTCTCTCTCTCTCTCTCTCTCTCTCTCTCTATGTGTGTGTGTGTGTGTGTGTGTGTGTGTGTATTTAATTTTCTAACTATATTTAATTTTCTAATTATATTTAATTTTATAACTATATTTAATTTTCTAATTATATTTAATTTTCTAATTATTATCTTTCTTTACCTACATTACCTCTCGCTTCCCCCGTCACCATTTGTATAGATTTTTATCCCTAGATTTGTACCTTTTCAAGATAAATTTCATATGAATCCCTCTAACCCCTCTTAATTTCAATTTCTTATTTTGTACCTTTTCATTCCCTCATAATAACTCTTCTTAATACTAACAATATATATTTAGCTCATCTCTCTCTCTCTCTCTCTCTCTCTCTCTCTCTCTCTCTCTCTCTCTCTCTCTCTCTCTCTCTCTCGCTAACACACACATCCATTTGTCTATTATATTTATTTCACTTTATCCCCTCCCTCATCTCACCATTATAATTTTTGTTAAAATTGGTGTAGTATTTAATTATATTTAACATTATAGTTCAATTGGTTAAGGATTACATGATTCAATATGACTTAATATATGCGTGCATATGTATGTAACCTTACATATACTATAAATGTCTAGCATTATATATAAAATCTGTGTTTTTGTCTATTTGCAAATCTCTCTCTCTCTCTCTCTCTCTCTCTCTCTCTCTCTCTCTATCTCTCTCTCTATCTATCCATGTTCATATTCTCCACATAATTACCTTTTTTATCTACCTCATTTCTCTCACTTTTCCCCATTCTATCATATCTATGCCCTATAATTACTCACTTTCTCTCCTTATCTTCCACTCACTCTTTCTCTCACTCCTTCTCTTCACCACATATTCCTCATCTCTATCTATTATAGATACACATCTATATCCCCCTAATTAATCTCTTTTATCTCCCACCCCTCTCTAACACTTTATCATCTCCCTACTATTGCCATATTTTACCCCTATTTACATTATTTATCTACCTCATGTATCTCACCTTGTCCATGTTAGAAGCAATAGTCCACCAAGATAACTGGAGGGGGGCATGGTTTGGGGTGCTGAATTCAGTTATCCGACAATTAAAATATTTATCTTTCTTTAAACAAACTTAACCATTCAACCAAGGTAAACAACAACCATAATAAATAGACATAGAAAATTACACTAGATGTATTAACTAGGAAACCCTTGATCAAAGGAAAAACACCAGTAGAAATTATGCCCACAAGATGATGTACTAATATATAAATATTCCTTGTTAGAGGATGGACCCTGTTAGGAGTCTATTACAACTTTTAGTACATAGAGTCTCTGTTAGGACACTTTCAATCCATGTTAGGAGATTCCAACCCTGTTAGAAGTTCTAGTACAATGTATGCAAGATGAGCACTCTACCCAAACATGCAATTTAAACTATGAGAAGATCCCACTACTTAATCATGTAGTTTACTATTATGTTCTTCTTTCCTTTGTTCTATCAACCCAAACCAATCACTGTCAAACCCTTGTAGATCAAGTCACAATTCTTAGATCCAAACATCAAACCTTGGATCACTCAGTAAACCTTGGCAATGATGTTTTCCTTCACTTCTACAATGCTCTTCTCAACTTCACATTTAGTTCTCTTTTTGCTTACAATCACTTCACATCAATACACTTCATGTCTACTTGATAAAGGAAAATATCTTTCCTTTATACTGAGTCCATAAACCAATTCCCTGAGTCAATTGTTAGACCCTTCTCAATTAATTAATTATAGGACCACATTAAGAACATGTTACATTTAGTGATAACATTAATCTTTTACCTTGCAAACTTCAATATATTTCCATACACACAATATTATGATGAGAAAACTAGCCATGTCATCATCAATATGTCTTCTTCATGTCCTCGACCTCAATCCTCAGAATATCAATTCTATTAAGAGATATAACAAGTTTACCAAAACATGTCTCTATAAACTCTATCTCAGAACAAACATCATCAAAACTTACATAACTTCTTTTAGACTATCATTTCTTCCTCTGACACTAACTACATATACCAGATACTTAGAAGTATCTCCATAACCTTAGATAGTCATAATAACTCAACTAGCCATCCATACCAACTTGTTCTTTCCATTGTTCTTCTATCAAATACCACACAAAACTCCTATGTTGACATCAATGAAAAATTCAGTCATGAATGTAACATATCATCATAGTTACATATTTATAATACTCCCATAGGAATATCATTGGCATTCATGCTTGCAAAAATATTGCAACAATCTCCCCCTTTGACATTGATGGCAACATAGATGAAAAACATTTAGTTCCAAGAATACCGACAAAAAGTTTGTTCACCTTTTTTTAAATCATCTTCATCAATCATCCTCCCCCATTGATATACCTCAATGTGTTTTCTATCAAACTATCATTCCATGTTGTACATCTTTTTGAACATACTGTACTCTTGCCAAACTTCTCGAACTACTATGCTTACTATTTTGTTTTGTTTTTTTTTTCATGCCGAACATCTCCCCCATTGACATTAATTTCAAAGGTTTTAGCAACCAACTTTACTACATCAAACTCTACAATAACTAATTCTTGATTAGCTCAAATGTCAAAAGATATTGTTCAAAATGACATCCACCAAGAGTCTTAGATGACTCTATCCATCATAGATACTCCCCCATGCAGGAACCATCAGCATTCAATCCAGACAACAATTGTACTCTATTACACTAGACTAATGCACTCTTGCATCTTCTACTTTAATGTAGGAAGGGGCATAACGCCAAGCATGCCTTACAAATACTCAAAATTTTCTTTGGGAAGAGGCTTAGCGAATAAATCTACAATTTTCCCTTTAGTGCTCACATAGTCAAATCTAATTTCCTTTTCTGCAACTTTCTCTCTCAACATATGATACTTAATAGAAATGTGCTTGGTCTTAGAATGCAACACTAGATTCTTAGACATATTTACCATGCTTGTGTTCCCACAATGTATAAAAATAGGTTTATTGATTTCTATCCTTATATCCTTCAACATCTACTTCATCCAAATGACTTGATTACAATTGTTTGTTCTTGTAACATATTCTACTTTTGATGTACTTTTTGATGTACAATTCTACTTCTTGCTTAGCAAGGAAACCAATCGTCCTCCAAGAAAGAAGTTCCACCATTGGTGCCTTTTCTATGATCATCCATATTGCCTGCCCAATCTACATCAGTATAAGCACTTAGAGTGAAATCATTAGATCTATCATACCACAATCCAAACTCAGATGTTTTCTTTAGATATCCAAATATCCTTTTGACTACTTCATAATGTGCTTCTCTAGGATTGGCTTGGAATCTTGCAACAGTTCTTACTATATTTTCTATATTTGGCCCTGTTTGAGTTAGATATTGCAATCCTCCAATCATAGAGCTCTACTTTTTCTACTCAACAATAGGTGTCTCATCTTTGTAGATAACTCATGTCTAGTTACCATAGGCTGTTTGAACAGGTTTCCATGTTTCCAAGCCAAACATTTTTATTAAATCCTTCAAGTACATAGTCTAAGAAATAAACATTCCTTCTTTATTATGTACAATCTACAATCTTGGAAAACATTTCATCTCTCCTATCATACTCATTTCAAAAAATTTCTTCATCTCCTCAACAAAATTCTACTTTCTTCACCATTTCCTCCAAATATGATATCATCAACAAATATTACCAAAATCATCAAACCATCATCAATTTCTTTCCAATACAATATTACTATTTGCCATACATTTTCTATATCCAAGCTTTGTCAAATGTTTGTCCAACCTTGCATAATAGTTTTGGGTGCTTTCTTCAAGCCATATAGTGCTTTCCTCAATCTATATACTATGTCCTTGTCATCTATTAAAGGACATCCTTCAGGGTACTCAATGTACACTTCTTCAAGTTCTCCATTCAGAAATGCCAACTTGACATCCATTTGATACAATTTGAATTTTTTTGTGTTGATAGGCTAAGAATAATCTTACTACTTCTACTCTAGCCACTGGAGCATAAGTCTCCTCATAATCTATCCCTTCTTGTTGTGAGTATCCTTTACATACCAATCTTTCTTTGTTCCTTACAACTTTGCCTTGTTCATTCATCTTATTTCTAGATACGCATTTAGTTCCTATCACATTCTTATCTGCTGGTCTAGGGAACCAATTCCCATGTTTCATTCTTTACTAGCTAATCTCCAATTCCTCTTTCATAGCTTTTTTCCAATAATCATCTTTACACACTTCATTTTCATTCTTAGGCTCAACTTGAGATCTTAGGCATATTTCTTCATTGGATTTGCTTCTTGTCATCACACTTTTGTGTTTTCTTTGATGATCTGCTTAAATGGGTGATTCTTTATCATATTCTTTCCTAAAGTAGGAGTGGCTCTGACAAATGTTCTAATCTTTGTTCCTACCTTGGCTCTCCTTCATTCTACAAATCATTGTTAGCCTCAAGAAATACTTCATCATTCCTTGTCTTAAAAAAAACACCATCATCTGAATTGTCATCAATTATTCTCTCTTGTATCCTAAATTTCTCATCAATTCTCACATTTGCACTTTCCATAATAGTCTAGTTCTTTTATTATAACATCTATAAGCCTTGCTTTTCAATGAATAACCAAGAAACATACTTTCATCACTTCTAGTTTCAAACTTACCAATATCATCATCTATTTTGATATAAACACTTACTCCCAAAAATTTTGAAGTACTTAACTATAGGTGAGTGACCAAACCATAGTTCATAAGGGGTCTTGTTTGTGTCTTTCTTGAATTTTACTCTATTCATAGTTTAGACTATTGTATTCACAACTTCTCTCAAAAATATCTTGGATGCATCATTCTCTACTAACATAGCTCTTGTAGCTTCTATAACTAACTTGTTCCTTCTCTCTACAATGCCATTCTATTTAGGGGTTCTCAGGGCTAATAACTATCTTTTAATTCCACTTTCTTCACAAAACATTTTAAAGTCATTTGAAGTAAATTCTCCTCCTCTATCTAATGTTAAACATTTAATCTTCATACCAAATTCATTCTCAACTCTATTGTGGAATATCTTAAACTTATCAAATGCCTCAAATTTCTCTTTAAGAAATGCAATGCACATCATTCTAGAAAAGTCATCAACTAGAATCATAAAATACCCTTCACCATAGAATCCTTTAGTTTTTGTAGGACCATTGAGATCTGTGTGTACAATCTCCAACTTTTATGTAGTGATAAACTTCTTGTTGGGAAAAGAAGTTTGGTTATGCCTTGTCAAAACACATTTCCTGCAAATTGTGTCAATAGGCTTTACAATCTTTGGCAAATATCTAACAACAAGCATTCTATAATCTTCACAATACTATCAAAGTTTATATGGAAAAATCTCTTATGCCATAACCAGATATCATCTACCTTTGCAAACCAAAAATGTCATTTTAGTAAGATTCAACTGAAATACATTTCCTCTAGATTTGGTTGCTATTCCAATTACCATTCCATCTTGTCTTTGATCATGCATGCCATTCTCCGTGAACTACAATTGATAACCTTTGTCCACTAGTTGTCCAACATTCAAAAGATTGTGCTTTAAACAATCAACAAAGTATACCTCCTTAGTGTTAGTTTTACCATCAAGAGTTATAGATCTAATACCTTTAACTTGACATGTTGCATTGTTTCCAACTCTAACAATGCCTTCATCCTGACTATCAAAGTCAACAAACTTGTTCATATCACAATTCATATGATGTGAACAACCACTGTCAATTATCCAATTAGATTTCTTTTCAACCTATGACACCAAAGCTACTTTCTCTAGAATTTCTTTTTAATTGCCACAAATCCTATTTCATCATCACCTAGAACTTAATGCATGTTCATTAGAGTCATTGTCTCCATTTGCATACAAACACTCTCTTTCTTCTCTAGATTTTTAATTTCCCTTATACTTTTTCTCTCTTTTAGGACATTTAGATGCATAATGACCGTATTCATCACAAGTCCAACACTTGAATATTCTCTTACCCCCTTTTTCTCTTTTTACTAGAAGGGCTACACCTTCTTCAATATTTTTGTCCTCCTTAGATCTGTTGCTGCAGCAAAATCTCCTCTAGCACTTGTCCTCCTTCATAGACTAGGTTGAATATTTGGGGTACTAAAGGTTGTCTCTGTTCTAGTCAATTCTCTAGATTTTCTAAGCTCATTCTCAACTGCTTCAAGTCTTCCAAGCAACAAATCCTTTGTGAAATATTTGGTACAAGATATCAAGAACTATATCATTTGTACTGTTGAGTTAAATGGTGGTGTTAAAGTCTTTGATATCTTCCATATAACCTCATCATCTTCTTTGGTTCCTCCTTCAGATTTGATACCTGCAGTAATTTTTGATATCCTTCCTATATATGTTCTTTCATATTCATCTTCCATCATTTTAGCATCTTAATTTACACAAATCCAACTTTGTAGCCTCAAATTCTTAGAATGTGCATCACCTTCAAAACTAGTTTCCAAAGCTTTCCAAATCAAATGTGAAGTAGCAAGTGATTTTATTTGACTGTATTCAACTTCAAGAAGTTTAGTCAATAGTGCTTCTCTAGCTCTCATGTCACACATAAAAAGATCTCTTTCTAACTTGGTACAAGTTTTCAAATCCTTTTCAACAATGATTATCTTTGCTGATTTTTTCAAGATCCAATATCATGAACCCATACACAATAGATGTGTCTTCATCTTTCCCTTCCAGCTGTCATAATTTGTTTCATTAAACTTTGGACTATCTTTCTTGAACATGTTTTCCATGGATCTCCCAAAGTTATTAAACTTTATTATCAAGGACCTAATGCTCTAATACCAATTGTTAGAAACAATAGTCCACCAAGATAACTGAGAGGGGTGGATGAACCAGTTATCTAACAATTAAAACATTTATCTTCTTTAAATAGAATTAACCATTCAACCAAGGTAAACAAAAACCATAATAAAATGCACATACATAATTACACTAGATGTGTTAACTAGGGAAACCCTTGATCAGAGAAAAAACCCTAGTGGAAATGATGCCCACAAGATGATGTACTAATATAAATATTCCTTGTTAGAGGATGAACCCTATTAGGAGTCTATTAAAACATTTAGTACATAGAGTCCCTGTTAGGAGACTTTCGATCCCTGTTAGGAAATTCCAACCCTATTAGGAGTTGTGCCAACCCTGTTAAGAGTTGTAGTACAATGTATGCAGGATGAGCTTACTATCCAAACATGCAATTTCAACTACAAGAAGAGCCCACTATTCAATCACATAATTTACTATTATGTTCTTCTTTCCTTCGTTCGATCAACCAAGCCAATCATTTCCAAACATTGTAGACCAGGTCATGAACCTTGGATCAAAACATCAAACCTCGGATCACTCAGCAAAACCTCGACAATGAAGTTTCCTTCACTTCTGCACTACTCTTCTCAACTTCGCATTTAGTTCTCTTTCTTCTTATAATCACTTTGCATCCATACAATTCATATCATACTTGATAAAGGAAAATATCCTTCCTTTATACTGAGTCCATAAAAAAATTCCATGAGTTGGTTGTTAGACCTTCTCAATTAATTATTATAGGACTACATTAAGAACACATTATCTTTAGTGATAACATTAATCTTCTACCTTGCAACTTGAATATCTTTCCATACACGAAATATTATGATGATTGAACTTAGCCACGTCATCATCAACATGTGTTCTTCATGTCCTCAACCTCGATCCTCAAAATATCAACTCTACTAAGAGATATAAAAAGTTTACTAGAACATGCCTCTATTAACTCTATCTCAGAACAAACATCACCAAAACTTACGTAACTTCTTCTAGACTTGTCATTTCTTCTTTCAACGTTAACTGCATATACCAAATACTCAAATGTATCTCCCATAACCTTAGATAGCTATAATAATCAACTAGCCATCTGTACCAACTTGATCTTTTTGCTATTCTTTTGTCAAATACCACAAAAAACTACTATGTTGACATAAATAACAAACTTAGTCATGAATGTAACATATCATCATTGTAACATATTTACAATACTCCCCATAAGAGTATCATCAGTATTCATGCTTGCAAAAATCTTGCAATAGTTCTCATTCTATATTTTCTACCATTTCTCTGATAATTAATCATCTCCCTACTCTTGCCATATTTTCCCCCTATTTATCTTCTTTATCTACCTCATGTCTCTCACCTTGTCCCTATTTAGTCTTACCTTTGACTCACTCTTTCCCTTGCTCCCTCTAGTCACCATATCTTCCCCATCTATATCTCTTATAGGTACACATCTATATCCATAGATTTCATCTCTTTTATACTCTCTCTCTCTCTCTCTCTCTCTCTCTGTCTCTGTCTCTCTCTCTCTCTCTCTCTCTCTCTCTCTCTCTAACACACACACACACACACACAACTTCTCCCTCTTATTACCATATATTTTCCATATCTATCTCTTATACATAAGCATCTATATCCCCATAATTTCTCTGTTTTATTCTCTCTCTCTCTCTCTCTCTCTCTCTCTCTCTCTCTCTCTCTCTCTCTCTCTCTCTCTCCCTCTCTCTCCCTCTCTCTCTCTCTCTCCATATTTTTCCCCTATTTATCTTCTTTATCTACCTCATGTCTCTCACCTTGTTCCTAGTCTATCTTATATATGCCCTATAATTACTCACTCTCTCTCTCTCCTTATTTTCTACTCACTCTTTCTATTGCTCCATCATTTTACCACATCTTGCCCATCTATATTCCCTTAATTAATCAATTTTATAGTTCCCGCCTGTCTCTCTTTCTAACACTTGATCACCTCCCTACTCTTGCCATATTTTACCCTATTTACCTTCTTGATCTACCTCATGTATCTTACCTTGTCCACATTCTATATTATCTACCACCTATAATTACTCACTCTAACTCTTTATCACCCACTCATGCTTTCTCTCACTCCCTTCTATCACCATATCTTCCCCATCTCTATCTCTTATACATACACATTTATATCCCCCAAATACCTCTCTTTTATACTCTCTCTCTCTCTCTCTCTCTCTCTCTCTCTCTCTCTCTCTCTCTCTCTCCCCCTACTTAACATATACCTCAAATATGCATATCTTATTCTTTTAGGTCAATTTTCTAATTGTGTTTTATGATTATTGATAGTTAGTTACCGAATTCGGTTATATGTCATTTCATACTGAGTTGATTTATGTAATGAACTACTTGAGTTATTCAGTTCTTTCATATGTTTGATTATTTTGATGATGTTATATGTATGTTCATATAGTTATTTCATGATGTTAGTTAGATGAATGATTTATATGTGTTTCTATGGACACTTACCCCATATTGAATGTGTATGGTGTGCATGTATGTTTTCTTTATTTGTGACATTTTTTATGTGGTTGAGGAAGGGAGTCATAGTCACGTTCTAGTCAAGATCTACATGAAGAACTACTTCCTGCCATTGCCTGTTAAGTTTAGAATATTGTGTTTATACATGTGTGGATTTTATGCAGATTGTAGGTACCAGGTATTGACTTCCCTAAATTGTCAGGATGAGCATACCTTATTGTAGTATTTCAATGGTATAAGTGGGGAGATAACTCTTGAGTCCTAACCTAAGCCAATTGTTCTAGAAAATATGACAAGTATATGATTTAGTTTACCCATTCAAATGAGTCAAGTGATGTGAATTCATGGTTTTTGGCCCTAGTGTTTGATTTAGTTTTATGTTCTGTATGATGGGTTTTCGTATTCAGTCTTGTGGGCATGTGGTGATTTTCTATTATAATTTATTGATTTAACTTAATGAAAATTTTATAAAGAAATTTGATATATATTATATTTAATTAATTGAGAAATTAATTAAATAAAAAATTTATATTTAAAGGATTTTATTAAAGTTCTATTTTTGATGTATTTATATTTATTTAAGTTAATGATAATTATTTAGGAATTTTATTTTAAATAATAAACTCTAATAATATTATTAGTTGAATTAATAAATATATTATTAAAATGTCTCATGAATTTATTAAATAAAAAAATTCATTAAAGATAAAGTTATAGTCTAATTTTGGGTGTGATAATATTTATTTTATTTAATAATAATATATTTAGGAGTTCATTTTTAAATAAATGCTAAACATCATTATTACTTAAGTTAGTAAATATTATATTAAAAATGCTTCAAAAATTAATAAGAGAGAGTAAGAAATTATCTAATAAAGTTTATTTTAATTAAATTGCATAAAGTGTATGCATGAAATTAAAATATAATAAGTTAAATTAAAGAGAAAAAGCTAATTAATTTAATAAAGATATTTTAATTTAATATCTAAAAGTTTGTGCATGAGGAGGTAAAAGATAATAAAACTATAAATAGTAATTGATCAATGAGTTCCCTCACATGATTGCACAATTAGAGCCCCAAATTAAGGAAAAACTCTTTATCAGATATCGCATGATTGCACAATCAAAGCCCCAAATTAAGGGAGAACTCTTTATCAGAGATTTAGAGCTCATTTTGCAATTACACAGGTTTTGGAGGAGGAATTTGGAAGAAGGAAGTTTTCAAAGAAAGGGGATTGTTTTGCGTGCTTCGTGTGATTTTGGTTTTAGCATTAGATATAGGTAGGATCTCATGATTATTTGTGCAGTGGTTTTTCATCCTTTGAATTCCTATCTTCTTCGTGTCTGGATAAATTTGTTTTTATAGTTTTTAAATGTGGTTGAAAACCCTTGTGTTGAAATATTCTTTTGGAGGAGGAATTTGGAAGAAGGAAGTTTTCAAAGAAAGGGGATTGTTTTGCGTGCTTCGTGTGATTGTGGTTTTAGCATTAGATATAGGCAGGATCTCATGATTATTTGTGCAGTGGTTTTTCATCCTTTGAATTCCTATCTTCTTCGTGTCTGGATAAATTTGTTTTTATAGTTTTTAAATGTGGTTGAAAACCCTTGTGTTGAAATATTCTTTGCCTTGTTCTTAATATGTCTTTGAGCAAAGTAATGTGATTGAAACCCTTATTGTATATTTTGATTGTTCTTTGTTTGATTATCTGTATATGAGTTTATAATCTAAAACCCTTATTTGATAAAATCAATTTTCGTGACTGAAGTTGTCTGTAATTTAAATTTTGAAAACCCTTGCTTGATTTAAATTGGGTGATTTGTAATGGATTTGATTAAATTTGAGATAGGGGTTCTGAAAAGATAACTAGTTTTAAATTACTAAATTTAATTATTTAAATTTTGTTGCTCTATTAGATCTAGTTTAAAAGTTTCTATTTTTAGTAAGTTTACATTTTTGAAACATTTTCACTTTTAGTAAGTTTCCATTTTTGGAAAGTTTCTATTTCTAGTAAGTTTCCATTTGGGAAAAGTTTCTATTTTAGCAAGTTTCTATTTCGGGAGAGTTTCCATTTTTAGTAAGTTTCCATTTCAGGAAAGTTTCTATTTTTAAAAAGTTTCCATTTTGAAAAGTCTCTATTTTGTATAGGTTTCCATTTCAAGAAAGTCTCTATTTTTAGTAGGTTTCTATTTCAAACAAGTTTCTATTTTGGGAAAGTTTCTATATTTAGCAAGTTTCTATTTTAGGAAAATTTCTATTTTTAGAAGGTTTCTATTTCATGAAAGTTTCTATTTTTAGTAGGTTTCTATTTTAGGAAAGTTTATATTTTTAGTAGGTTTCCATTTAAGGAAAATCTCTATTTTTAGCATGTTTTCTTTGTGGGACAGTTTTTCCAAAGTTTAATTAATTTAAAATTATTATGGTAATAATTGATTATTATTATTATTAATTTTAATAGGTATTGTTAAAATTTTAAATTTAATTAGTTGAAAATTTGATTTATTACTTTATTATTTAAATATTTCTAAAGTAAATTGAAAATCAAAGAAATTAATTGGGAGAATTAATGGTTATCTTTGGTAAACTTGGGTTGTGCTTGATGATTTGATTTTATATGAAAATGATTTATATTGCTAGGGAAATTTTCTTATTCAAAAACTTTAGTAATTAACATACTTGAAAAAGATGAAAACTGTGATGTGTATGTTCACTAAACTCTTATGTTTTGATAACGAATTGAACTATGAAACAATTTTTAAACAACTTTATATGATTTGTTGAATCATCTGGAATTCTAGTGAACTCAAAAAACTTTAGTGAATCTAGCAATTAGAGAAATGAAAATTTAAACCCAAATTGAGATCGAAAAACATTATGAACTGATATACTTGATAACAAAATTGAAAACTTGAAAACCTATAAGTGAAACTAGAACTGGCGCGTTTTCAAAATCTAATATATTGTTAAAGTAAATTTTGTATCCACTCTTTTTATAACATCTGATTTTATTGTTGGGTGTCAGGTGACTTAGCTTTGACCAAATTAGGATGTTTACCAAAGGCTTAGGAATTCTATTTTGTGATGTCATGATGATTTTCTGATCACAATCTTTTATACTCAACCATGGTAATGTGTCTTGTATTCTCTATGAGGTGTTTTGATCTATTGATCGTTATTTCTTTCCAATGTTCTTGTGTGAAACTGAGGTGAATGGTGCAACCTATCTAATATAATCTTTGAGGCTTCGATCAGTTGTATTTGGATTTCTTTCTAGTTGCTTGTATAGGAATGAGGTGTTGGTATGATTTGTTCTTGGTAATGTCATGTTATGATGTGGATTGGTTTATGTGTGCTTTCTTGGATCAGTCCTGTTAGGATGATCATTTTAGTAATGCTTGTATTTTGACCAATGATATTTCAATGCTTGTTAGTTTCTTGTTTAAGAACTAATGTATGGTATGTGGTCTTTTGAGATCTTTTTTATTTTACTGAGCTTAGGGTAGGTTATATGTATTTCATGTTGGGAAGTGGCTTGCAATGGAGGCTAGGACGGCTAACGACTAACTCATTATAGGTTATTTAATAAGTGATAACATTTCATTAAATGGGTTTAAAATGAATTAATAAGAGCAATTGTTTCCTTGCCCATGCCTCGAGTGCTAGTACAAACTATATGGGAGTAGAGAGGATGCTTGGTTGTGACCATGCTTCATTAGTATGCCTTGTTAGTATGAAAGGATACTAGTGCAACATATAGTCACTAGGGGGCCAGAGGATTAAAAGACTAGCTGAGTAATCTTAGAGTTGGCTCATCCGATGATACTTGCCCACATGCATAATAGATTTCCTATGTGTTTGTGATTACCTATGGGATTAGTTGATACTTGTGTCGTGGTACCCTTTGAGATAGTTTTCTTTTAGGTGATTCCTTGAACCTAGATGTTGGCTTTGACTTTTGAGTTTTTTATCCTATTTGGGACTTGAGTTTATCTCCTCGGTACATTGGGAGTGGACCTTTTTGGGTTTCATGTGGTCAAGTGGTAGTGCTTTTTCTTATACCATTGAGATCCAACCATCAGATGCCACTGCTTGATGTGTTTGTGCAAATGTTCTTTTCTATATATTCTTGTATTTCTATGATGGATGGTTATACTTAGTGTATTGTATTTGATTTCATAGATCTTACAAGATGATGTAAATTATTTCTTGATGTATATCATTTCAGCCTCTCGTACCCTACAATTTGTATAGTGGATGATTGTGCATTATGATTATTGCCAAGTGGCATTCAAGATGACCGTATATTGTTTAAAAGGATTCACACTTGTATATTAGTATTTGATGTGGATTTATTATATATTGGTTTTAGTGTTAATAAAAATTAAATGTGTTTCATTTTCATGGGACCCTTAAGAGTTGTAACTTGTTTATGGGTTGTTGATGTATGAGTGTATGTTAATTGCTTCAGCTATATTATATCTGTTATTGTTAAGTTATTATCTTTTTAAAAAAATGCTTGAAAAAGTTAGTGAAACTTTAGATTAATTTCTTTTGGGTCACATGGTGGGGTGTTACAGTCCCTCTCTCTCTCTCTCTCTCTCTCTCTCTCTCACACACACACACACACACACACACACACACACACACACACACACACACCATGTATCTTACCTTTAATTACATACCATTCATATCTATCATATGTCTCTTCCCCACCACCATCTCTATCTATTTTGATCCCCAAGTTTGCAACTTTTCAAGATCTATCTCATTTTGTTCCCTCTGCCCTCTCTTGATTTCTCTTTCTCAATTTGCCCCCCCCCTCCCCCGCTCTCTCTCTCTCTCTCTCTCTCTCTCTCTCTCTCTCTCTCTCTCTCTCTCTCTCACACACACACACACACACACACACACACACACACACCTTGTATCTTACCTTTAATTACATACCATTCATATCTATCATATGTCTCTTCCCCACCACCATCTCTATCTATTTTGATCCCCAAGTTTGCAACTTTTCAAGATCTATCTCATTTTGTTCCCTCTGCCCTCTCTTGATTTCTCTTTCTCAATTTGCCCGCCCTCCCCCCCCCCCCCCCCCTCTCTCTCTCTGTGGATGTGTGTGTGTACACACACACACACACATTCATTTTTCTATTTATTATCTTTATTTACCTACATTACCTCTCTCTCCCCCCATCACCATTTGTATCAATTTTTATCCCTAAATTTGTACATTTTCAAGATCCATTTCAAATGAATCCATCTAACCCCTCTTAATTTCAATTTCTTATTTTGTCCCTTTTTATTCCCTTGTAATATCTCTTTCTAATACAAGCAATCTCTCTCTCTCTCTCTCTCTCTCTCTCTCTCTCTCTCTCACACACACACACACACACACACACACACACACACACACACTCACCCATTTGTCTATTATCTTTATTTCACTTTAGCCCCTCCTTCATCTGACCATTATGATTTTCATTAAAAGTGATGTAGTATTTAATTAGATTTAAGATTATAGTTCAATTTGGGTAAGGATTACATGATTCAATATGATTTAATATATGTGGGCATATGTATGTAATTTTTTATATACTATAAATATATATCATTATATATAAAATGTGTATTTTTGTCTATTTGCAAATCTCTCTCTCTCTCTCTCTCTCTCTCTCTCTCTCTCTCTCTCTCTCTCTCTCTCTCTCTCTCTCTCTCTCTCTCTAACACTTGATCATCTCCCTACTCTTTCCATATTTTCCCACTATTTACCTTATTTATCTACCTCATGTATCTTACCTTGACCCCATTATATATTATCTACCATCTATAATTTCTCACTCTATCTCTTTATCACCTACGCACACTTTCTCTCACTCCCTTCTATCACCATATCTTCCCCATCTCTATCTCTTATATGTACACATCTATATCCCCCAAATTCCTCTCTCTCTCTCTCTCTCTCTCTCTCTCTCTCTCTCTCTCTCTCTCTCTCTCTCTCTCTCTCTCTCACACACACACACACACACACACACACACACACACAATCCCCCCTCTATCTCTTATCATTTTTTTCTAATTAGATTAAAGGTTGTGTCTCTATGTTTGTAGGTGTAGAGTTTAGTTTACTAAATGTTAGAACTATCATTTTTATCTTATCTAGTTTATTAAATTTAATCCAATTTATTTTAGTAACTAACCACTCATTAAAATTATTTCAAAAAAGTCTATTTTAAAATTATATATTAATTTATTTTATTTTAACTTAATATTTTATGAAAAATTATTTTCAAAAATTTTAAGTTTTCATTAAAGAATCATCTCTATTGCATTTAAATGACTAATCACAACTTATCAAATTCTTTGTTAAAAATTATTCACAATAGTAATTTTATTGATCTTCTAAAATATAAGAAACACTTAGTTCAATACCTTTCTTGCATTATTAAAAGTGAATAATGAAAAAAATCAACCCCTAACAACACATTGAATAAATTAAATTGATTTGGGTTGACATTATAGATCACAGTTTATATCATAATGAGGGTTAGGATTTAGTGTTAAGGTTAGATTAATGGTCATGCTTTAATAATTGCACCCATTTTTTACATATACAAACAAATAGTAATACTATATTCCAAATTTCATAGAAAATACAACCAAGAAAAATAAATTACCTAGAATTTTAATAATTCATGAAATAACTATCGAATGATATATTTCAAGATTTGTTAGTTTTGAACATTATATTATATTCATTCTATTAAATGACATAGATGTAACAAAAAAAATTGGAACAATAAAACAATATCTTTTTTTTTTTAAAAGCAGGTATATTATAACATATTTTCATTAATATGAATTTTATTGTTTATATTATGTTTTAATTCTATTCATCTTTTAGTTCTATTCATCAATTTGTAAATAAATCTTAAATAGATTTGTGAAATTAAAAACCTACTTACAAACTTCACCATTTTCTAATCGACCACACTACTACCACAACCAAGGAGTTATAGGGGGGCCGCATCCCCTTGGCCATAGCTTGGTGACCCCTAATGTCCTTTCAGGATTTTATTAATTTTAATTTTACAAAAAGAAGATTGGAGTTTTGTTGGAATTTCATAATTGAACCTGAAAAGAACGGAGATTTTTGTTGGGACTTAATGTTGTGTGTGCAATGAGAAGACCAAAGCATTGTTAACAAGTGCAGTGTTTGTTTATTTAAAGATGGAGCAATTTTTCAAATATATGCATAATTTGTCACCTATAAGTCATGCAATATTACTTTATGGGCCTCCAAGTTTGATTTCTTTCATCTTCCTTGAACTTTAGCCCCTGTTTTATTAATTCTTTTTTAGTGGGAATTATTCCTATTTTGTAACTGCAAATAATTATAAATCCCTTAGGAATTCTTTGACTAAGTCCCTAGCAATATTTTTCGTTTATGGAAAGCTATGTATTGAGATTGAGAATGGAACATGGGCATTGCTTGTATATTTTTCTCCTGAAAAATTTGACATTAGGAAAGTTAATATTATGTTCCTACAAATTTATAAAGCTTTGTAATCTTCTCCATTGATTAAAAGAAAAATACTATAGGCTTCCCTTAGTATTTGGGTGGAATGTTCTCCCCACTAAACAACCAGAAGATTGTTTAAGCTCTTCATTATGAATTATCATTTACATCTTACTTTGCAAATTCACATCACATTTGTAGAATTGATATGACACTTCCAATGCCCTGAAATTTCCCTAGATAAAACTAAATATGCTTACTCTTAGGAATTTTAGTTACTCAATTTGCACCATACCAAGAGTTCCTCCAAGTATTTGGTAATGGTGGAATTGATAATATCTTCTTTATGCATATATGCTACGAGGTTTTTAAGTTGTAGAATCAATTCCAAGATAAATATTTTATATATAAAGAAAATAAAAACCATGTTTTCTAAATGTATAATATATTAATATGTAATGTTTATGTGCAAAACCTTTCCCTCAAACACTTTCCAAGGCATTGTCACATTACTTTGTAGTAAAATTACTTTTTTTTGATGCAACAAACTTCTGCTTGAAGGTGTGTAAAAGAAAAACACTTTTAAAGTTTTGGATGGTCAAAGCATTTTATAGTTTGTGATGTTGTTTCCTCTTGGTGTAAATTTTGATATTTATATGTTGGATCCTCTAGTATTTGCTTCTGTCTCATATTACATGCTAATATATTTCTTTACATTTATGTTTCATTGCAGTTGCAAAGGAAACATGGTGGAGGCACAGATCTTGTAAGATTTTCAACCCTGGAATAAGAAAAGCTAATTATATTTTTCTTTAGCAATTAGAAGATATTCTAATTTTTGGACATCTTTTCTTTTGTTGTCTTAACAAGATTGAAAGTCATTTTTTAAGGCTACATTGGACTACATGAATAGCCTTCTAGAGAATCTTTCCATTCTACCAAGCATTGCAGAAGCAAACAATTTTAAAGTAGGTATGTTAGGTGTTGGTGGAGTTTAGAAGATTTTTTTTTTTATGTTGGGAGAGAGGAGAGAAAATAGGAATGCTAATGCATGTAGTAGTGGGTACGTCACATGATTTAGTGCTTATGTTTCAATATCCACAATTCCATCAATCCTAGAGTATACTATATGGGTGCCAAAATCACAGGGATTGCCACCTTAAATATTTTGGATACCTCTCTACAAATGTCATTTGGGTGTTATAGATGTAGGGATTGTTACCTTGATTTTTCTAAATGGGTAAAAGCACAAACGTGTGTCACCCTTTTGTAAAGGAAAAGGCTAACAAAAGTATAGCTATTCACCTTCAATGATATAAAACTGGTACTATCATTTAGAATTTGAAAATAAAGTAAACTAATGAAATGTGTAGAAATGGATAAAGTTTAGGATTACGATTTTTAATAATTATTTGGAATAAGATTTGATATATTTTCCTAATTTTTATCAAAAAAAAATTTGGTGCTGAAAAACATTGAAAATTACGGGTCTAGTTCCCACCACAAAACTATATAGAAATAAAATTAATTCCCTTTGATCTCATACTATGTTATAGATAACATATATAGCTAGAACAATCATAAATAAAAAATGACTTTAGACCTATATTTTCTCTTTTATAATGTCTCAAATTTCAAATCACTTGAAATTGATAATTTTTATCTTGCACCACATTTTTCAAAATAAATCTATTCTAATCAGAACCAAAATTATATATTCTAGAAGAGGACTCTCTCCTATAGAACATCATATAATTTTTTTAAAAAAAATTATTTCATTTAATATTTTTCTCTTTCTCAAAAATCAATATCTTTTCAAGTGTTAAAATATGTATGTGTAGAATTTTTAATTACAATCAACTATATCTAATTAAAACAATATAAAATCTATATGACAATATTCTTGACTTTGAGCTCTATAAAATGGTGTTTATATATAATTTAAAAAATCATAAAAATAGTAATAGTTATTGAAATGTCATTTTTTTAAATTTATTTTATTTCTTTAGTAATTGGGTGTAAACTAGTATAAAACATGCATTTAATGGACATTTTCAATTGGAAAAGTGTGAGAACATATATAACTTAGCTAGAATGAATTTATCTAGATCATATGTTTGAACAAAATTAATTTTTAGATAGAAATACTCAAATTCAATTGTTCTGATAAGTCGGCCTAAAAGGTGACATAGCTTTGTACTTTTACCCAAATATCTTTCTATCCTTATTGAATTTAGGAAGATGATTTTGGTATTACTTCATATTGTTGTTAACTACATTGTCTTTTTTATTAAAAAATTAAGCTTTGGTTTTCTTTCAAGCTATCTTTGGTGACAGAATAGTAGGATGGAGTCAAAACTGAGGTATGTCGGTTCTCCATATCCCCAAATGCTATGCTTTCTATCATTGAATCTAAACAAGAGCTTTCAAATATTGTATGTTTAGTATTGTCAACCATTCAGTTATTTTACACTAACATTTTGCATCCTAATTGTTATAGGGATTCTAAAGGCACAAGTAGCCTTCAAAGCAATAAGGGTGCCTCAACAATAGAGTCTGAGTTGTCAAGACTTGGGTCATCTATGACACCTACAAATCAAAGTAATTTATGATTATTTGAATTATGCAGTGTTAGTTAGTAGCTAGACTATAAAAGGTCTCATCTAACTTCTGAACATGTGTTGGTAGCATCCTTGAAGCAAGAAAATTCTTGGGCTTTTGATGACAAATTACTTGTGCAATCTCTTTGCAAGGTAAATATCAAAGCCAAAATAGAGCATTATGCATAACCATTATCAATCATTAAATTCCATCACTGGATACCAAATATTTTGCATAATTTGTAGAGGTTTTGGTTTCTGTGTCAAATATGAGTCTTGTGATTCCATATTTGTAGGATGTAGAGAAACTCAAAGGACAAAAGACCTATTTATTGTTTTGTGAAATGATAAAGCAAATTTTTGGACCAATTCTAATTCTAGGCTCCAGAGTTTTGGATTTGGATGAGAAAAGTTGTGGAGAAAACATGAATAAAATGTCACTACTATTTCCATACAAAATTGATATAAAGTCCCCTGAAGACAATACCCAACTTGACAGCTGGAAGAGTAAACTTGAAGAAGACATGAAAGAAATCCAATTCCAAGACAACAAGAACATGTATTAGAGCTAAGGTTGCAAATAGATCTCAACAACATGGCAATACAAAAGATTATTCCTTAACACATCATACAAATTTTAAAAATCACTATGCATCTCTTTTTTTCTAACAGGTTCTTGCAAAAAATGATGTTGAATGTGATGATCTGGGTAGCATTTGTTTCGGTGACATGATGCTTCTCAATAATTTTGAGTTTTTTGGAACTATTTTCCATCAAATCACATTTATTTTGTTGGGCTTGTACTTCATCTCAAGTTCTCCTTTCTAAACTAACAATTTGTTCTTGTAGATATTGAGGAAATTGTGATCTCTACCATTTCTCATCACCTCATGAATATAGAGGAGCCTAATTACCATGGTGGAAAGCTTATTATTTAATCCCAAAGGTATTTTTCTAATCTATAATATATCTAGTTGATTTATTATGGTTATTGATTTTTCCACTAGATATATGCATTTGGTGCATCACATAGTTTGGCACATGCATCGCATAGTTTGGCATTTGGTGCGATACTTTACAAGTATCATACAACACTTCTTCAAAGGGGATGTGATACTGGAAAGTATCACACAAAATTTCTCTGAAAGACATGTGATACAATCAGGGATTGTATAATAGATCAATTTTGGGTGTGCGATACTTTATAGTATCGCCCCATGCTAACACATGGTCACCTAGGAAAAATAAGAAAAACTCTCAAGGATGAATTATAGGATAAAAAAGAACTTGAAACCTCCATATCGAGGAGTACCAAATCCACAATCAAGGTATAGGCACTCGAACATAATAGCTATAAGGCAAGAACTGCAACTATCCATCTAACATAATAGTGAAGAGAAAGTATAGAAGGAAACATCATAGTGTGCTAAAAAAACATTGCAATAAACTGAAGCAACATTGCAATGAACAGAACAAACCAAACTAAGTACACAGTTCCTCCTAGCCATAATAACATCATAAGACCATCATGGGCCCTAACCATCCCCAATACGTGATATCCCAAACTATCAACCAGATCTTTGGTGCTATCTTATGAGGACATCACTACTAAAATGTGCTACAACATAAGCATAAGGAATTCTAACATGCTAGAAGTAAAGCATAAGATAATCCTTCTAATCAACTCATCATCTAACATATGCTAAACATCATATTAAGGAAATGCATCAATAACTAACATCATATAAACATGATATACAAGCATTCCAATGAAAGCTTAAATCACAATAAAGCATACTCTAGAACCTAAAGTACTAAGTAAAAATATCCAGCAACAGTCACACTAGGATAATAGACTGTCTCTATACACTGGTCCCTAGTAGTGGTATAGATAGTTATGCCTCCCAACTACATGAAACCCATAGGTCCAATCTCATCATGTTGATGGAGATAATGATCCAACCATAAACACACATAAAGTACAACATCCATGGCTAACATACATGCTAGACAATATGATGACTGAAACCAAGAACATAGATAATGCATAAACTACAGGTCCTGGTTAGACACTCAATGGGCAACTAAGTAGGGGTTGACATCATGGAGAATCACTTGGAATCAACAAGGCCAAGTTTGTATCATGCATTTCAACACCTCAATGGAGGGCCCCACACACACATTTTATTATCTTAAGTTTTATTACCGCCAAGTGTTTTCTTTAGTTATCACTTAGATAAAACTTCCTCTACCAACCCTAAAGGACAAAGTCACCAGGTTACATGATAGAAGCCCCCTCCATATGCTACCCTACCCTACCCATGCTCATCCAATGGCGAGTGCCTGTAGGCATATATATTCCCAACCCAACCCTAATGATCATAACTTCCACAAGTACCATGGAAGATTGGGACTCGCAAGTCACTCAAAAAATGTATGTGCACATACTCTTGTGTGGTGCACCACCATCATGAAGATTATAACACAAGGACTGGATGATAACATAATACAAAATATCACTCAATTGAAAATAGCCTCAAAAGAATGGATGTGGCACACATCCCAATGCAACATAAAAGTACAACAATGGTCTAACTGACATTCAAATGCATGATCCAAGTCAATGACCAAAATCATGCCAAGAAAACCTAAGAAAATAGGATGGCATGCAAAATGAGGTAAAAACCCCAAAAAATTGGAAAACTTCAAAATTAAAACCCATTTGGTTGTTGGGTACGAAACCCTCAAAAATCTAATAATATTTGGGTTTGGATACATATCAAAAACGGCCAGCATAATAGTGGGAAACCCCAAAACCTCATCTAAAAAATAGAGAAAATGTTCATAATTGACCAACCGAGTAGAACCAACAAATAGAAATGGAGGGGAACACTAGTTCTCAACCTCCTAACATATTGCTACCAGAATAGAAGCTGAAATGAAGCAGAAATAAGAAAACAGGAAAGCCCTACCTGATAGAAAAAGGGGAAAAAACTAAAATCAGCCTGATAAAATAAATAACCGACTGATACTGTTGAAAGTGATGGCAAAGCAAGGTCTCCTTGAGCCAAATCCAATGAGACTGACCTCATAAAGATCCCATACTCGCAACTCTCACAATGAACAAAAAACCAATCCTTTAGAAAAAGGATTACAAAAAAGCTCTCTAATTTCTAAATTGCAAAATTGCAAAGTGTGAAAACAAATCCCTTTTTCAATACTTATTCACTTTTCAAGTTAATTGTCAATTAGGGTAAATAGCTAGTTAGACTAGCTAGACTTTGATTCGACCCAAATAAAAATAGGTTATTCCTCGTAATTGGCAAAGCTACCAGAAATTAAATTCAATAAGATTTAAAGCTTGAAAGCCCAAAATCACAAAAAATCCCTTAACAACTTTCACAACAATGCGAATCTCTAAATGCATAGACACACTCAATGGTCTAATCACATAATGTAGAGGAGTTCAGATTTAATAATCATCGAAAGGTTTAATTAAACAAATAAAATAAGGATACATCAACCATACAAGGAAGACATTGATAAAATATGAATAGCTAAATCACTTACCCCATGTGCCACTGCTAGGGATATAAATTTTACACACTAAAACACACAATCAATTGCAATTACATATAATAACATAGCAGAAGCAATAAATGCATTAAATAACTAATTTAAGCATTTATTTACTTATACCTAAATAATCCATTTGCATCACTCACATTTGCATAAAGCATAAAGAGACAAGAATAAAGTAAATAACCATAGCATAGAATCCATCACATAACATAATTAGAAAATATGTCCAAATACCAAATAACCATATATCATCATAGATGTAAGGTCATCTCAAAATGGAATCAACATGCAAATATGATAAACTAAATAGCATAGTAGTAAAGCATCTATGGTACTGAAATCAAAGTATAACATTTGACCATCAAGTCATCTCAAGGTACATATAACAAGAGTATCAAGTATCTCTCATATCAAAAATAGACAAGGTATAGACTGCAAACACGAGAGGCACTACAAGTCCAATTGTCTTCCAAAACTCCTAATAGGATTGGCACAACTCCTAACAGGAACTCATAGGTATTGAATGTTGTAATAGACTCCTAACAGGGTCTATCCTCTAACAAGGAATATTTATATTAGTACATCATCTTGTGGATACCATACCCACTAGGGTTTTCCCTCTGATCAAGGGTTTTCCTAGTTAACATATATGGTGTTATTATGTATATCTTATTGTGATTTTAGTTTATATTACTCATATGGTTAAGATTGTTTAAGGTTGATAATTGTGATATTAGCTAGATAACTAATTCCTCCCCCACCGCCTCCCCCCCTCTACCCTCACTCAGTTATATCAGTGGGCTATATATTCTAACAATTGGTATCAGAGCCTTAGGTCCTTAAAGGATAGACTTAATAATTTCGAGAGATTGATGGTGAATATTTTCTGAAAGGATAGTCCTAGATTTAATGGGGCCAACTATGATAGTTGGAAGGAGAAGATGAATACTTGTCTATTATGCATGGGTCTAGGATATTGGATCTTGATAAAGAGTCTGAAGAAAATTGTTGAAGAAGAAAATATTGAAGGTTGTAGTGAAGAAGAGAGATATTTATTCATGTGTAACATAAGATCAAGAGAAGCTCTACTGATAGCTCATCCAGAGAATGAATATAGTCAGTCCAAGTCACTCGAAACTTCTCATGAAATTGGAAAGCTTTAGAATGTACTTTTGAAGGTGATGATCATGCAAAGAGAATGAGATTACAAAATTGGATATGTGCATTTTAGGATGCTACAATGATGGAAGATGAATTTGTTAGAAGTTATATTGGTAGAATATCAAAAATGGTTGCTGGAATTTGGTCTCATGGTTGAACCAAGGAAGATGATGAAGTCATATGGAAGATCTTAAAAATTTTGACACCTCCATTCAAATTGATAGCTCAAATGATTCAGTTGGTAATACCCTGCACTAAGGATTTCACAAAGGCAACATTGTTTGGAAGATTAGAATTAGTATAAGTAGATCTGAGATAGTCTAGAGAACTTGCAAGAGTTGAAACAACTTTCAGTGCGCTGAACATTCAACCTAATTTGACAAGGAGTGCAAGTACTCATGGAGATTTTTCTACTAGCAACAAAGCTGATGGAGATAAGAAGATTGAGGAAGGAATAGCCCTTCTGATAAGAAGAGAAAAAGATGGTAGAAACTCTTTAAATGTTGGACTTATAATGAATTTGGTAATTATGTATCTAATTGTCCTAAAAGAGAGTAAAAGTATAAGGGAAAGTTTAACCCTAGAAGAGATAGAGATAGAAATTTTCTATATGCAAATGAAGATGATTAATTTGATAAGAAAGGTCAAAGTGAAAGTGATGATGAATTAGGATTTGTGGCTATCAAGGAAGATGATCTTGATAGAGAAATTAGAGAAGAAACATCTCTAGTTACCCAAGTAGAAAAGAAGTCTGATTAGATAATTGATAGTGGTTATTCACATCACATGAATGGTGTTATGACTAAGTTTGTTAAGTTCAAGAATCATGATGGAGGTATTCTTAGAATTGATAACTACAACCTGTCATATAACAAGAATTGGATACATTACTCTTGATGGTAAAACTAACACTAATGATGTCTATTTGTTGACGGATTGAAGCATAACTTGTTGAGTGTTGGACAGTTGGTAGACAAGTGTTATTTATTGTAGTTCATTGAGAAGGTTTGCACTATCAAAGACAAAGATTGTAAGATGATTTGAATTGGTACTAGATCCAGAGGTAATGTATTTTAGTTAAATCCTATTGAGATGACATATTTGCTAGCTAAAGTGGATAACAATTGGTTATGGCATAGAAGATTCTATCACATAAAGTTTGATAATATTGTGAAGGTTAGTAGCACTTTTGCAGTTAGGTACTTGCCTAAGATTGTTAATCCTACTATTTTTTTTGTTAGGAATGTATTTTGGCTAAGAAGAAGAAAGTATCATTCCCTAGAAAGAAGTTCACTACCATAGAGAAGGTGGAGATCATTCACATAGATCTGAGTGGTTCTTCTAGAACAAGAGAATTATATGGTGAAAGGTATAATATGAATTTATTTGATGATTTCAGTAGAATGATGTGGGTAGTGTTGGGACTCCAAATGTAAGCCTGGATTTTGAGTACCATTCTAAAAATCAAGCCCTATAAGTGCTTTTTAATGCAAGTGTACATGATTGTCTATTTGAGGCCTAAGAGGTATTTAATGTTTCTAAAACCTTTCATTCAAAATATCCATGTGTTCCATGAAGATAAATTTCAATTTTGAGTCATTTTGTGAAGTTCTGTTTTGAGTAATGTCCAAATCTGCATTTTTGCCTAAGTGTCAAACAATGATAGGAGGCCTAGTTTGCAATTAAATATCTTGCACCCGGTAATGTTTCATGAGTCGCCACTTTGGGAGTATTTAATATTCAGCCTATATTTTAGATTTCAATTCATTTTGATATATTTTGACAAGTCTTTGAATCCCTCAAAGTCGGTCGCTTATTTTTGTCATGCTGATGTAAATTGTTTAGAATTTTGGGAGGCCCTATTTGACCAGTTATAACTTTGACCCAATTGACCAAAATGAGATAATTCCTTTTTCATTCCATTCTAGAGGTTAGATACTTTCTATTTTTCAATTTTGAGCTTATGAAGAATCCACTTGATCAATTTTTGAATGTGATTCCATATGCACTTTGTAATGTTTTACTGGTGTCAACAGGTGCAAATTGATTGGTACCCCTGTTCAAGATGTCATAACTCAGAACCCATGATATGTGAGATCAAATGGATTTTACTTTTGTGTTCTAATCTAAAAATTATTTAAGGGTGCCAAATTACAAGTTTTGATGCATTTGTCTACTTACTTTCCTAGGTCCATTCCGTTTGCCAAAAATGCTTTTTTGCCATTGTTCCTAGCTCTCCATTTTTGAGTAGCCCCCTTTGACCATTCGCCAAATGCGCCCAGTTAATTTTCATGAGCCAAAATCATATATTTATACTCTCCTTGTGACACTGAACCAATACCCCATTTTTCATGCCCCCAAGTGTTAGTTTTCCCTATTTTTAAAGCCAAATTTGAATGTGTTTTGTGGTTTGCTGACATGTTTTCTTGTAGGTAGTTTTGATAAGGAAACTTTGACAGTTAATACCTTTTGACTAAATGATCATCATGATATGAGATTTGGTGGGGTGAGATTATGCAGAACAAAGAATCAATAGGTTTGATTTTAGAGCTCTGTCAAATATTTTGGTCAGTTTTTAAAGCCAACCAAAGGACCTCTTGGCATGAAACTGTCAGTTTGTAGGAAAGGTTAAAGATCACAAGTTTTTAAATGATGTGATAGTGATTCAATATTAATCAAATTAGTACTAGATGATTAATGGATTAATTTGATAGTTTAGTTGTTTGAAAATGAAAAAAAAATTAGCCAAACCCATTTTGACGCCCGACTGATGTTATCAAATCAAAAATATTTTGTCAAGGATAGCACATAAATGAAGATGGGTATTAAAGACATTCAAAAAAGAAAACATGATCATGCTCTAGAAATTTCATTTGGACATAATGTGGAGTATACCATACAAATAAGGATTTCCTCTCAGAAAGGAGTTTATGGATTGTTTTGCTTTTCAATGGAAGGATCTCATTTATTGGAGATGTTCAAAAGGCAAGACAATATAGATTTAAATTTTCTCTAATGAATAGTTCACATGCAAGTCCTTTGTGTGTATATTTTGATTTAGGTGTTGAGGCATTAGATTGAAGTTAGGTACTAGAAACTAAGTAATCAATTGTCAAAATAAGAGGGTGATGATATTAAAATAGCTCGAAGGAAGGATTGGATGTGAAATTGGACCAATCTATATCTCATGCTATATATATTTATTCCAACAAAGGTGCATTTAAGATCTATCCAAAGATTCAAAACCAAGTTTGACAGACTGGCAGGAAAGCCATAAAGTGGAATAGAGGTGGTGCAACTACAACTGGTTGGATGGAATCTAGTTGTTCCCATCTTGACCCAAACCCCATCCAACTTTTCTTGTAGAAAATTTGATCCACATCCATTAAGGGCATAAAGGGAGGTGACATTAGTTTTTGAAATAAAAGAATGAACATAAGAAGTGGCTTCCTCTTGCAATCCACTCACATGCCACATCTGGGAATGGTTTATATTTTTATAAAGTGACCAGTTTGAAATGGGATGAAGAATGAATGGTTGGAAATTATAGAAGGAAAGAAGAAAAAAGGGGCATAGTTTTGAAGCTAAGATCGAGTCACTACAACTCACTTGGGCTCCTATATGAAAGTCTCGATGATTGGAGAGGAGCCTGTCCACCACTACATGCAAGGAAGAAGAGCTTAACACAAATTTTCTCCAAAAAATTGTAAATAGGGTCTAATGATTGATTGAGTGGAGTGTTCATTTTTTTAGGAAAATACTTCAATGTTGTACACCCTTCTAGTCCTGTAACAGAGCTCCACATGGAGACCAAACTTGGAAAATAGAGGAGCATGTGTATTTCAAAGGATATATTGAATGACTTCTTTGTCCCTTGAGTGCCCTCTCTTTTCAACTTGATGTTAATATAGAAGATGTGCGATTTCCTTCTTGCAATACTCAAGAAGTTTGATGACGATGAGCATGAAGTCAAGGAATGATGTGATTTCTTTTATGCTGGGAAGATTGAGATGAGGAAGTCATTCATTAACATAGTTGGATGAATCAAATAGAAGAAAGGCTGCTGAGAACTCCATATTGAAGATGTGAATGCTGATGGAAGAAGAATTTGTGTAGCCTATAGAAAAACTTTGAAAAAATACCAAAGGCACATAGTCCCACATTGACATTGCAGGAGCCTTTTGTTTTGTTTAAATAAAAATGTGTTAACCTATTAAAGTGTCTTAAAGGCATGGACTTTTGAAGCTAGAACCTTGGCATGAGGGGCTTATCTACAACCAATTTGAAGACATGTCAAATTTTGACCAAAAATACATAGACAAAGATTATGACATCAATATTGATGACATGGACTCAATGATCATCTAGAAAGTGACATGTGGTAGAGAAGACTCCTAACATGGTGCAAAAATTGAAGTGACAACATGGCACAATGGGACACGTGTCACAAGGGTGCATTCCCTCATGCAACATGGCAATGACTGATTGTGCATGTGGGGAAGCGCCTAGTTGGCATGTGGCAGCAGGCCCTAGTCAGTGCTGACATAGCATGTGTAGTGATCTAGCCAATGACAAAGTGCCATGTGGCAGTGATGTGGCAGGTGTCAGATAAAGGATGATGTGGCACTAACTTGGAAGTTTGAGATCCAATGAGAAGTTTCCACATGGCAGCGTGATAAGCAAGACCAATCAAAGGGTGCCACATGGTACCCAGTGGTAGATGATGAAGCAGGTGACTGACCAATGCTAATGAGACACGTGTCAACCCAATTAAAGTAGGTTTGATTCAAATGGAAATAAAAAGGAAAGAATTCAAATGCAAAAGAATTTCTTTTTATTATCCTTTAAGTGTTGAATGTGCATAGATTTTTAAATTTAAAAAGGATATAACCTAAAGTTTGAACTATAGATTATGTTTGAATTTTTGCATAAAATTTAAAAAGCAAGTGCAAACTAGAGCCTTGATAGGAGCTTGATTTTCAAAATGGTATTCTAGACATTTCCAATAAGTGGATATATGATAGTTTCAATTGAAACTAGCTTCATAGTTTTGATTGAAACTATGAAGCTAGTTTGTTAACCGCTCGGTTAAATTGCTTATTATTTTGATAGAAACTATGCGATTTAGTTTCTATCAAAACTTTGGAAAAAAGTTTCGATAGAAACTAGGTTTCTATCGAAACTAGGAAGATAGAAGGCCACATGAATAGTTTGAAGTTTTTTCAGTGATTTCCTTTCTTCGGAGTTGAATTACCAGGTTCAAATGGAGTACTGAAGACCTAAAATTTTGCATGACTGAAGTACTCTGAACTAGCTTTCTAATGACTATGAATTTTGTGCTTTTGGAATTTTTTAGGTATATATTTTTTAAGATGAATTGAATATAGGTTTATTATAAAAAATAAATTGAGATATTCGACGCTCATGGAAAAATAGTAAATAAAAAAATAAAAAATTTGAAAAATAAGTACGATCTCCATATTTGAGTCACCTTTCAATAATTTTTTTTTTTTGAAATTGGGTAAATTTATAATAAGTTACATGTGTTAAAAGCCACATATGTCTAAATTAGTGTTATACCAACTTTAAACTACAATAAAATATGAAATACTAACAATAAAGATATAAGACCAACTCTACAGTTTAGGTATGGATGTTAACAAACTAAATTCAAAAGAATCACATTGATATCTATTGTAGAAAAAAAGTTGTGTATCAAAAATAGTGTCACTCTTTAAAATCCATGTTTTTGATATCATACCAATTTTTGTAGGAGAAAAAATAATTCAATAAATTAAATTTTAAAAAAATTAAAATAAATATATTTATAATTTAGACACAAAATCCTAAAAGGCTCTAGTTTACTTCATCTTCAAATTCCTAACCGTTAAACAGGAATTTGCATTTGAAAGTGAAAGTTTTCTTGAAAATTTAGAGTACAATGTCAGTTTAGGAAAAAAAGTGTAACCCACTATTGTGGGCTCACCCCATAAAGTCATTTGAGTCAAATATTATGGAAGTTGTGAAATGCAACTTTCAAAAGTGGTGAAAACACAAATGGGAGATTGGATGGTCATAACAAGAAGTTTAGTAGTTATAACTTCCAAATGAAGGTGTAAAGGCTATAAAAAAAATTTGTAATGGTCATTCATAGGAAGGACGTATAGTTGGATAAGCATTGGAAAGAGTTGGAAGCATTTTGGTATCAAATCTTTATTGTTTCAATCTATTGTTTTGTTGTCTTGAAAGTTTTTCCTCTTGTTTTTACGTCTTGTACATACATGCACACCCTGAAAACAAGTGTATTCTATACTGGTAGTTTATTACATTGAATAAGCTTTCCATTTCCTTTGGTTTGACATGATTTCATGCACTATTGAGGAAGTTATCAAATTTTTGGTGAAAACCATTTGTAACTATCCAAAACTCTGATTCACGGTGACCAATTATGGGAAAATATTCATAGTATTTTATTACACTATTGGATCTTGCTATAAATTGGGGAAATGGTATATAATTACCCATTCTACAATATAAATAGTGGGATAGGCATTATTGTCAATATTGGAAGAGTTATTGGTGTTGGATTTTTATGACCAGAATAGAGTTTATTCCACATGTGTTAATGCCTCTATCATGTTGAAGATATTGTGTTGATCATTGAAATATATGGTGGATTTGGGAGTTCTTGAAAAGGTTTAATATGCTTCCTTGCATCACAATAATGCCACTCTTCATCAATGTCATCTCAGATCTGAAACTGGCTTTAACCTCCTCCATTTCAGATCTAAAATTTGCTTTAACCTTCTCTAAGATCCTTTCTTCCATAGCATCACTAAGATCATCAATTGTCCTAGAGTCTAGTCTTCTTGAATGCATCTTCCAATATTTTTGAAAACCCTTTGTGAAAAATTCACAGTTCCAAAAGATCAATCAACTCCACTAGATCAACCTTCTCTTCTACCCTTCACCCAACTCCTAGTGCAAACTACCTCAACTTTCGTACTTAGTTTACAAAATTAGGAACAACCTTGGCTCTAGTACCACCTAATGTATTATAAGGTAGGATAATCCCCAAAGGAGATGTCCTAGCCCCCAAAAAATAACTACACAACAGAGACACAACAACAATGCAAGATCTGATTACGAATCACAACTATTTATTCATAAAAGAACTAATTGCATGCAATGTGCTCAACTGTAAGGCCTTCCAGGTTAGGGCCAAATACAAAAGCAATTACAAAATATTTATGCAAGACCCCTCAAGATCCAACACACAATCCTAATCCCAACTAGTCCATATCCACACTTTGGAAGAAACCTCAAGGAAATCTCCACTTGTGCTTGCAATGCCACCAAGAAATCTCTTGATTTACCAAGCCTCCTCAAAACACCCCTAATTATACCCAACTAAGACACAAGATGGTCCAGTTCATTACAAATTAAATAAACTCTTAAACTAAATATATTTTGAGCCACAAGTTGGCATCCAATAGTTATTAAATACCAAATGCCTTAAAAAGCTTAACACACAATCAAATGTACATAAGAGAGACAACCAAGACCCAAATAGGTCCACACAAGCTCCTAGATTGATCCATGTCATGATCACATGCTACATGCATTATATGCACCAAGAACTCTAGTCGGCACCAACACACTATCAAGTGTTAGCAAACTCCCAAGCATTGTCGAGAAACCAACACATGTTGAGCACAACAATGAGTGTCAAGAAATAGAAGATGTTGAGCTCCTTCAATGATTGAGACCCTTCAATGATCGAGCTCCTCATCCAAAATATACCCAATAGCTTGACCAAGCACCACTCCTTTTGTTACTGAGTCTACAACTCCAAAACTAAAGTACCTCCAACATGCAAGATTGCTAGCAAGCCTAGGATGGTCCTGCATCACAAAGACATCTTTTGAGAAGTTTTTCTATTCAGACCTAAATACATTTAAACTTGCATCCTATGGACTTTGTGCCCTTCTTAGCATATCTAAAGGAGTTAGAGATGTTGATCTCTAAACCTATCTTGTTAAATAGTAACCAAATACTTAGTCATTTGTAAATCATTTACTACACAAGATTATAGAGTCATCATTGTGACTAATTTATCTAGTAAAGGTTGAGAAAGTAACACATAGACCAAGTAGAACAATGATTATCAAGAATTCACTAGATACTGAGAAAATATGTAAGCTTAGGAATATAGTATGATCCAATTAATATAATGATGACCGGTCATATTGAGAATTTATCAAGTGCCAAGAAATAACATACATGACCGAGCGTCAAATCATAGAAGTGTTGAGCAATACAATTTTTATATGTAAGATTATAATGGCACAAACTCATATGTGAATTGTTTTTGGCTGACATTTCTATAAGGTTTAATATTTATAGAGTGAGATTAGATTTTGATTACTCATCATTTGTAGAAGGTAATGATCCCTAGAAAACAAAAATTCAACCAATTAGAAAAAGGGATATAAATAGAAAAAGATGATAAAGTTTAAACTGTTGATCAAGATCTAGAAACTTTACATGAAATCTATTTAAGGAGGATTCTAACCATAGAATCATACACATACTGATAAAGAGTGAGAAATGAAAATGAAAGGATGACATGCAGAAAGGATACACACATGTGAAGGAGTTAAAGAAACATATCCAATAGAGAGAGAAATCAGAGTAGTGGATGATTGAATAGATTTATCATATTAGGAGAATTAGATCAGGGATAGAGCAAAGAGGAGACCCAAGATCAGGTTGTAGAGCATACTAAGGGTCAAGTACTGAATTAGTTATTTTGTAATTGAGATAGGGTAAATATCTTAACAAAGTGGTCCTATCAAGCCTATGTAAATCTCCTAACAGAGTCTTTACTTTATTGTAAGTGTCAATCCCTCTAACAAGGCAATACCTAATGGTCATTTAAGTCTTTAACATGATAGACCTTTCACCGAGTAGATCATATCTTCTGGTCAAAAATTATAACCAAAACAAGTTAAATTTATTGTTGCCATAATGAAGATTTGTTGGTTTCATCTCCACCCTAGTTTTTCCTTCATCTTGAAGTGTTTCTAGGTAACAAAATTAGTGTGTTATGTGTTGAACTATTATGGATGTGATGAACTTATTTTATGTTACAACATTATAGTTTTAATGATGAATTAATTGTATGATTTAATGAAATTGATTTTATAGTCAAAAGTTTAAGATCCTAATTCCATATGTATTCCAAAAATTGGTATCAAATCTCAGTTCTCTTGTCAAGAAGTTTAACAACTTGAGAAGATAAGATCATGGAGATGGAAATATATGGGATGGGAAAGATCATTGAGAATTAAATAATTGAAATCCAAATTTGGTTGCAATAATTAGAGACAAGTGCAAAAGAGTTGAGAAAATCCATCTAAAGGAGAAGAGAGATGGTTATATAGCTTAATGACACTCAATATATAGAAGTTGATACATAAGGATTTATGAACAATGGAAGGACTAGTAACAAAGGTGAAGAAATGATAGAACTACTAGAAAAGAATAGTGCCCTAGTGAAGGAAGAAAATGATCCGAAGATAGAATAAGAAAGTCAATCTATCACACTACATGAAGCCATTGAATAGAAGAAGAAAGGAATAGAAGATAAGCTCATACTTGAAGAAGACAAAAGAAATATAGCTAGTAGCCTTGAATAAACATCATTTGAATTTTAGAAGCTTACAAATACTGAGCAACTTGATATGATAAATCAATTGGTTATTTCAAATCAGGAAGGAAACATAAAATAAATTTGGAGATCACAAATCTAAAGTTAGAAAATGAGAAATTGAAGAATGAGTTAAGGCATGAAAAGGAACTCATTGAAAAGATGAACAAACCAAATGGAGCAATCAAACATTTTTAAGACATATGAAGTCACCAAGAGAAAAACAAATATTAGGACTTGGATACAAGAAATTTTCAACTATTGAAGAAGGAGAATCATCCAAAAGTGGAGAATAACGGAAAGCAAAAATAAAAAGGCAAACCTAAATGTCATTATTGTGGAAAGATTGGGCATACAACAAACATTTACAAAAGAAAAAATGGTAAGTGAACTCCTAAACCTAAGCCAAGTGGTAATTGTTCTAAGTGCAAGAAAGTAGGACATCAAGCTCATGAATGCATAATAGAAAACACAAACTCAACTAGAAAGGTATCTAGATTCGAAGGTCATTGCTACAATTGTCTAAGTATGGACATAAGGCTTATGAGTGCAGACACAAGTAGAAATCACACTAACCACTTCAAAAATAGACTCATGCAACAAATAAAGGCAATTACTATGATTGGGATTATAACACATGTGGTATAGTTGTCACTATTGTGGAGAATATGGACACATTGTAGAGAATTGGATCAAGATGCATTTTAGAGGAAATTACAAGAAATGGCTAAATGGTGAAATAGTATGTTTCAGCTATCTTAGAGTGGGACACATCAGTAAGAACTCCAAAACTAGGACACCTACACCATCACAAAGAAATAAATATGATAGATCAGAAAAGAAGAAGATTGGACAAAGGTAGTAAGAGCTAGAAGCAGTAGATTAGAAGACATTGTGATCACCCAATCTGATGGATCTGGTTCTCACACCACATCTCACTAAAAGGAATAGCTATGTAGGAACTATATACTTGAAAGCTATATTTTACATTAGTTTCTAGCATTAAAGTGATGAAAATATATATCTGCATAATTGGATATGCACTGAGTAATGATAGAAATGAATATTTAGTAAGTATCGAGCATCAGTGGTACAATCTATATTGATTGAGTCTTGCAGTATAGGCCGAGTGATCGAGAAGGATTACATATTGACCGAGTAAGTTGGTTATGACTGAGTGCATAACTTTAATCAAGCTAAAGTTAAGGATGAGCCTAGTTGTTATACACTATCTGAGTACGAGGACATTTATTACATATCTAAATTGAAAGATCGAAGGCATATATCAAATTTGAATGATTATTTTGCTTAGCCAATGATTAAGGAGCTCATGTAAAGATTCAAAATCAATCTCAACAACCAAAGAAAGGAACCACAAGTAGTCATAAAATTTGTGAAGAGAAGTAATTATTACCCATATTGCTGAGTAAGGTATTTTGTGAAAATATTTTATTGAAAAACCTAGTTCATAATGGTGTCTGGAAGTGAAATGTCAAAGGATAACAATGAACAAATCATAAGGAATCATCACTGACCTCCACCAAATTTGAGAAATGCAATTAATATCGAAATCCCTATTGATAATGTTGGAGTGTTGTCATCTATTCCACCTAGAGTCTTGATTGTGCAAGACATTAGATCATGTTATCAATGTAAGATTGGAGAAATTGGAGATTTTGAAATAAGGATAGCTTCTAACAAGTTACGTGTAGATGGAATTCTAAAAGATGAATTCAAAGTCATTGTAGATAAAGGGATGACTCCTGCCCTAGATTTTCCTGAAGTTTTCAAGTATGAATGGATAAAAAATGTTTTAAGTTGAGTTCATGACATGAAAGTATGGTTGGAAGGTAGACCAATTAAGATCAACAAGGAAATCACTTGAAGAGAAACTAGGCATCCTACATTGGATCAACCTAAGTTCATAAGGAATGATACACATAATGAAATTGAAAACATAACCAAGGTGAAGCGGAATGGTTGTGGAATTTTAATAGACAACATTGAGGATCCATTAATTGAATTCATTTTTCATGTGGTCACACACAAGTTTTATCAATCTAGTAGTTTGAACATTGTGTCATGCATTGCAGTTGATTTGGGATACAAAATTGTGAAGAAAGATCATGCTTACTATCTTTCCAAGCTACAGTTACAACAACTTACATAGAACTTGGAAGCAATAAGAAGATGTAAGAACACATCAGATAAGTTTGGGTCCCTATTAGTTTATATATTTTTCTATGTACAGAACTATTTTCCTGCTATTGCAAAGGTAACATGGGACATAAACAAGACTATTGTAGATCATTTGAATGACCTAATAAAGAGGTTCGAAGATAATTTTGAAGTAGTCATGGACAACTATTTTGAAGAATTCAAAAGCAAAATGAAGAATATGTTGAGGATTCCAAAATCAGTTGTAGATAAATATTATGATGAAATATATTTCATTATGGACACAGATTTCATGTATGCACAAATAATAATACTAAGGGTAGCATGGTTGAGGCATATGCCCTATGAGGTAAATGTTGATAACATAGATCAATAGTAGTTATTGCACTATTGGTAGAGGACATAGATGCTAATGCCAACCAATTTGACACATATGAAATAGTTATTGCCAAGCTAATTGTTGAATCTAATAGACCTAAGGTAGGAAAGCAAAGAAAAAGAAAAATTTCTAAGGCGAGTAAACTAGAACAAGGAGAAGGGTCAGGTTAACCCTTAGAGACTAAGGAAGGCAAAGGCAAAGTGCTTGTAGTTGTGAAGTAGAAGGCTATAAAACAAAGGAAGGTTGTAATAATTGCATCTAAGGTAAAGGAAGACCTTCAAAAGGACATGCAAGAAATGGTAACACCATCAAGGCCAAAGGGAAAGGTTATCATTACTAGAAGGAGTTTAGCACAACCTACTACCAAACTACTACCAAGAAGCCCATCAAAGAAGATAAAGCAAGTAGATGAGAAAGTAAAAAGGAAGCTAATAGTTGCACAAGATGGAGAAGAAGAAGAAAGGACATGGTTTGATGAAGCTAGCAAACTACAAGTTGTAAGGAGACTCCCTCCAATGACTGTAGATCAGGTATGTGAAAAATTGATAGAATCATAAAGTATTTTGGCTCTTAAAGACTTACAATATGATTCTTTGAGAAATGAAGATCAAGATAAACTTGAAAAATCTTAAATTGATATGTTGATCAAGTTTACACGCACACATATGGAATTAGAAATTGGAATTCCAGTGGGATTGTATAACAGAATGGATGCCAAATGGAAATGGTCATTGACCACAAAGAAGTAAATAAGAGAAACAACATTGGCACATGTCATGCTCAATTTGGGAAAGACACATATGTCTATAGGCTTTAAAGACTCTGTTAAGAAGCTTATGCTAAGGGACAGGGCATAAAAAGTTTTAAAGACTAAAGTTCTTGAAGTTGAGGAAGCCAGTATTAAATTTTGGAAAGAAGTATTTGGAGTACTGACTCCAATTGTAGAGGTGAGGGAAGGTCAAGATGCTACAGAACTTAATGATGAAGAAGAGTAGGAAGTAGCCAAGCTAGCAATAGAAATGGAAGAACTTGTCAATGGAATTAATTTTAAGGACACTATCACAATCATTGTAGCCTTAAGTAGATAAACAATATACTATATTATCAAAGTCTCACTTTTTCTTAGTGATCCTTTTATACACCATATAACTCAAGCTTTCTCTAGGTACTCTTGTTATCCTTTCTTTTCAAATAATCTACATCAATCAATCAAATGATAGCATTCAGACCAAAGTTAGCAATTATCTTACCAGCAAGTAGCAAGTTTGAGATTAGTGACAAAAAAATTATTGTTCCCAAGATAGGTTTCATCAGTCTCCCTCATTTCTATACCTCAACAATCTTCTTTTTCAACAATAGTTGTATGTCTTATTCTTAAATGTGATATGTATTAAATATGTTTCTCTTTACATGTACAAAAAAATCTAATGGATCTAATGGAAACCCTTTATATCATACTGTAAGAATTTGGTATAGCTCTGATACTATGCAAGAATTTGCCTAAGGAAAGAATGAAATGCCAAGATCTAAAAGCTCAGGAGATAGCACAAGAGAGACAAGATGTGATCAAATGAGAATGAATTAATTAGATAATTGGATGAATACATCATTGAAGTGCCTTGTATATTAAGGCAACTGATATGAATAGGAGTCAGCAAAGAGATAAGCATACCAACTAAGAAAATGTCCACCAAGAGTGGATTATCCTCCATTGTGCATGAATGTATGTGCAACAATGAGAGGATAAGAATGCAAACGTGTATCTCATAAAGAGATGTAGTAGACAACATGTGCTCAATTGGAGTGCAAACTATTGTGTTGTCTACATGACAACTCATATGAATATAAAAAGTCCTAGGTGTCTACATGACAAAAAATATGAATATGCATTATCCCAACTAAACTTAAGTAAAGTGGAAATAGTAAATACTTATTTACACCAACACCCCGTCCCCCTCTTAAGTGTAACTTAGGAAAATTTACTTAATCTCACAAAAGCTAGATAATAATGAAAGATGGATCTTGGCTACTAGACCATGTTAGGTACCCATGTACAATATGCAAGTGCAATGCAATCTCTCATAAAGTGGAGAAAGAGGGAAAACTGCATGGGAAAAACTCCCCTCCAAAAAGAGAGAAGAAAAAAAAGCAAGATGCATGTATGAATGGCATAATCAAGAACCCCCCCTATTATGAAATACATCATGCATATACAATAGAGAATCCCTCCATAAAAAGGAAATAAGGAGAAATGAAATCCCCCCCCATAGTGAATGATCTCCTGCAAGAATGATAAATTCTTGAAGACAAAAGATAGTCCAATGTCTAAAAATAACATTTCTCCCCTTAGGAAGAAGATACACCAAATATAAATGCAAGAAGGCTTCCCATTGTGGACAGGAAGATGGAAGGAGAATCCAGATGAAGTATGTTGTCTCTGAAGTATGAAGATGTGTCACCATGTCCTTGAATACTAAAGATGTCACGAACCAATCAAGATCAAGCCCAATAGAAGAAGGTGATAGGAAAGGAACCAATGTTAACTACTCCATATATGAATGTGGATCAAACTCCAAAGACCAAGATGCCTCCTCAAAAGAAGAAGTAGGAAGAGAAGCAAAAAAGCCCCCCCTCAATGTAGAATCTAAACCTATGATAGATGCTTCAAGTTCAATGTAAAAACTCCTCAAGGAGTGTAGAACATTCTTCCAAAGGTGTATCAATGAAGCCTCTCCCATCTTTATGAAGAAACGTCAAAATGTATGAAATCTCTAAAACTTGCTCAAGTGTCCCCATGTCAATACTAAAAGGTGCCTCCTCCAAATCATGTGTACTATGCCACTCTACTAAAAAAAAAAATTAGGCTTGAATAAGTATGAATTTAGAACATGTATTAAAGACTCAAGTGTCTCCTCTGAAGATAAAGTGACCTCCTCCAATTTTTGTATCAAAGGATCTACCATCATGTCAACCTCGAAAGACCGATCAAGTAGAGAATGAAGATGAGGGTTAGAGTGTTCCCTTGCAACAATCAAAGAAGGACCATCTTCACCAAAGAGAAGATGAATATCCTCAATAATGTCTCCCAAATCTGCAATGTAAGACTCCACAAACAAACTAGAAATTTATGTCAAGTAGTCATCCCATGGAATCGAGTCTAGGCAACAATGAATATCCTGCTGCATTGAATCACTTGAATCCATGGCTATGTGAATACAAGTATCATCAGGAACAATGGTAGATGGAATATCAATAGAAGGAGAAGAAATGGAAAGCTCAAGAACTTGATCATATGTGAGAACACCTAATTTCAAGTAGCCAAAGTTATCCTCAAAGTTTGATTCAACACTAAAAGCGTGATCAAAATCTACTAAGAAATCACTATCATCATCATGAGAAAAATTTGAGAAGTAGTATAGCATAGATGCATGATCAACCACCCCTATATCATTGATCTCTTCAGTCTCCAAGTCTCTGATAAAAATTGAATCAGGTGTGAATTCCATAGTCCTTCTTCTATCTCCATGAGTCAGCTGATAGATGGAAAGAAGATTATGACTTAGGTGAGGTACACACAACACATCTTTGAAGTATCCCTCCCCTTTATCAATATTTCCTTTGCCAACAACATTCATGTAAGTATGATTTCCCATCAAGATAGGTGGAATATTACAAGGATAAAATGATGAAAATGTAGACTGTGAATATGCCATATGATGAGAAGCCTTTGAATCTAGAAGCCATCTCCTTGAATCTTGACTTGAAGTAGCTAGTAAGGCTTGACCTTTGTCCATGTGATCTACTCCTTTATCAAAATCTGAATGTGAAGAAGAGAATTAAGTCGTCACTCTTGATGGTAGACCAATTTGATTCTTCTTAAGAAGATTCTTGAGTTCATCTATCTCCTTCTTATAACAAAGATGTTCTTCATGTCCATTCTTATTGCAATATGCACAAGTAAGAAAGTCCTTCTTGGATGATTTACCTTTATTGTTGGAGTTTTCTTTTGGTGAGGAGGTTGAGTGTTCTTTCTCTTGTGATTTTTTTTGCCATGATTTCTACTTCTTGTTAGACCCTTTTCCTTGATTCCCTTTACTAGCCACCTTTGCTTTGGACTTTGAAGACTTGAGAATCCCCATGCTCATCAAATTTGATTGTTCTACCATCAACATATCTATGAAGGAATCAAATGAAGGCATGTGTAGGAAGAACCTAAGGTCAACTTATGAGTGTTGAAGCTCAAAACAAATGATGCATACTTTGGAGAAAGTTTTCTCATCAAATTATAGATCAATTTTTCATCCTCTATGGTAATTCCACAATCCTTAACCATTGACCTTAGCTCATGTACCTTGGTGATATAGTATTGAGTTGTGTCAAACTCCTTTGGATCTAATTACATGAGATTTTCATCAAGTTCAAAACCCCTAGCTTTGTCTACTTTTGCATACAAGCTAGCAAACTTATCACATGTATTATCAATATGGAAGACAAGATCTTCATATACATACTTCCTCAAAGTACTATGATTCCATTCATCTAGCTTATCAAGATCAGATGGTGCAACCATGGTTCCATCAACATAATCAATTAAAACTTTTTCCATTATTTTACTCCATGCTCTAATTTTCCATGTAGCATAATTATGTGGAGTTAAAAGTGGAAACCTAGGAGAACCCATGATGCAAAATAAAAGAACACAAGAGAAAGAGAAGTGTAAACACTCAAGACACCCCCCTCCCTCAAATCACTCAATCAAAGAACCCCCCAAAATAGATAATTTTGGCACTTTATATTTAGTACGTATACAATTGCCAATTGTCAAAATGAACTAAAGTGAACTTCTAATTTTGACGGTTACAAAAAATATGAATCTATATTAGACTTAACAAGATAAGACACAAGACCTCTCAAGCATCTAATTAATTACAAGTGCCAAAATAGGCTAAAAATGACCAAATACTAAATGCATTATGTCTACTCAGAATTACTTCAAACTGATACCAAATCTAGAAAGTAGACAAAAAAATATGCACTTTCAAAAAAATAGCACCTAAATGTGTCCATATGAGCCCGAACAAAGTTGTTGAAGGGTGAACCCACAATAATGGGTTCCACTTTAGTGGGACGAACAAAAATGAAAAAAATTTCAGAATGAGAAATTGAGTTTACCATATGTTCGCGCGAACCTTTTTTTAATCATGTTTGCGCGAACATATTTCGTATGTTCGCGCGAACATATGTGATATATATGTTCACGCAAACATGATTTGCATGTTTGCGTGAACATAGGTTCGCGCGAATGCCATGTTCGCACGAACATGCAAAATCACAAAAATTTTAACCTTTTTTTCTTTTTTTTCCTCTTTTGACTGCCATAATTGTAGGAGAATGATCTCCTACTGTAAAATTAAAAATGTCAAAATGTGCTTCTCGGAGCAAGCTTTCCAACGACTATAATTTTATTACATAATTTTGATGCAGGAGCATCTAGAGGTATAAGGGCAATCCTGTGTCACCCAAAAAAGTGTACTTAGATTTAGTTTCTATTTCATGTCTTTACATTTTTGGATACCCATTTGGCTCAAATAAAGGTTCCAACTCTCATAGTTCAACTATCAGTGCATTTGAAAATCTTGAAAAAATAGGAGCATGTATTTGGGCCATCATTTCAGTAAACTAGAAGGTGTGAATTGGCTAGATGAATGTAATCATGATTTAGAGCATTCCAAAAAAAGAATCAAGTCAATAAGCCCCATGGTTTGAAAGTTATTGCAGTTTTTTAGGTTTTGGAGACCTCCTAAGAATGCTTCAAAGTTAGGTTTGGGGCATTAAATGACCTCAAAAAGGGTCAAAAAATGGGGGATGAGTGAAGCTTGTCTATAGGGATATAGAGTGCTTCGAGAGCTTTCTGAAAATGTAAATGGTTCGTCAATCGGAGCTGCGGTTCAAAAGTTATGCCTCTCGAAAGTTCAGTTACCGTTTTTGGATTCTTCTAGATTTGCACCGACTTCTAACGCAGCTTCTAGAACCTTCTATTTCATCGATGGATGCCTACTAGCACTTTCTAGAATGTACTCCTAGTCCTTAACCCTTCGGGGTCTATTTAAGGAGATTTCTGGCATTGTAAAAGGCAGTTCGAAGTGGAGTTTGTGAGGAGGTGCTAAAAGGAGAAATATTCTCCAAATTTATGCTATTGTAAGCCCTTAGGGCATGTTCTAAAGTTTATTTTCTCTATACTATTTGTACTAGCTTATTTTCTCAATTAATATAATTTCCCTTTTCTGTTGTGTCCATTCTGTTCTTGGGTTGTGTCACCATCAAGTGGTATCAGAGCCAGTTTTCCTGAGTGTGTAGACAGAGCGCCGACTGTGAGGCAGTTTGCACCAGGACTGTGTGGTTGTGGGTTTGAGTTAGAAGATGCCTCCACAAAGAGAGCATGGTAGAAGGGCCAGAGCTATTGATCCTGAGGAGGTTAGAGCCCTCCAAAGGCAGGTACAAGCATTGCAAGAGGAGCTTCGTAGAGGAGCAAATGTTGCCGCAGGTGACAATAGTGAGGATGATAATGAAGAGGAAGTAATGGGACCAGAAGAGGAAGTTGACGGGGAAGTTCTGAATCCTGTAGAGGAAAGGCTTTTTAGGGCCATTACTAAGTTTGGGAAAAGACCTACAATTGAAGTGGGTATATTTTCAGGAAATCTGAAACCAGATGAGTTGATCGATTGGATCAATGAACTGGAAGAATACTTTGAGTATGAGGATATAAGGGACCCAGATAGGGTTAAGTTTGGAAAGGCCAAACTAAAAGGCCATGCCAAAATCTAGTGGCAAGAGGTTCAACTGGAAAGACTTAGAAGAGGAAAGGAGAAGATCACAAGATGGGATCACATGGTGGACAAATTGAAGAAGCAGTTCATTCCTGTGGACTACGAGCTTGATCTATTTAAGAAGATGCATGGGTTAAAGCAAGCAGGAAGATCAGTCCAAGAATATACAGAGGAGTTTTATTGACTCTTGATTAGAGTGGGGCATGCAGAAGAAAATAAGGAGAAGGTTGGTCGTTATATCAGTGGGTTGCGACATAGCATCTAGGAGGAATTAAGTCTAGTAAGAATGACCAGCGTTGAAGAGGCATACCAGTTTGCCCTACGAGTTGAAGAGAAGCTAAATAAAAGGTTTGAAGGAAGACAAAGAGGGTGCGGTCAAGGAGGAAGGGGAAGCGGTAGATCATCTGGAGGTCGCAATGAAACCCAAAAGAAAAATGAAGATGTGGGTACTAGCAGAAACTAGAGGAATGAAGGTTTCAACCGCTCCCATGATCAAGACTTTGGAAATCAAAGAGGAATAGGTAGAGGACGTGGACAAGGAAGAGGAGGCTTCTGTGGTACCTGTTTCCATTGCAATGAAGAAGGTCAGCGTGCCTTTGAATGCCCTCAACGACAAGGAAAGACAGATAGGAGAGCTAAGGGCCAAGCTAGGGTTGCTCATGTGGATGAGGATGCACAATCATCACATTCAGAGGATGCAGAAAGAGGAGAGACCTTGGTAAATGAAAGAGTCCTACTAAGTGGTGAGAATGAACCAAGACAACGAAGGAGTTTGTTTCATACCAGATGCAAGTGTGAGGATAAATGTTGTGACGTGATCATTGATGGTGGTAGCACTAATAACCTGGTATCAGAAGAGATGGTCTCTAAGCTAAAGCTCAAGAGGGAGAAACATCCCCAAACCTATCAGATTTCTTGGGTAAAAGATGATCATAAGGTCTTGGTAAGTGAACAATGTTTAGTAAAATTCAAAATTGGGAGTTACCATGATGAAGTTCTCTGTGATGTTATTCCGATGGATGTTTTCCATCTATTGTTGGGTAGACCATGGCAGTTTGATAGACATGCAATACATGATGGACATGCAAACACATACTCTCTGACAAAGGATGGAGTTTGCCACAAATTGAAGCCCATGAAAAAGGAAGGTGAAAAGGTATGTAGCAGTGCTAGGATTTGTCTTGTTGATGGAAGGAAGTTTTTAGATGGCATGAAACATCAGCATATGTGCTATACTTTGATTCCTAGGAAAGATAAAGAAGGTAGTAGTGAAATACCATTTGAAGTTTCAGATTTACTAGGGGAATTTGGAGATATTATCTCTGATAATGTTCCAGATGGATTGCCACCAGTAAGGCAAATCAGTCATCAAATAGATCTGATTCCAGGAGCTAGTTTGCCTAACAAGGCTGCTCACAGGATGACTCCTACTGAAACAGAGGAGCTAAATAGACAGGTTCAGGAGTTGTTGAGGAAGGGCTTGATTCGAGAGAGCCTGAGTCCATGTGCAGTACCTACAGTACTTGCACCAAAGAAGGATGGAGAGTGGAGGATGTGTACAAATTCTTGAGCTATAAATAGGATAACCATCAAGTACCGGTTTCCTTTACCAAGGATGGATGATCTTATGGACTGCTTGAGTGGAGCTTAGTACTTCACAAAGATAGATCTGAAGAGTGGCTATCATTAGATACAGATTCAAGAAGGATATGAGTGGAAAACAACCTTCAAGACCAAGGAGGGTCTTTATGAGTGGTTAGTCATGCCCTTTGGATTGACGAACGCCCCAAGCACCTTCATGAGGCTCATGAATGAGGTACTTAAGAAGTTCTTGGGAAAATTTGTTATTGTCTATTTGGATGATATTTTAATTTTTTGCAAGACTTTGGAAGAACATTTACTGCATATTCGTAGTGTCCTTGAAAGGCTAAGGGAAGAGAAACTATTAATTAATCTAAAGAAGTGTGTCTTTGCAAAAAGGGAGTTAGTCTATTTGGGATTTGTTATATCACCTGAAGGTCTCAAAATGGATCCAGAGAATGTAAAAGCCATCTTGGAATGGCCTACTCCAAGGTCTTCTACTGAGGTAAGATCATTTCATGGTCTATTTAGTTTTTACAGGAAGTTTATTAAGAATTTCAGTGGCATATGTGCACCCCTAACTGATACAATAAGAGGGGATAGAAAAGAGTTCAAATGGACTACAACAGCTGCGAGAAGTTTTGAATTGCTGAAGACGAAGGTGACTAAACAGCCTATGTTGGCACTTCCAAATTTTAGAAAAGTATTCCAGGTGGATTGTGATGCTAGTGGTAGCGCTATTGGGGCTGTATTAAGCCAAGAAGGTAAGCCTATTGCATATTTTAGTGAAAAATTGAATGATGCAAAGAAGAAGTATTCTGTTTATGATCAAGAGTTCTATGCAATAGTTCAGGCCTTAAAGAAATGGAGGCATTATTTATTGCCAAAGGAATTTGTTTTGTATACTGATCATCAGGCATTACAGTACCTAAATAGCCAATGTAAATTGAATCAGAGGCATATGAAGTGGGTAGAATTCTTGCAGAGTTATACATTTGTGTTGAAGCATAGAAGTGGAAAATCTAACAAGGTTGCAGATGCACTAAGTAGGAGACAATTGTTGCTTACAACAATGCAGGTTGAAGTAGTTGGGTTTGATGAACTCAAGAATTTGTACCCCGAGGATCCTAATTTTGTTGAAGCATGGAAAGCTTGTAAAGAACCTGTTGTTGTAGATAGAACCAAGTGGTTAGACTATTTGATTCAGGATGGCATGTTGTTCAAAGGTAGTCAATTGTGCATTCCAAGGAGTTCCATGAGGGAAAATCTGATTAAGGAGAAACATAGTGGAGGGATGGCAAGACATTTTGGTCGGGATAAGACCATTGCCATTCTTAGAGAACATTATTTTTGGCCTCAAATTACACAGGATGTGAAGAAGTTTGTACAGAGTTGCCAGGTTTGTCAAGTTGCCAAGGGGTTTAGTCAAAATATTGGCCTATATCAGCCATTGCCTATTCCATCAAGGCTATGGGAGGACATAAGTATGGATTTTGTTCTTGGATTGCCTAGGACACAAAGGGGTAATGACTCAGTATTCGTGGTGGTTGATAGGTTCTCCAAAATGGCACATTTCATTCCATGCCACAAAACTCATGATGTTGTCCATATTGCAGACTTGTTTTTCAAAGAGGTGGTAAGACTACATGGTCTTTCAAGGAGTATAGTTTCTGACAGAGATACTAAATTTGTGGGGTATTTCTGGAGGACATTGTGGAAGAAGTTGAGAACAGACTTGAAATTCAGTTCCACACATCACCCACAGACTGATGGCCAAACAGAAGTGGTAAATAGAAGTCTGGGCAATTTGCTGAGATGTTTAGTTGGAGATAAGCCCAAGGGATGGGATTTGATTCTACCACAGGTAGAGTTTTCTTATAATAACTCTATAAATAGGAGTACTGAAAAATCACCATTTCAAATTGTATACAGGAATAGCCCAAGGACTGCACCAGAATTGAGGAAGATAGAACAAGGGGAGAGGACAAGTATTGAAGCTGAGGAATTTGCTGAACACATCAAGCGTCTACATGAGGAGGTTCAAGCACAGATTATCAAGATGAATCAAGAGTATAAAGCTAGGGCTGATCAAAGGAGAAGACATAAGGAATTCCAAGTAGGGGATCTAGTCATGGTGCACTTACGAAAAGAAATATTTCCAGTTGGTACTTACAACAAGCTGAAAATGAAGAAATTTGGCCCTTGCAAAGTTTTGAAGAAACATGACTCAGGAAATGCATATGAGGTGGAGCTGCCAGATGGTATTCACATTTCTCCCATTTTCAACATTGCAGATTTAACAGAGTATCGTGATGATGGTGCAGATGAGAAGCTGGTTTTAGAGCCATGTCCAATTCCTACTTCTAAGAAGGAGGAGATAGAAGACATTCTAGATCATCGTGTGGGTAGGAGTACCAGAAACAGGCAGTATGAAGAGTATTTGGTCAAATGGAAAGGACGACCGATCAAGGACTCAACTTGGATTTCAGCAGCTGAGGTTTCCCAATTGGGATTTCCTCTACCATCCATAAAGTGACAGGGTCACTTTTCAATCTACCCTAGTTGTCTGATGCAGGAGCATCTAGAGGTATAAGGGCAATCTTGTGTCACCCAAAAAAATGTACTTAGACTTAGTTTCTATTTCATGTCTTTACATTTTTGGATACCCATTTGGCTCAAATAAAGGTTCCAACTCTCATAGTTCAACTATCAGTGCGTTTGAAAATCCCAAAAAAATAGGAGCATGTATTTGGGCCATCATTTCGGTAAACTAGAAGGTGTGAATTGGCCAAATGAATGTAATCATGATTAAGAGAATTCTAGAAAAAGAATCAGGTCAATAGGCCCCACGGTTTGAAAGTTATTGCAATTTTTTGGGTTTTGGAGACCTCCTAAGAATGCTTCAAAGTCAGGTTTGGGGCATTAAATAACCTTGAAAAGGGTCAAAAATGGGGGACGAGTGAAGCTTGTACATAGGGCTATAGAGTGCTTTGAGAGCTTTTCGAAAATGTAAACGGTTCATTAATCGGAGCAACGGTTCAAAAGTTATGCCTCCCGAAAGTTCGGTTACCATTTCTGGATTCTTCTAGATTTCCACCGACTTCTAATGCAGCTTTCGAAACCTTCTATTTTGTCGGTGGATGCCTACTAGCACTTTTTAGAATGTACTCCTAGTCCTTAACCCTCTGGGGTCTATTTGAGGAGATTTTTGGCATTGTAAAAGGCAGTTCGGAGTGGAGTTTGAGAGGAGGTGCTAAAAGGAGAAATATTCTTCAGATTTATGCTATTGTAAGCCCTTAGGGCATGTTCTGAAGTTTATTTTATCTATACTATTTGTACTAGCTTATTTTCTCAGTTAATATAATTTCCCTTTTCTATTGTGTCCATTATGTTCTTGGGTTGTGTCACCATCAAATTTAATCATTAAGACTTTCAAATATGAGTTTAACTCATTATAGGTTCATTACCGATTGAACGTCAACCAACTTTGACACCTCGGAAAAATTAGTAAATTAGGTCAAATTTTTTTTGAAGAATATGGAGGCACTGGCTTATTGAGATACCTTTCTATTCAAAAAAAAAATGGTTTATGATAAATTGACTTCAAATTATCTGTGTCAAACGGAACGTATGTCTAAATTATGGTTCATGTCACTTCAAAACTTCATAAATTATACAATATTCAACAAAAATAAATCAAACCAAATGCAGACACTGGATATTGATGCTACAAATCCAACGCAGAAAGAATTACTTTATTATCATTTCTAAAGAAAAAGTTATGTGTGTCAAACGGACTGTCACTTTTTAAAATATTGAATTTTATTATGTACCACTTTTTGGAGGAGATAAAAAAAATTGACATAAATAAATTTTTCTTTTAGATTAAAAAATATGGTTACAAAGTAGGAACAAAGTACTCAAAATCACTAGTTTATGTCATCTTGAAATTATTTATAGTTTTGGAGATATAGTCACTTGAACGTGACGTTTGTTGCAAAAATATTGATTTCAGAGTCAAAATTGGTCAAAAAGTGGAACCCATTATTGTGGGATCACCCTGAAGTTGCAAAATTTGACATTTGTGATTTTCAGAAAAACTAGGAATAGGGATTGCAAACAACCTGCAGAAATGTGTCGATCACAAAATTCTATCCCAAAACAAAAAAAAATTGGTCGAAAAAAGGACTCTGTATGAGGGAGATATCACTATTTGAAAATCACATTTGTAATTATTTTTCCTGAATTGCCATTGTCACACCTCCAAAAAAATGACTCTAGATTTCACCTGAGATGTCCAATTTTGATGAAACAAGAGTCAATTTAGGGGATTTTTAACCTTCTAAATGTGATGCCAACATTTGATTTGCACTAGCAAGCTCTAATCTTGACCTGCAAAAAAAAATCTCTCCAATGGCTATGTAATGAAACTCCTATGGTTCTGATACCATGTAAGAATTCGGTATAGCTCTGATACCATGCAAGAATTTGCCTAAGGCAAGAATGCCAAGATTTAGAGGCTCAAGAGATAGCACAAGAGAGACAAGATGTGATCAAATGAGAATGAATTAACTAGATAATTGGATGAATACATCATTGAAGTGCCTTGCATATAAAGGCAATTGATATGACTAGGAGTCAGCAAAGAGATAAGCATACCAACTAAGCACATGTCCATCAATAGTGGATTATCCTCCATTGTGCATGAATGTATATGCAACAATGAGAGGATAAGAATGCAAAGGTGTATCTCATGAAGAGATGTAGTAGACAACATGTGCTCAATTGGAGTGCAAACTATTGTTGTTTACATGACAACTCATATGAATATGAAAACTCCTAGATGTCTACATGACAACTAATATGAACATGCATTATCTTAAGTAAACTTAAGTAAAGTGTAACTAGTAAATACTTATTTACACCAACACATAAATTGTATAAATATCTTATATTTATATTTATTTGACAAAAACAAATATTTAATATAAAAACATTGCATGCTATCACTTTTACTTGTACATTGTCAAAATTTAGTAACATAACTTTTATAGTAAAAATTCTAGAGAGTGACATATTGACTAACACATGCAAAATCCTAAATTATAGAAATTTGTGTCATATTTCATGTAGAGATGACAACTTGTAAGAATTTGCCTAAGGGAAAAATTCACCCAAGAACTAAGAACTCAAACACAAGCATAACTGAAGACCAAAAATGGAGAGAGTATGATCAGAATAACAATGTATTTAATAACTTGATACCAGAGTTCACTAGGAGTGCTTGAATATAAAGGCCTCATGAGAGCTTCTAGAATGCATAGAAGTTAGCACCATGAAGTGTCATACAATCAAGCACATGTCCACCAGATATGGGTTATCCTCCATTAAGCACGGAAGTAAGTTCTCTGATGAGAGGATAAGTCTACAAGGGTGGGACACGCAAAACAGTGTTGTAGACGCCATGTGCTCAAATAGAGTTGCGTACTCCTGTGTTATCTACATGACAACTCAAAAGGTGTGCAAACTCCCAAGTGTCTCACAAATAAAAATAATTAAATAATGCATTAACCTAAGTAAACTTAAGTAAGTGTAAATAGTAAAGTACATATTTACACCAACACCCCCCCTTAAGTGCAACTTAGGGGAATGCCCTTAAGCTTATGAACTAGGATGAAGATGTATAATGGGTCTCGGCTACTAGGCCATATTAGGTACCCAAGTACATAATGAAAATACAATCTCCCATAAAGCGGGGAAAGAGGGAAAACCTCATGGGAAAAACCCTCCCCCAAAAAGAGAGATAAAGCAAGGATGCATCAATGGATGGAGTAATCAAGACCCCCCCATTACAACATACATCCAGTATATACATAAGAGAATAAGAGAAGGAAGAGAGAAAAAATAGGCTCCCCCCCCAAAAGAAGAACGCCAGCAAGTGAAAGCTACTCCGATGAAGAAGCTAGTCCATGAATACAGAATGGTGTTCCTCCCCTTAGGAAGAAACAATGCCAAAGGTACAACCCTGAAGATGTGTGCTGGCCCTAAAACCTACTCCACTGAACCATCTGTCTCCTCTACTGACAAAGAGACCTCCACTAATTGCTATTCATAAGGATCCATAATCACACCAACCTATTCAGATTGATCATGTAGAGAATGGACTTGAGGGTCAAAGTGAGCCCTCACAACAACTGTAGAAGTATCACCATCAATGAGAAGATGTAAGTCCTCAAGTCTGTCTCCCAAGTCAAGTGAAGCTAGAGCTGGAAGACGAGATGTACCATGCTGAGATGGACCATTCATTGTGGCAATGTAAGCATGTGGATTGGACTGATGTGACCTCTCACTGCAATTGTCGATAGAACCCCACATGTTTGAACCTGTTGAAGCACTATCGCTGGTGTCACTATCAGTTTCCACTATGTATGATGTGCGAAGAGGAGTAGAGGACAAGCTAGGAGAACTTTCCTCAAAGTGAACATCATTCTCCACAAAAATCTCATGTGTCTCTGGATCTAGAAGTCTGTAAGCCTTCACATTGTCTTCATAACCGATAAAGGTACAAGGCCTTGATGCTAGTGCCTTGCAACTCCTAGAGGAAAGGTTTGCCCATGCTGGAAAACCAAAGACTCTAAGGTGACTCACAACTGGTTTTCTGCCGCACCATGCCTCAAAAGGAGTTTTTCCATCTAAGGCTGGATGAGGAGAACGATTAAGAATGTGAGTGGCACTGGAGATTGCTTCGACTTCTAATGATGGATCGAGAGACTTGGCATGAATCATGCAACTTGCCATAGACTTAAGAGTTCTAATCCTCAATGTTGCAACATCTGTCTTGTGTGGACTGAATGCTGAAGGAGTCTGAAGATCAATTCCCTCATGTCTGCAAAAGTCCTTAAGTCTTCTGTTCACCTCCATGTTTCCATTGTCCATTTGGAGTACTTTGATGGCCTTTCTGGATTTTTGTTCTACATGAGCCTTGAAGTCTAGAAATGCATCCAAAACTTCATTCTTACTATGTAGAAAGTAGACGCAAGTGAACCTTGAAAAGTCATCAAAAAAAGTGAGTATGTAGCGACCCTGGTTGAATGCAAAAGGCCCTGCTAATACCATGTGAACCATTTGAAGAACACTTGTTGCTCTAGAAGACTTCCCTCTTTGTAACTTCTCCTCTGGATGCATATCCACTGAATCTGATGAACATTTACCCTTAGAAAAGTTGATTTGAGGTAGACCTTTGACCATTTGGTATGTGCAAAGTTGCTGAAGATAGCAATAGTCAACGTGACCAAACCGCTCATGCCATAAGTTGATGTTTGAATTAGAGTGAGTTAACAAGGCTTGAGAAGAACTCTTAGGCACAAAATGGGAGAAGGAATAAAGCCTCCTTCTATCATTGAATTTCCCAACTACTACCAATGAATCATCTTTTAGATTGCGCACCATCACTAAATCGAGAAGGAACTCAACCTTATGACCATCTCCAAGGTGAGTGATTTGGTAAATTGATAGGAGATTAGAGCTTAGATTAGGAACATAGAGAACATCTTTGAATTCCCCATCTTCCATTTCTACATGTCCTTTCCCTTCAACTTCCATTTTGGCATCATCTCCCGCGAAGATGTGTGGTACCTATGACTGCTTCAATGAAGAAAAGTCTTGCTTTGAAGAACCCATGTGGTAAGAGGCACCTGAGTCAAGTATCCATTCCGAAGAAGAATTTGTGTTTGCCATAAGTGCTTGACCTTTACCTTTTGAAGAGGTAGGAGTAGAATCCTTGGAAGTACCTAGCACTTGAATCTTGTTCTTCTTGAGTAGATTTTCTAACTCATCGATTCTTTTTGTCTTGCAATGATGCTCATCATGATTTGGCTTTTTGCAATATGCACAAAAGAGTTTGTCCTTCTTTTCAGTACTTTCTTTCTTGTTTGAAGAAGTATTGCCTTGTTGAGAGGAGTCATGTTGTGTCTCAGATTGTGTTTTCTGCTTCCACTACTTCTTCTTGTTGTTGCTTTTTCCCCCTTGACTTGATTTGGAATCATCACTAGCCATCAAGGCTTTGGTCTTAGATGACTTGAGAAGTCCAAAATCCACCAAGTGAGATTGTTCAACAATCAACATGTTTGAAAATCCATCAAAGGAAGGCTTCTGGTAAGCAGATCCCATGGTTAACCTATGAGTATTAAAACTCAAAACAAAGTTGGCGTACTCAGAAGGTAGCTTCTTTAGGATGTGATGAATCAACCTATCATCATTTATGGGATTTCCACAATCTTTAAGAAGTGCCCTATACTCATTGACTTTGATGATGTAATCCTGAATTCTGTCATAATTCTTAGGATCCAAGAGAAGTAGATCATCTTCAATATGAAATCCCTTTTCTTCATCCACTTTACCATACAACTGTTCAAGTTTATCCCAAGCTTCCTTAGATTCTAAACAATTTTTAATGTGAAAGAGAAGATCCCCATGTGCACAACTCCTAATTACACCTAAAGCTTGTTGGTCTTGTCTTTTCCATTCAATGAGTTCTTTAGCATTAGTAGGTTTGGTAATTGTACCATCAACATAAAGACTATATCCTTTTTCCATTAATCTACTCCATGCAATATCTTTCCATGTAGAATAGTTGCATGAAGTTAGAGGAGGACATTTAAAACCCATGATGCAGAAATGGAAAGAGCACAATGAAGAGACACAAAAAACATAGTACACACCCCCCCTTTTCACTCAATCAAAAGACCCCCCCAAAAGAGATGTTGTTGGCACTTAATAACTAGTGCATTTATAATGGGCCACTTGTCAAAATGAACAAAGTGGACTTGCTGATTTGGCTTTTACAACTGCCTTATAAGGCTGAAATCTATCACTTAAGCACTGTAGCTTATATTTACAACAATTCTAAAAAAAGAATGAAAGCTATACAATGCCAAAGAAGACCTAATTCTGAAAGTATGAAATTTGTCCACACAACCCTAGAATCTGACTTTAGATTTGAAAAGTAGATGAAAAAATATGCACTTTAAAAGAAAATGGAACCTGAAAAAGTGACCAGATGTGTTCGTACGGAGCTTCTGAAGTTGCAAAATGTAGGATTATGTAGGTACAGCACCAAAAAATGCAATTTCTGCAACATTTGTGCACCAAAACTAGAAAATAACACCACCATAGAAAATTTAGGAAATTCTACCTAATTTCAAAGAAAATTGCACCTAAATCAGAGCCCAGATGTTCAAGATATGAGCTCGCAAAGTCAAGCTGCCAAACTTAAAAGCAATCTGGAGAGGGGTCTGAAGGTGAAACTGCGAGTTTAAATTTGATGGTCAAATAGCCGTCAAAATAGTTCTAAAAATCCTAAAAATGACGTTTAGACAGGCGTCAAATTTAACATAATGTTCTGCTGATGTCAGCCAAAAAGCCTGCCCTCCGTGATGTGGCAGACTGAGTCACGCGTCCATACTGTACAGATGGGACATGTGGTGGAAAATCGTATACTGATGTGGTGATAAACCGACTATCCACATGGAATGACATGGCAATACTGGTTGCTACGCGGCAAAAGTGTTGAAGTGTCAAAAAGTGTACACGTGGCAGAATACAACTGGCAGGTCAATCTGTCTATGTGGCTGGAATGACAAGCGACCAGAAGACGTTTTGCGGTGCTGGAAACACAAAATGATGTCGCTGGAGGTTGCTGCCCATGCCGGTATCCTGATCGCATTGGAGAAACACTGGGCAGGCCGAGGAAAGTCTGCGGGCACCGGGAAACAGAAAAGATGCCGCAGTTGAAAAAATGCGTTGCCGAAAAAAGCAATGCCGACCGATTTTTGCAGATCGCTGGGGGTTATTGGGATTTAATCCCACATCGGTGCCACTAAGGAAGTCTGTGGACTTTAAAAGAAAAGGTCCGTAGACATTAAAACAACTAAAAAGGGCTACCAGATGTGTGAGAGGTAATCTCTCTGGATTTTAATAAATCTGACACCGAAAATTGTGATGTGTAATAGACGTCGGTCAGAATTTGGCCATGGATTTGTTAGGTACGCCTCCTGAATTTTAGGAGCCCGATAATAAAAATACCCTGCAATTAAATACAATATACCCTGTGCAGGCCGAGAGCTCACAACCCAGTTCTGCACAAAATATTTTCTTTGTTACTAGCCCAAAGGATTAAATTTTTTTTTTTCGAAAATTTGACACAAAATATAACAAAAATACAGAGAAATTTGATAGACCCGAAAATAAATTAAATCACAGATTTGAAAAAGACCATACCCATACCACAAATCGGGGCCTCAGAGTTTCGATTTGCAAAAAAAATTTGCCTCACAGTCGACTTTGGGCCAAGTTAGTCGTGCTTATAGTCAATTTTCACTGGTTCAGCGTTCTGGACGCAATGGCGAGGTCAGATCTTGTGTTGGACACTTTCAATTTCTGTAGCATTCCAGGCTGAGGTGATGAAGCAAGCAAGAGGTCTCGAACGGCTTGTGATGAGAAAATCTCCAAGTTGCTCTGATACCATGTAAGAATTTGCCTAAAGACAAAATTCACCCAAGAATTAAGAATTCAAACACAAGCACAACTGAAGACCAAAAATGGAGAGAGTATGATCAGAATAACAATGTATTCAATAACTTGATACCAGAGTTCACTAGGAGTGCCTGAATATAAAGGCCTCAAGAGAGCTTCTAGAATTCATAGAAGTTAGCACCATGAAGTGTCATACAACCAAGCACATGTCCACCAGATATGAGTTATCTTCTATTAAGTACAAAAGTAAGTGCTTTGATGAGAGGATAAGTCTAAAGGGTGGGACACGCAAAACAGTGTTGTAGACACCATGTGCTCAAATAGAGTTGCGTACTCCTGTGTTGTCTACATGACAACTCAAAAAGTGTGCAAACTCCCAAGTGTCTCACAAATAAAAATAATAAAATAATGCAAAATAATTAAATAATGCATTAATCTAAGTAAACTTAAGTAAGTATAAATAGTAAAGTACGTATTTACACCAACACAACTCATGTAGTATGTATATATGTATCACAACTCATAGTTGTATATCTGATTTTCAAATGTGATATTTACTAATTATTATACCAAAAGAAAAAAAGAGAAAGAAGATGGAAACTTCTTAGATTTATATTTATTTAATAAAGATACATATTTAATAAAATGTAACTAACCTTCTACACTAATGGATCGTCCAACTACTCCCCTGTACCTTAGAAAAACATGGTAGATAGACAATTGCCATTCGAAAGATGTCAACATGAAGCTATAAAACAATTGGGACACGCACAAAAACCGTAGTTGTTCGTGTGTGGCACCGATAAAAATATCGACTTGACTAGTAGTTGAAATAATGGAGACCCTCAGCTTGTTCAGTATAATTGCGCCAGTCCATTCAGAATCTCCATGAACGACTGCTAATTTCTTCAATCGCATCTAAATTCTTGTAACTTCTAATTTCTTCAATCACATCTAAAGTCTTGTAATGGATGTCGCTCTGCAATTTCTCAACTATGTGCGCTCGTTAAGCCTCGGCCAGTCGTTAACTTTGGCGCTTCCATTACTGGTCGGTATAGCTTATCTCATCAGCAAGATCCGAAGGAACCGGCTGCCGCCCGGGCCACGGGGATGGCCGGTCATCGGCAACCTTCCTCTGCTGGGCACCATGCCTCATAGCTCCCTTTATCACCTGTCCAAGCGGTACGGGCCTATTATGTATCTCAAGCTCGGCACAACGGATACAGTTGTGGCGTCTTCTCCAAAAGTAGTGGAGGCTTTTCTCAAGGCAAACGATTTGAACTTCTCCAACAGACCTGGCAATGCCGGGGCTAAATACATGGCCTACGACTCAAATGACCTCGTTTGGGCTCCCTATGGCAACCGCTGGCGGATGCTGCGAAAGGTCTGTAATATTCATTTGTTTGCTGGTAAGGCGCTTGAAGATATGCAGCCGATTCGCCAGGCGGAGGTCAATTTGCTGGTTAAATCGATTCTCGCTCACGGCAGGCGCGGGGAGGCTGTCAATTTGGGAGAGGTTTTGAATGTTTGCACTGCTAATGTTCTTGGCCAGGTACTGGACTTCGATCACCATCGCTTTGTTAGATTCAGATGATTGTTTTTCAGTATTTTGTCAACAAGAAAGCGATTTCTTGTGTTTAAATGAGCTCATAACTGCTATTTGTTGAAAGTGTTAGAATGCAGTCTGTGTGGATAAAGATTGACAACGTTTTAAGGATTATTCGTATTTATTGAATTGCGGATTTTCTGAAGTTTCTTACTGTTGACAGATCAAAGAGTTAAAAGTATTTACCTTTTCAAATGCGGATTTTCTGAAATTTCTTACAGTTGAGAGATCAAGAGTCAAAAGTATTTACCTTTTTTCCGTCGCGTCGATTTAGCTCATTATTTTTGTTAAGAAGTCTTTTTCTCCTGTTTAAATAAGCTTGTAATGTACAGTATTTCTTGAAAGCTTTGTAATGCAGTCTGTATGAGCAAAGATTGAGAGTTTGTTGAGGATTATTCATACTTTGAAATGCTGATTTTCCGCGATTTAACAGTCCAAAGATCTAACAGTCAACAGTAATTTCACATTTAAAATAGTTAATACGGATATTTTAAAAAGTTTTTATGAAATATCTTAGTCAACGATTTGCAATACGAAAAATAGTTGTTTGAAACTATATCTTTTAATTCTATAGAGATGATATTTTAAAATAGTTCTTGCAAACCACTGCTCATGAAAGATTAATTCGAACTTTTTAATTTTGTATGATTCAATACTGATGGATTACAAATTGTAGGAAGTTGCTTTATAACTTAAGCGAATTTTTTTGTCGTTCGATACTGCCTCAATTCGGTATGTTTTGTACCTGATTTAATGTTTTCAAATTTTGATTCGAATGAAAATTTTGATATGCGTTTTGAAATATTTTGTTAGAGTATTTTGAAAATTTTCATTGTTCTTCCCTTTAAGGAAGCATATAGTTTGTTTCTCACTCTCGTTTTGTTTTTTTTGAAAGTTCATAAATCTGTATGACATTTGCGCCCGTCTAAATCTTACGGCCCGGTCCATGTTCAAGTCCTAAAACAAATCTGATACACTTGCGCCTTTGCAGAAGGTGCGGTTAGTTGTGGGAAAAAGTTATCTCGGGGAAACCATTTTATTCTGGTTAATTGATAGTATTAGGGTCTTGGATGTGATTCTCTAAAAATAAATTAATTTCAAATTGATGTAATTACTTTAATTGTGCACACTTACTGTTGTCTTCGACGATTTGATTTTTTGAATAATAGACTTCACAATTTAATTACAATATCATTCTGATTAAGTATAATTTTCTATTGTGGGCAAAGTTGTCAATCTTTGCCGGCTAATTCAGTCTCAATATGTAATCTCTCTCTGAATTTGCCGTAGGATTATTTGTCAAGGAATCCTTTTGACTTCTAATTTTGAAGTTCTGTTTCTGGAAGCTGCTAAGATATGACTCCTCCGTGTGTTAGAAAGGCTGAGCGCAAATAACATTACAATTTCTTTTCAAAAAATCCTTTCTTTTGCTTGTGGAGTTTTCTGTTCCCGTGAGCCGCTGCGATATTTTTCTTCTGTGTATTGAAAACCCCAAAAGCATAACCAGTCTGGTATGTTATTAGTTTTGAATCGTGAAGTACACCTGGCTTTTTCATATTAATGCATTTAAAATTCATCTTGGGTGATCTTTTTATCCTGATATCTGATTTTCTATATTACGCAAAACCGTATTCGTCATCGGAAAAGTAAATTCTCCTCGCGGACATATTAAATTCTTGTTGTGCGTTGTGGGTGTGAGTGGGCAGGTGATGTTGAGCAGGCGCGTGTTCGAATCGCGAGGCGCGAAGGCAAGTGAATTTAGAGAGATGGTGATAGAGATGATGGTTTTGGCCGGAGTCTTCAATATTGGCGACTTTGTGCCCTCCTTAGCCTGGCTTGACTTGCAGGGCGTGCAGGTCAAGATGAGGAAATTGCATGCTAGGTTTGATGATTTCTTCGCAAAGATTATAGCGGAGCACCAGGCCGAATCTGCCAAGGAGAATATACCAAAGAAGGATTTTCTTAGCGTCCTCCTCGCGCTTAGAAACAATGCCGATGGCGAAGGTGGCCAGCTCAGTGATACCGACATGAAAGCCTTATTGGTGGTGAGGACCCCTTTCACTTTCACTGTAAAATTAAATGCATATTTCTTTTCTTGTCTTGCATAGTCATCATTGTGGCATAACCATTTCTTTTCTTTGCATCGTATTTAAATTTATGTAGATGATTTTGAATAGTTAAGATGCTTCGAAACCATCCCATAAGTAGTGATAATGTCAAAGCTTCTGGTCCATAACAACATGATGTATATATCGATTGCCCTGTTCACGCCGAAATGGCTATGCTGAATATTATGATTTATTAATATTTTGAAATTTACAGAAGGGTGAAATTATAATTTTAACTATATTTGACTAGCTATGGAAATTATCTCCTACTTATCAATAAATTTATAGCCATTCTGTCGGCTGGATAGACGCTTCCTGCTCACTGGAAACGAAAATGAACACTACCGGCAACAAGCTTTTTTTTTTTAATTGTTGAATAAACAAGCTCCCGAATTTCTAGATCGTCAAGTATGATATTTTAAATTGAGTATTATATGTTCTGATATTTTTATGAATCATCAAAACTCATGTCAGTTCAAGCGGGAGCTGACAACAATCAAACAACACAGGCAAACAACAGACATGGGCGTCTACTCATATACACCACTGTACTTTAACAGTTTTTAAACATACAGGGAATTTTGAAGAATATATTTAGCCACAATTGTATTGATATAGGGGAGAGGATCCGGTAGTTGTGCACCCTAACTTCACGCTTCTCAAAATCTTATGTGGAAATTTCAAATCACTCTCATTTTTTGATAGTAGCTTACGTGGCAAGTCCCTTGCTTATAACTAAGGTTTCAGAGCCACGTCATCAAATATGATGCCACATCAGCATGCTTTTTGTCAAAGTGTCCAAAACAACCCAAAAAAAATAATGAGACCAATCATAGTGCATTGGAGACCCCCATACTTGTGCAGCGGACGTGGCATCACACTATTGGTTGTTTTTTGGGAAAAGGGACACTTTTCATTCACTTATGAGTAATCATCATTAACAAAAACAACTTTAAAGTCACATCCATGGGTACAATCTTGTCAAAAATGTTGGATATTAAATCAACAAGTATGGGTATTAAGTTAACAACTACTGTCACAATTATTGGAATGCGCTCAAGTACTGGGTCCTCTCCCCCTATAGACGCCCCGTGATTTTGATATTTGGTGTTGTTAAAGACGTCTGCTTTGTACTGTTCTCTGGCATCAATAAAGGCAACAGATCTTTTTCAATAGCCATTACTTCTATGTCGTCCCTATCACTACTACCCTAGCCACCTGTTAACTGAAACCTCTCAACAGGACACTTGAAGGCGTGCCACACCTGAAAGCATTAACAAAACATTTAATGTCTCTCCTTTACCATGAATTTAGGAACTGGTAAGCTTTCGATGACTTGAACTATTTCACGGCACTGACGCACGCAATGTATTGCCTTTTATTAATGTCAGTGGACCAGAACAATGAGTTATTTCCAGTCGCCTAACTGACGGCCCATATCAAATCTATATTGCAGGACCTCTTCACGGCGGGAACGGACACGTCATCGTCGACGGTAGAATGGGCCATATCGGAGCTGATCCGGCACCCGGACATAATGGAGAAATGCCAAAGCGAGCTGGACTCCGTTGTGGGGCGGCAGCGGAGACTAAGCGAGGGGGATCTGGGGAAGCTGAGCTATCTGCAAGCGGTAGTAAAAGAAACGTTCCGACTGCACCCATCGACGCCACTTCTACTGCCACGCATGGCGGCGGAGGAGTGCACGATAGAAGGGTACCGCATTCCAAAGAACGCGCGGTTGATGGTGAACGCGTGGGGCATCCAGCGCGACCCGGCGGTGTGGGAGAGGCCGCTGGAATTCGACCCGGAGCGCTTTGTGGGCAGCGAGATCGACGTGAGGGGCAACAACTTTGAGGTGATACCGTTCGGAGCGGGCAGGCGGATATGTGCGGGCATGAGCATGGGCATCCGCATGGTGCAGCTGATGCTGGGCACGCTCATCCACTCCTTCGACTGGTCTCTGCCCGCCGGGCAGATGGCCCAGAAGTTGGACATGGCGGAGGCGTTTGGCCTCACCCTTCAGAGGGCCCAGCCTCTCCTCGCTGTTCCCGCCCCTCGCTTGTCCCTTGCTCTCTACGATTGATGCGTCCGGCCTTTGTATAAATTGCAATTATATATTCATTCTAAATTTTGCTGGGATGGGATAGGTACTTGTCTACATCTTGATTCTGTTTGGTAAGTTGAGATGAATCTTTTGATTTCTATTTTGTGTGTTCTGTTGTACTTTTTGTATGGATCATACGCTAAGTTGTTTCAATTACCATCTATTTTTATTATTCATCATTCTAGTGATTATATAACGTATTGGTATTTCGTATAATTTTTACAGTAATCAAAGTTATAATTAATGTTTTGAAGTGGTGTGAATGAAGGAATGGAAGATATTAATAGTGTTTCTCAATGGAAGTAGTTTATGGGACCTCTTAAAATAGCACAAATTCTAGAGTAGAAACCTTTATAATTTGGAACTTCTTTAAATTTGTTCTTTATATTTTTTAATTGATATTTTATAAAAATAACAACATCAAATTTAAGAGGTTTAGCTTGGTTGGTTGAAGTAATGAGTTTTTATTGTGTAGATCATGGTTCAAATCTCAAGAAGGACATCTTTGTGGAATTCTAAGTTGTGACTTTTGTTCTTCCAGTGGTAGTATATCTCATTGGAACTTGAATAAGCTAGTAAATCTCATGTTACTTGAATAATCTTTAAAAAAATATTTTTTAATTGATATTTAATAAAAATAACTATATCAAGTCCAAGAGGTTTAGCTTGGTTGGTTGAAGCAATGAGTTCTCGGTCTTCTATTGGTTGTATTTCTCTCATTGGAAAAAGTGAATTTTAAGTTGTGACTCTTTGTCTTCCAATTATTATTTGTGTTGTTGCTCAAGGAGCTCAAATAAGCTTGTAAGTCTCGAATGGACACAAGGTTTGTAAATGATCCTCAATATAAAAACAACTATATCGGTATGAAAAAATAATGTTTATAAATTTTGTATATAAAGTGCACAAAACGCTAATACAAGATTGTCAATACACAATATCGGTAATGCATAAGTATTATACTATTTTATCTTAGGCATTTGTTCTATAATAAGATTAAATAGTAACTAGCATTAAAAAAAAGGTGCTAGAATAGAAATAATTAAAAGATAAACTTCTAGATGTTAAAATCTTATATCTTGCTCTTTAATTCAAATAACTTTTAATACAATTATTATTCATTTTATATATTATGATCCACCACTTCCAAAATTTAAGCAAAAAACTCAAATAAATACATAAAGTTTCAAGAAATGCCAAATGATTTTTTCAAAAGGTTCAAACCAAGCACACCAAATTAACGCTCACTTAATCAACATACAAAAATGCACCTCAGTCCAATTATCCATTTATATAATTGACGACAGTGTTTGAATGTTCACCAAAATGGATCTGTCACCTACTCCAATATAGAGATAACTCAAGATTAATTATTATTTTTTTATAAAAAAATTATCATTAAAAGCAACAAGAGGGTGTTGGCCCATGTAACATCACTAGCATATTAATAACACATTAATAGCAGTATAATTTTTTTAGAAAAAATGCAACAACACAATTTGCTTCTATCAAAACCAAAAAATGTAAAGTTCAGAGTATTAACAATACTAAAAGTTAATTCTCGCATAATAATAATAATATAGTATCTATGCCACATTGGGGGGGGTAAAAGTTCTATAGCCAACCAAGCTTATATCAAAAACCTGTAAATAACCATAAGATCAAAAAATCCCAATTGCCTCTCAACCACCTTGATGGTAGTGTGGAAGTCCACTCTTTTTTAAGGAACTAGAAGTCATCTTTATAGTCTTCATCTATCTCAAGCTTTGTCCTAAGGATCTTCTCATGCCAAACACACTATCACCAAACAAGCGTGCACCACTTTGATAGAAAACTTGTTGGAATCTTTAATTCTCCTATTAAAGTTGTCAACCTCTCTTCTTAGCTCTTGTAACATCATTTCTTACTTCTTGATCTTTTCCTTCATCTTTCCCAGCAATCCACCAGATGTCGAGCCACCAATATCCTTAGCTACCTCCATGAAAGAAACATGCATGAAAGAGGGGTTGGGCTCAGGATTTGGGATAGGGATTTTAACTTGAGTAAGGGGGGGGGGAGGGAAGGGGGAGGGGAATTCCATGGACTTTCTTGAGGAATGGCTAGATATTTCCTTACCAGAATTTGCAACCGAATTATGGGAATTTGTCCCTTAATTTTTTTCAAAGCTTGTTTACATTTCTCCTTAGCAAGTCAATTAGACATACGGGCCCCACACATTTCAATAATGTTACATGACTCCACAATATACACCTCTCTCATGCTTATTTTAGGGGACTTGGTGAGCTCACTATCACTAGGGTCAAGTGGGGAGGACAGTTCCATTTTGGGCATTTTCTTGCTAGGTTGGGAAGGGCCAGCATCAAGGGAACTAGGATGACTGGTTTCATGCATAACAATGGGCTCATTGATCGAAGGACATAACATACAGTAAAAATTATACAGCCTAAAAAACAACCCTTGGTGTAGAATAACATTTTCCTTACCCTTATGGTTAGCTTTAATATTGCTTTCTATGAGATGGAGTAAGTATTAAAACAGAGTGAAATTAAGACTTTATGGTATGAATGGTTCAGGAAATGCAATTGATAAAAGTAGTAAACAATTTAAACTTACCTTCAAGGGTGAAGTATTTCATTATAATGTGGTAGACATCCTTCCAGACACCTGGGTTTTCTTGATTGGCTCCTCCTGTTGGAAATATATGGAAGGCAAGGTTACTAAGAGGGGAGGGGTAAATCAGGAACCAATAAAACTTTATCTTACTTAACCAATTAACCCTTCATATAATATTATGATTTAATTGCATGCATGAAAGAATGAAAGCAATAAAATAGTCATAACACTTTGACACAAGATATGGCGACCTAGAAACCTTCCAATTAAAAAGTAAAACTGGGGTGGGGATTATACCCACAAGGTTTGGTACTACAATATAAAGTTAACCTATTAAGGCTTACAATTGACCACTTCTAGTGATCTTCCCTATTAGGAGCAATAAGGACTGTGAGGTCCACCTTGTTAGAGGATTTATGAACATACAATGAAGTATGCACTCAGTTAAGAGATTTAACAAAAGACTATTAAGTCTACTTTGTTAAAGGATTTGACTGATGCACTTGATAGGATGAACTAGTGCCTAATCTATGATCTGCAACTCTTATTTGCTAAATGAAATTCCTTGAATTACAATGATCACCTGACTATGATAGATAAATCTTTGTTTTCCCTTATACTTCTTGTAGCCTTCTTCAATTCACACTCCTACTCATCATATACTTTTCCACATTCATATTTGGATATGATACAATGCATTACATATATACCAATCCAAATCACAACTTACTAGAGTCTGCTACAATACAAACTCAGTGATGTTCTGATACATGACAAACACTATCAATGCTCAAAAAACTTTGGTACTCAGTTAAAATTGAAGCTTAGTCCATACTAATTACTTCCAAGTAGCTTGAACTCAGTCAACACTATGTGACTCGGTGAACACTGAGAAACTTGGTAGCTATTGAATCACTTGGTTGACATTGCATGACTTGATTAATACTAGATTCACTTTGTTAACACTACGAGTTTGATATACACTATAGAGCTTGGTTAACACTACAGAGCTCTATTAACACTGTTGGGACTCAAAATTGAAGCCTTGATTTTGAGTACCATCCTAAAAATAAAGCCCTATAAGCACTTTTTAATGCATGTGTACCCAACTGTCCTTTTGAGACCTAAGAGGTGTTTAATATTTCTAACACCTTGCATTCAATATATCAACTCATCCCATGAAGATAAATTGTCATTTTGAGTCATTCTACGAAGTTCTATGTTGAGCAATGTCTGAATCTACATTTTTGTCTGTGTCAAATAGCGACAAGAAACCTAGTTCGCAATTGAATATCTCACACCTAGTAATGTTTCATGACTCACTACTTTGGGATGTTTAGTGTCCATACCAGAGAACCTATGTTTCAGATTTCAAGTTGTTTCGATATGTTTTGACTAGGTTTTGAATCCCTCAAAGTCAATCTTTTATTGTTGGACCATGCGGATGCAAATTGTTCAGAATTTTGGGAGCTCTTGTTTGACTTGTTATAACTTTGACCCAGTTGACTAAAATGAGAAAATTCATTTTGTGTTGCATTCTAGAGGTTAGAGACATGTTATGTTTCAATTTAGAGCTTATGATGAATTTGTTTGATAAGTTTTTGAATGCGATTCCATTTGCAATTTGTAAAGTTATACTGGTGTTATAAAGTGCAGATTGGTTAGTACCCCTATTTGGGATGTCATAATTCAAAATCTGTGATAAGTGAGATCAAACAAATTATACTATTGTGTTCTACTCTAAAAATTCTTTAAGTGTGCTAGTTTGCAAGTCTTGACGAATCCGTCTGCACACTTTCCTAGGTCCATTCGGTTTGCAAAAACCACTGTTCTACCATTGTTCCTAGCTCTACAATTCTAAGTAGCCCACTTTGACCACTCGCCAAATTTTTCTTATTATTCATCATGATCCCTAATCCTTGACATATACTTTCCTCATGATAGTGAACTAATGCCCCAGTTTTTGTTGCCTTAAGTGTCAGTTTGCCCTATTTTCAAAGCCAAATCTGAATGTGATTTAGTGTTTTCTGACATGTTTTCTCATATGCAAATTTGAGAAGGAAGCTTCGATGGTCAATGTCTTTTGACTGAGAATTTGTCATGAGACAAGATTTGGCAGGGTGCAAGAATGCAAAACAAAAGATCAAAAGGTCTGATTTCAGAGCCCGGTCAGGTATTTTGGTCAATTTTTAAAGCCAATCAAAGGACCCCTTGGCACAAAATTGACAATTTGCAAGAGAAGTTAAAAAAAAGTTTCAATGGGTGGTCCAATAGTCAAGTGGTTTTTAGTCAATGTCAAACGATCAGTGGGTCCGTTTGAGATGTTAGGTGTTTGAAATCGAAATATTTTAGCCGGACCCACTTTGGGGCCTGACTAATTCCAAGATGATAAAGTACTTTATGAGTTTGAAGATGTCAGAAAGATGTTACAATGTTTTCAATTATTATAATGTTTCATTGAGTACATTATCACTGCAAATTCAAGGGATGTATGGATATCTATAAATGAATCTTTTGTTATTCATCACTGGATCTCAAGAAGTCATTTTTATTAAATGCAGAAAAATGTTGGGTTTAGAGGACAGCCGAGCAACAATTCTTTAAAGTTTTTCTCTTTATTTTCTATTTTAAAAGTTAGTTTGGCTTGTGCAACAAATACTAATGCAATCATGTGTCTAGTCACCCAATTAGTCAATGGATAAATGGATATGAGAGATTACATGAATTATGTCACTGATTGTAAAAGTTGAAGGAAAGAGAGATTTTCTTAAGAAATTCTCATTTACTTCCATCAAAGCTGATCCAGAGTTCAATTGCACCAGAAGAAATAGAAGCAATAGAAGATTTTGAACTAGGGATACCTAAATGTTTCTTAGAGGATGTTAAGCCTACTGCTATTGAAGTGGCTTCAAGAAGAATTAGTGGAATTGTAAGAGCTAATATTGAAATGAAATGAACCATGTAAATGAAAAGCAAACTTTTAATTGGGAAGCTGTAAGAAAGAAGACCCCCGAGTTATATAATAATTGTTCCAAGATTAAAAAGGAAAGAGATCCCAATATAGTGGATGTGATGGGTTGGGCAGTAGTGCGATGTGCAGATGTTAAGGATCTGTTAGATGCTTAGGATAATAAATTGGAGTGAACAATCTCAAAAGGATTAGTGAGAACCAACTTGGAACTTCACGCTAATCTCCAAAATGTTTTTTAGGTAGATAGTCACAAAATTAAATGTTGGGTGATCAGACTTCTAATTAGGTGTTTGGTGGTGTTATTTTTGGTTATCTTTTCTGAAATTTTCGTGTGGGGGCACAAACACCTTCCTCACCCATTTCTAACCATAGATGTTTCTCCAACTCCATTAGAAACACATGTATTTGTAGATGAAGAAAATCAAGATGATTATCACAAGTTAGCCAAAGAATGCACAAAGAAAGATATTAACACTTCTACAAATAACTACCCTACTTTCATTGGTAAAGGAGGCTTTGGTCTATATTTTATGGTAGGATTTCAAGATATGAGGTTGTCATCAAAGTAAACAAGACTGGTTATAATCAAGGGTGAAAAGAATTCCAAAATGAGGGTTCCTTGTTCAAAAATTTCATTCTTTTTCACTATGTAGGAAGTCACACAACAAATGTGTTGATGGAGAGATGTTGAGCACTAGTCACATGTTGAATGCAGAGACCCATGCATGAGACTTAGCTTAAGTGACTTTATGACTAGGAAATAGGTGGAGACGCTGCTAGCCTACTATCAACCCATGCTCTGGTATGAGGAGTTTGGAACTACAGATGAAATCTGGCTAAAGTAGATATATTAGAGCCATTGCCCTATATATCCATGGGGGAGTTCTAACGACCCATAGTGCATAGAAAAAGGAGATTTGATTGGCTAGCACCAATGATATGAGATGTGCATATGGGTTTAGAGGTGATCAACAACATCGAAGAGTGATAAGAATCATTGATCCAAGATCAATCAAAGACATAAGAGGCATTGAAGTTTGGGCAACAACCATAGAGCAAAAAAAACAAGAAATAGCATTCAAAAAGGTATGAGGAAGATGGATGCCAAAGGCTTGAGGCTATAAATGATTTGTGGAGAGAAATCTGTGGTTTGAAGCACAAAGCATGGGAAACCACTGGACTTCTTTGGTGAAGAAAGAAGAGACATGTGAAGAATGGAGTGGAGAGTGGGACAGTCGTAAGAATAAGGGGCTTTCAAAATTTTAAATCCCACATTCGCTAGGATATGAATATTTTAAATCTTTAAATGCCAAACCACTCACTAATCATGTTGTCTTAAATACAAAGGGCTTTTAGAAGCCCAACCTTGCACATGGGGCCCACATGGTTGGTCAAATGGTAATACGAGAAACAAAATTTTAAACATGTGCAGTGAAGTCAGCATGAGGTGGAGACCCGCCAACCAACCAACATTTGACAAGTGGCAGAGTATGGATTGAGAAGGATGAATAAAAAATTAACACATGGCAAGGACATTCCAACCTAGCATATAAACTGATGTGTCATGTGGCACAGTGGGAAATGCATAAAAATGATGCATCCCCACATGCACAATCAGTAGCTACTGACTACATATGTGGGGGTGTGCCTAGCCGATACATGGTAGTGGGCCCTGGTCATCGGTGATGTGGCAAACATTAGGCAGAGGATGATGTGGTGCTGACTTGGATAGTTTGAGAGCTAATGAGAAGTTTCCACATGGTAGCGTGACATGTGGGACTAATCGAAGGGTGCCACAAAGTGCTTGGTGTCAAATGAATATGCAATAGGAAGGCCAATCAAAATGTGACACGTGTCACAAAGAATCAAACAGGTTTGACCAAGAGGTAAAATGGTAAAAAATTCTTTAAAAGTAGAATTTTATTATTTTTCCAAAATGTTCACACATAGGAATTTTTAAATTGAAATGGATATATCCTAAAGTCTTAACTTTAGGAAATGTGAAATTTTTGCATAAAATTTAAAGAGGTAAGTGCAGAGCACAGAGCCATGATAGTGGCATGATTTTCAAAATGGTATTATGGGTGTTTCCTATAAGAAAATATAGCGCTATTATATATCGCTGAAATCAGAAGAGAACAAACTTTCCATTTTTTTAGTTTGTTTTGGAAATGAAGCCACCTACTCAAGTTATATAAGGTTTTTTTTCCTAGATACTTAGTTTGTAACCACCTTCAGGTATTGAAGTTCAGATTTGTTTTCTAGCAAGGTGATGAATTGAATGTGTGTAAAAGGTAGTAAAAATGCAGTTAGGGTTGAGTTTTGTCACTTCCAAGTTAGTTGAATCAAGGTATTATTAGCATTTCATGAGGCATTTTAGATATTTGAGTGACACAAGGGTTTTTCATCATTCATAAGAGATATTTCCAAGTCGTTATAGAATAATGATGAAAATCATATCAAATTTCATGGGTAGAAAGATGAGAGATATTTTACGACAGCTAGGAATGAAGATTCGAGTGGACACATGTCATTTCTAGAACAGATCTAGGATTTCATTTCTCTCCTATATCTTTCTCTTTCTCATTCATTGTAAAGGTTGGTTGCAATTTGTCTGTGAGACCACATTGTTGGACCTAAAGCTATGATTCCACCATATTCTTCAGCAATTTCTCTTGTAATGAACAACAACAAATAACAATACAGATAGTTTTGATCTGTTAGGCAGTTTGACACTTCAATTTCATGCATCTTATTGTGTTTGTTTCAAAGAAATGAATGGAAATGCAACAACAAGTTAATCTTCATTCTGATATCTTGTCTCCCATTTATGTTGTTTTTTATCTTTTCTATTTTGTAAATAAAAAGTATGAAACTTAGTTGCAATCTATTGGTTGTATATGTTGATTTATTTTGCTGATGACTCAAGGAGTTATGTAAATGCTTGATTTATCATCATAGGATTGTAGATCTCATGAAGGGATAGGTTGAGTATGAGATGTAGAAAGATGAAGATGTATGATTCACAAGGTGAATAGATAGATTAGGAAGTCCTGATGTATGGGATATATCAATGACTTTCAGGGATGTGTGTCAGGGGTTTGTGTGACTGCCCAATAGATAAGGCACTAATCAGCCATAGGATCAGAGTGTTATGTTGTTCATGTCATGTTTTTTGTGAAATCAACATCATTAATCAAATATCTTTCCCTTTCATGTTGAAGAGTTGAAAAAGGATGCCCTCACTTAGCTTAGCAATTTTTTTGGTTATGTTATTAGCTATTCCATGTCTGAGGTCTTTGCATAAGTGTTAGAAGATTAAGGGTTCCATCTACTTTGTTTATATTTAGTGTATGTTTTTTACAATTGGTACCATATGAAGAATCTATAGGTCCACCTGCCTAAGTTTTGCAGAGCCTAAAGTAAAAGAAGGGTTTAGCCTTATAGTTGGCCTCATGTCTAAAAGGGTATGTTAAAGATAGGAAGTAGCTACCCCTAGATGTATCTTGTTCTCATCGGGGTAATTTGAAACTGTGACATTTCAAAACACCAACAAACACTACGATCTTGTTCACTTCCAATGAATAGCTCAGTATCCTCTACTATGCTCGATTTGCATAGAACTTTGTCTTTGATGCTCGGTAAGCATTGTGTAGCTTGGCAAACAATGCAAACTGACATAGGTGCTTGGTAGATAGTGTATTCTGACTACTTGGCTCAGGAACAATTGAATCACTTAGTTAACACTACAAACTGAATAATAAGCTTGGTAGCAACTATAGAGCTTGGTAGCAATGTAACCATTTTGACTAAGTATTGAGTCACTCATAGACAAATTGACCTTAATGTCAACAATATTCCCCTTTGGCATTAGTGACAAAAACACTTATCAAAACAAAAATTCTATAATTCAAAACTATAAGTCAAAGTTTCCTTTAACATCATTATGTGTCTTCAACTCAGTTTTGACTTCCAGCTGTTGTGGCTTGGTAACATACTCTATTTTTTCTGATTTTTAAAAATTACTTTCGTAAATATATTTTCTACTTATCAGTACAGGTATCTACATACTACTATACTACTCCCCCATACATATATCTCTCCTATATACATACAACTGGAGTATAGTATACCATATCTTCTCGCTTTTTTTATATTAAACATATTCATTTCTCCCCCTTTTTGACATAAATGTCAAAGGTGTATAATATATATGTGTTAATACCAAAATGTGACAAGAAATTAGAATGTACCTTCAAAATTAGTACCATAGCCTTGTTCCAATTCTCATGTGATACCTTACTTGCATGTAATACAATCTGAACTTCTGCTAATAATTCCATAATGTGATCAACTATGGATAAGTTGTTATCATGGATGAGTGTCTTTTCATGTGCAATCTGTTTTTGCAATGCATCCATGTTTGGAAGAATCATGCCTTGATTTTCTACAAGTGTGGCCCTGATTCTAGCTTCTACCTTCAATAATTATGCCTCTAGATTTGTCAGATATCTAATCTTTGAGTAATTTGTAGAACTGTGACTTGGGTCAAGTGATAGTTGGTATGCACTTGCCTTCATATCTTCATCTATCTTAGAAAATTTATCCTTGATCTCCTTTGTGAAGATAGATGTGTCACTTAGTTTGACAAATAATGAAACAACATTACTGACAGATGTTTCTACTGAACCAAGAATAGTAGATAATTCTACTTGATCTATGGAAATTCTCTATGCAACTTGTTTCGACACTCTATTCTCAAATGTTATTTGAGCTCTTTGTTGCAATTTATCCTATCCATTCAAGTCTTCATTATATTTTTGGACAATTTCTGATAACTAGTTCAAAATGGGTTGTTTTCCATCAAACTCAATACTTAGAGCATCAATAAATATGCTCTTTACATCTTCAAGAACCTTATTTTCTTTTTTCTTCTCTTCTCTAAGCTTTTGTTGCTTAGCTCTCTTCTTCAGTAGTTCACCTATGGTATCCATTTGATCAGGGGTGAGGGTAGAGATATCCCAATTTGGAATAACTATGTCCTCATCCAAATCAATTTCTTATGCTTCTTCTTTACCCTTTTCCTTTAGAATGGTAGAAACAATTTGTTTACCCTTATCTAAGACTTAAATACTCAGTTGAGGTTGGTTCTCAATTGTCATTTTACTAGCTATGTATATACTTGGAATAAAAACAAATGTAGAAATTGATGGACTAGCAAAAAATGTAGAAATAATGCCAACAACAAGAATACCTTGTTGTTTCTCAATTAAACCCAATGATGGAGGAGCTTGCTACTTGGTAGATGAAGTGTTGGGCATTTCAATCAATTTAAAACTCAACAGAACAAATCTAGAGCTTGGTTGGGTGCTTGGTATAGCAGTAGTATCCACAACCAACTTACTAGAAGCAATAGAAGCTTTCTCTAAGCCTGATTGCACTAAGGCTTTGCTCAGAGAGTGAGGAAATGAGGCCATGGTCCTGCTACTCTAATATTCTCTACATTAGTTTTCTCAATGCTTTGTATCTCTGGAAGGCTTCCTATTCTTCCTCCTCATCATCCAGATTGGCATCATCTATCTCATCATCTTTTATTTCTACTTCTTCTACCTCATCTTTGTTAGTGTAAATAATAATTATTTATGCTTTACTTAAGTTTACTTAGGATAAATGCATTATTTTATTATTTATTAGTTAGACACCTAGGAGTATGCATACTCATATGAGTTGTCATGTTGACAACATAGAAGTAAGCAACTCTATTTTAGCACATGGTATCTACAACACTGGAGTTTGCATAATTAATTGAGTTGTCATGTAGACAACACAATTATTCGCACTCTAATTTTAGCACATGGTGTCTACAATACTAGAGTTTTCATAACTAACTGAGTTGTCATGTAAACAACACAGTTGTTTGCACTCTTAATTAAGCACATAGGTGTCTGCAACATAATTTTACTTGACACACCTTTGTAGGCTTATCCTCTCATCATTGCACTAACTCATGTGCTTAATGGAGGATAATCCACTTTTGGTGGACATGTGCTTCGTTTTTGAGCTTATCTCTTCACTCACTCCTAGACATTCTAGAAGTATTCTAGAGGCCTTTATATACAGGCACTCATAGTTTATTTGTACATCAATTACATCAATATTCTTGGAATATATTTTTCTCTCACATTGTTGAGATTTTTCAAGCTCGACTTCTTTCCTTCTTTGGTTTCTCTTTAACATATGTTATTTGCATGCAAGTGTTCTTGGTGATTTGTGAAGTTGGTTTTCTCAAATTCTATAGTCTTCACCTTCCTTGTCATAAAAATGTACAACAAAGTCACTGGGTTGATGCAACTTATAGATGTTCTTCCATGTAGTTGTAACTGTCTTCACCACAGATTCAATATCCTTAAGCAATATTATGCAAGTGTTTAACTTGAGAGTGAACTTCTTCTCATTTTTCTTCAAGGATTCAATCACTTCCTTCTCACTGAGACTCGACATGATTTGCCTCAAAGTTTGTTCAAAGATGTCCTTGACAATATTCTTTGCATTTTCCCATCTAGGTTTTACTACCTTCATAAGTTCATCAGGAGCTTTTTGTGCAAGCTCATTTGCTAAATACTTCCATTTTCCCAATCTAATCATAATAGTATCCTCAATCTGCCTTTTCTCTTCTTCATTCCTTTTCTCATATTTGAGGAATTTGAAACATGCCATGCCGACTCCTTCCATTTTCTTCAATCTTTCTTAAAGTGTAGGTGGAGATCTTTTGAAGATTGTCTACTCAGCTTCATCTTCACCTAACTTTAACTTCTTCTTAGATTTAGATGCCCTTCTAGTAAATATAGTAGGGGAGGATTTAGCAAGTCTAGTTATGATGACCTTCCCCTTCTTCTTGGGAGGTGCTTCCTTCTCAAATTTAGACTCCTCTACTTCATCATCTTCATCATTATCTTCTACATCATCTCCTTTTCCTTCTATCAGCATTAGAGTAGAACTTGCTTGCTTTGTATTTTTCATTAACTTTTTTATCCTCTTCCTCTCTTTATTTACTACTTGAGGTAGCTTGATCTCAAGCGCAAATCTTGTCTTTGGTTCATCATATATTCTGAAATAGGTGTACTTAGAATCCACAAGTTCATTTAGCAGAGTTTCAATGATATCCTTGGTGTCATCAATGTTAACCTCATACTCTAGAGGCTTAACCCATGCCACTCTAGGTCTGACTGCCTAAATGTCATAGTAAATCATAAAACTCCATATTCTTCCACAAGACTCCTGGGTATCCTAAACCTATTTTTCATCTTCTCTTTAAATGATTCAAAATAATTATCCATTATGTTGTCAAAATTCTCACCCATTTCTTCTATATATTCATTGATTTGATCTAAAATAGGAACATCCTTCCTCCATACTACTAAACCTCTGGAAGGTTAAAAATTTTGAACATAGAAGAATAAACATGTCAAAAGAGAATCAAACTTACATGGGTTGTTCTTTGACACTTTTTTCTCTCCATGTTCTTGTTGAATTAGGTTCAACAAAAAACTCAACAAGGTTGAAGGATAAATTAATCTTCATTACCTTGTAGGCAAGATTAATAGCTTTGCATGATACATTCTTCAACCAACTAGAATTATATATTTTGTGTACAATCACATGTTGTTGACATATCAATTAATTTTTTTATTAGTGATAACACTTATTTAGATTTTGTATGGCTATTGAGTTCATTGAACAGTCTACAATATTTGCCATATAATTTAGTAGCCATCGAGCTCTATAGTTGCTACCAATTCTTCTGGAATAATTCTAAGTGGCCACTCAACATTCTAGTGGTTACCAAGGGAATTCAATTAGTGTGAAGTCTAGTAGTTCAATCTAAGCACTCTAGTGATTACTGAGATTTGGAGTTTCTACCAAGCTAGCAGTTCATGGAATACAAAGCTAGTGTTAACCAAGTTGTATGATGACTAGTGTTTACTGAGTGATTCAGTTTATGACAAGTAACACAATATCTATTGAGTCACTAGTGTAGACCAAGTTTGAGATTGCTTTGAGGTGATTAGTATGGACTAAGCTTCTACTTCTACCAAATGCATAATGATGCCAAGTAATGATAGTAGACACTAAGTATCAGAACTTCACCAAGTCAGTCTTCAGAACTCGAGTGTCTTCATATGGGTTGACTTTGTAATATTGGTGTTAACTTGTATTATTGGCCAACTTTGTAACTTTGTAAAATGGATTGGTATATATATGTAATGTATTCTATTATATCTAATGTAGTATGCGAGATAATGAACATGTAAGAATAAGAATCTGATCAAGCAGCATACAAAGTATATATTGAAGACCATATCAGAAAACAAGCAGCAAAGACATATCCATCACAAAAGGTGATTAGTACTTCAAAGAACCTCTATCAGCAATTCAGTTGTAAGTTAGAGATCAACTATTTCATTTTAATAAGTGAATTAGTCTAAATCATTTAAACAAGGTAAACTTAATAGTTTTTCTCAAAATCTCTTTATTGAGTGCACACTTTATTGTGTGTTTATAAAACCTCCAACAAAGTGGACCTAGTAGTCCTAATTGCTCCTAATAGGGTAGATCATCACAAGTGATCATTGTAAGCCTTAACAAGCCAACTTTATGCTATAGTATTGAAGTTTTGTGGGTATCATCCCCACCCTAGTTTTACATTCTATTTGGAAGGTTTCTGGGTCACCAAATTATTGTGTTCAAGTGTCGTGGATACTTTTATGTTTTCAATTTCTCATGCATGCAGTTAGATCAATAAATAATAATTGGTATATTGCTATAAAATGCTAAATTTGATAAATTTTTAAAGGTTACTGATTCACCCCTCCCCTCTTAGTAACCTAGCTTAGTATTGAATATTTCCAACAATTAGTATCAGAGCTTTGTGGTTCTCAGGAGAAAGTTTAACAGCTTGAGCAAAGATAAAAAATATGGAGATATTCAAAATTAATAAGGCAATCGACAATGAAAAGCTAGATCTAGAAATTGGCATTGTATAACTCAAGAAAGCTAAGAAGCAACTTTCCCAATCCCTAAAAAGAAGGAAGGAACTTGTAAATTCGATGAATGATCATCAGTACATTGAAGAAATAATTGAAGATGTTTTCCCTTCAAGAAATTCAAATGAAGCAAATGATGCAATCAAAGAACTCCTAGAGAAGAATAGTTCCATGCAAGAAGAAGTACGAAAGCTAAAAAGAGAACAAGAAATTCAATCAGTAAGGCTATGTGAAATCTTTGAACAAAGGAACAAGATGAAAGAATAAATGGATGAAAGAAACAATGAAACTCATAACCAATCCCTTCAACATGGAGATCTTATGGATCAAATATCCAATGAAAATGAGGAAATCATGAGCCAAAAATAGATCAATCAAAGATTAAGAAATGATCTAAATTTAGAAAGACAAATCAATGAAAGAATAAGCAATGAGCTGAGATCTAAAAAGAAAATCAGTGAAAGATTGAAAAATGACCTAAACACTAGAAAGCAAATCAATGAAAGAATGATGAAATCCCAAGTAGACATGAATCAATTAAATCAACTAAATGAGCAGAATCTCTATAGGCAAAAAGGTAAAGTAGGAATTTGATACAAAGAAGAAGGTGAATCCTCCAAACAAGGTGCTCAAAGGAATCAAAGACCTACTTGCAATCACTATGGTAGATAGGTCATACATCAAACAAATGTTGGAGTAATGGTAAAGAAAAATTTAATGGAAAATGCTACAATTGCAGTCAACATGGTCATAGGGATAATGAATGCAAAGAGAAAGAAAAATTTGAGGGCAAGTGACACAAATGCAAGAAACAAGGTCACAAGGCATCAAATTGCAAAACTAAGTCATTCAATCCAGTAGAGCAAGTTGTCAAGCAATATTCAATTGGGACTACACCACTTGGTCTAGATATCATTATTGTGGAGAATATGGACACATTGGCATGAACTATGTTAAACATCACACAAGGAAGAGAGATATCACCATAAGATGTTTCACTTGTACCAAACTTGGTCATCTAGCCAAGAATTGCATGAATACAAGTAGAGTTAAAGATGAAAAGAAAGCAAAAGCAAATAAAATTCGTAAGAAAATGAGGTAGAAATGGATTCCTAAATCTACTTAGGATGTTAGTTCAAGTAATGATGGTCATGTCACTCAAGAAGAGGGTGACTCCACCATTCTCAACTAGGTTATCAAAGGAGAACTAGAACTACACTATCATTATCACCTTTAAACAATTCCAAATTAAAAGGTGACAAAGATCCAAATCAATATTCGAGATACAAAAGGATCACTAAGGAAGAATGATATTAGTTATCACCGAGTTACCTTCTCTACTTAGTAAGGTTAGGCCATAGACTTTACCAAGAAAGGTCAAGAGTAACAAGACACACATGATTACTGAGTCAAGGAACCTTCACCAAGTAATAAATAGAATAGTGGATGATAGGTTGTCATGCATACTATCGAGCATAATTTCAAGCATGATGTCAACCTAGCTACCAATGTACCAAGCATTAATGGAAAAGTTTTATCAAAAAGCATGAAATTGAACTCATTTTTCACCATGAAATCTAAGTGCTATTGCTAAGAAGCAAATTCCAATGTGATCAAGAAACTTCAAGAAAATTTGCAGCAAGGTTTTCAAGGTTTTGATAAATTACTGAGTAATCATGGCATCTAGTAGTAGTAGCAAAGTGAAGAAAGGGTTTGAAATGTTGGTTCAAGGAGTCGAGTGGAAAGTGCCAGATTTCAAACTTGTGCCCACGATTGTAGAAACCTTCAACCCAAGAAGAGCTCAATCAAAAATTTCTCCAAAGGTACTCCTTACTAACAATATTCAAACTCATTTCAAGTGTTCTATTCAGGAAATTGGAACCCTAGAAATAGATGATGCCCTAGGTGAATTATGTATTAATGAAGTTCTCAAACCTAGGCATTAACATTTTGATGACAAAGGTTTGACCCACATTCCTCCCATGTCCCAAGGTTTTCAAATCAAATGGATCATATAAATTCTAAGCCAGGTGCATATTGGTTAGCTATGGCTTGAGCAACTAGTTTTGATTACAAAGAAAATGATTCATTACATCACTGTTCTTCCCATGCTCACTAAAGCCAAAACCACCAAAGCCCTAGGTTGGGATGAGCTAGAAAAGAAAACCCTAGCCAAGTGGGATGGAAGAGGCATGAAAATAAATAGTGTAGTTGATACAAAACTGAAATGCAAGATACATGTGATAGCTCACAAGATATATAGTTCAAGCCACCTCAATAGTGTATCATGTGAAGCTGTGGATTTAGCTTACAAAGTTGTGAAGAACAATTTGTCTTATGACTTGGCAGATCTATTGTTGAAACAATTCAACAAGAACATGGAAAGTATTTATACTTCCAAGAACAACCCCTACAAATTTGGCTCTTTGTTAACTTGTTTGTTTTTCTACGTTCAAAATTTTTTCCCTTCCAAAGGCATGGTAGTATGGAGGAAAGATGTGCTTGTACTATATTATATTAATGAATACATTGTAGAAATGGGAGAAAATTTTGTTAGCATTATGGATAACTACTTTGAAGTTTTGAAAGAGAAAATGAATAACATATTCAGAATACCCAAGAAGATGGTAGAAGATTACAAAGATGATGTTTGTTTCATGGTAGGCTGTGATAGAGTCTACATTCAGGTAGTAAAACCCATAATGGTATGGGTAAAACCTCTTCCCTATGAGGTGAATATAGATGAAGAAAAGGACATAATTGAAGCTTTGATTAATGAACCCATTGATCCAAAGGTATCACATTTTGGAACATATGATGAGGCAAAGGCAAGGATAGAGCTAGAGATAAAGCTCCCACAAGCGGTTAACAAAGGTAAGAGGAGGATAAAAAAACTAAAATCAAGCACACCTCTAATGTTAACCGAGGGAAAAGGAGAAGATATAGATGAAGAGGTAGAAGATGTCTGAAAAGGAAGAAGAACCCTTGAAGAAAAAAGAGAAGGTGATCATCACCAAGCCACCTAAGCCATCCACTACAATCTTTACAAGGTCCAGGAAGAAAGGTAGTGAAATTGTCTTTAGAAAACCTCCTCTCACCTTCAAATAAAAACTGAAACAATTAGAAGAAGGTGTAGGTATAACAAGCTTCAAATCCTTGAGGTATGAAAAAAGATCAGAGGCAGAAAATAAATAGGTTGAAGAACTAGTGTTAACCAAAATGGGAAAATGGAAGTATTCACCTAATTAGATAGCCTCCCAAATCTCTAATGAATTATTAGAGAAAATTAAGCCAAGATGGGACTTTGAAATGCAAACAAAAAAAGATATTTATGGACAAACCTTGAGGCAGTTTCTATCTAGAATGATAGATGTTGAGGTAAAAGAGTCCTTAAAGAAAAATGAAGATAAGATGACTCTTAGATTTAATTTTTTTAAAATTTTGATCAAGGATATAAAGCATGTGGTTAAGAATGCCACAAGCATGTGGAAGAATGCTTATCATTTTCATAAACAAAGTGACTTCCCAATAGAAGTTAAGGATGATGACAGTGATGATGAGGAAGAAGAAACTTACACTAAGCCCATACATTTTGGCAATGATTAAGTTGAAGAAGATGAAGAGGAAGAAGCTATAGAGGAAGACAAAGAAGATGATGAGGAGACTAACCCTATGAATATAGCAGCTGTAGTTATTGCCTCACTTCCTCACTCTCGAAGCAAACCAAGTGCTACATCAAGGTCAGAGACAAATTCAACAAGTTTGATTGTGACAACTACAGGTACTTCAAACGTCCAATCACTCTTTTTCCCCACACAACTCAGCACATCAATGATAGAAGTGACTACCACTTCATCTATCGAGCTACAACCTCCCTATTCTTTAGCTTCTAAGTTGTAGTCATCAGCAATGAGTACAATGGCTTCTACAATTTTGAGCTCTTCAGCAGTAAGTACTTTAGTTTTGAATACTACAATTTTATCTACTTTAGTAATGGATACTTCAGTTTTGACTTATTTAGTTTTTGATTCAACAAGAATTCCTATTAGTATTCCATCTGTAAGTACTATATCAATTTTCACAGCAAGTCATAGTATATCTACAATTGTTTCCATTCTAGATACAAAGGCATTAAGTACAAGGACAATTGAACTCAAGGTTCAACCAACTATAAAAATTTTGAGTAGAGGTAAGGAGATAGAAGAGGATATAGACCTAGATGAGAAAATAGAAATTCCCAAATGGGACTTTGATAATTTCACTATGGATTAAATGCATATAGCTGGTCAACTCCTCCAAAAGAAGGAAACACGGAAGAAATTGAGACAGGAGAGAGATAGAGAATATAAAATTATTGATGATGCTAAGAATATTTTGTCTGAGGCTATAGGTATTGAGGTTGATACATCTCAACCTATTTTATTGCAATTAGAAGAGGTAGTCTAAAAGTTTAATGAGGAATCTAGTGGTCAAGATAAATTAATTCAGAAAGTAGAAAAGAAATTTGATAATAAAGTGCTTGAGCACATTGCTTGGCAAATTGCCATTCAACAAGTTGAGCTTTCCTCAATTTTGAGCAATCTTGAAACCTCTTGCACCAATGTAACATCACTTTTTGTGAAGTTATGTAATGTTACTAATTTCACAAAGGAGATAAAGAGCATGCTAACAAAGATTAATGAAGATCTAAAAGCTAGTGCGCAACAATTGAAACTTGACCCTAGTTCAAGCTCTACACATAATATGAAGATCACATTTCTGTCAGATATGTAGGTAGAGTTGTTGAGAGAAGAAGAAAGGATCTGCTCATCATTGATAGATATTTAGAATATGATCCTTCCCATCATTGATACAATGCATAAACACATTTTTTATTCAAAAACATTGATCCATGACAATAATTTCTCTATTGCAAATCACATGATAGAACTCTCCGTAGAAGTGCAAATTGCTCTCCATACATGCAATATTTTGCAAGAAAATTGGGATAAAACTCTAGCACTTATTCTTAAGGTACATTTTGAGTTTCTATCCGATATTGGTGTCTTCATGTAAATAAATCTTGAATATAGTTTTGAATAAATCTTTGGCATTATTGTCAAAAAGGGGGAGAGACTATGTATATTGTATGAGGGAGAATCATGCAAAGGAGAAAATGTATACAGTAGAAGAGAATTTTCTAGATATGTTGTATAATATACTGTATATATACTTACAAAGATAAATTTTGAAAAATCTCAAAACAATATATTATACTGAGCTAGTATCACATCGTGATGTATATAAGTTTTGGCTAATAAGCGTTTTTGTCACTAATGCCAAAGGGGGAGATTGTTTATATATCAGTCAAGTTTCTTATTAGTGAGAACACTTATTTAGATTTTGTATGGCTACTAAGCTCATTAAACAATCTATAGTATTTTCCATATAATTCAGTACCCACTGAGCTCTACAGTTGCTACCAAGTCTTCTGGACTAATTTTAAGTAGCCACCGAGCATTCCAGTGGTTACCAAGGGAATTTAGTTAGTGTGAAGTCTAGCAGTTCAACCCAAGCACTCCAGTGGTTACCGAGCTAGTAGTTCATGGAATACAAAGCTAGTGTTAACCAAGTTTTATGATGACTAGTGCTCACCGAGTGATTTAGTTTATGACAAGTAACACAGTATTTAACGAGTCACTAGTGTAGACCAAGTTTGAGACTACTTTGAGGTGATTAGTATGGACCGAGCTTCTAATTCCATTGAATGTATGATGATGTTGAATAATGATAGTGGAAACTAACTATCAGAACATCACCAAGTCAGTCTTCAGAACCCAAGTGTCTTCATATGGGATGACTTTGTAATATTGGTGTTAACTTGTATATAAGCCAACTTTGTAATTTTGTAAATTGGATTGGTATATATATGTAATGTATTGTATCATATCCAATGTAGTATTCAAGATAATGAACATGTAAGAATGAAAATGTGATCAAGAAGTAGAAAAAGTATATATTGAAGGCCATATCAAAAAAGGAGTAGCAAAGATATATCCATCACAAAAGGTGATCAGTACTTCAAAGAATCTCTATCAAAAATTTATTTGTAATTCAGAGATCAACTATTTCATTCTAATAGGTGAATCATTATAAATCCTTTAAACAAGGTAGACTTAATAGTTTTTCTCAAAATCTCTTTACTGAGTGCACACTTTATTGTGTTTTTGTAAAACCTCTAACAAGGTGGACCTAGTAGTCTTGATTGTTCCCAACAGGGTAGATCATCAAAAGTGATCATTATAAGTCTTAACAGGCCAAATTTATGATGTAGTATTGAAGTTTTGTGGGTATCATCCCCACCCTAGTTTTACTTTCTATTTGGAATGTTTCTAGGTCACCAAATTATTGTGTTCAAGTGTTTTAGATACTTTTATATTTTCATTTTCTCATGCATGCAATTAGATCAATAAATGATAATTGATATATTGCATTAAAGTGCTGAATTTGATAAAGTTTTAAAGGTTACTGATTCACCCCTCCCCTTTTAGTAACCTAGCTTAGTCTTGAATATTTCCAACAATTTGTATCAAAGCTTTGTGGTTCTTAGGAGAAAGTTTAATAGCTTGAGAAAAGATCAAGAATATGGAGATATTTAGGCTTGATAAGGCAATTGAAAATGAAAAGTTGGATTTGGAAATGGGCATTGCACAACTCAAGAAAGCTAAGGAGCAACTTTTCCAATCCCTGAAAAGAAGGAGGGAACTTGCAAATTACATGAATGATCATTAGTACATTGAAGAAAGAATTAAAAACTTTTTACCTTCAAGTGGTTCAGATGAAGCAAATGATGCAATCAAAGAACTCTTAGAGAAGAATGGTTCCTTGCAAGAAGAAGTAAGAAAGCTGAAAAGAGAACAAGAAATTCAATCAGTAAGGCTATGTGAAATCTTGGAACAAAGGAACAAAATGAAAAAAGAAATGGATGGAAGAAACAATGAAATCTAGAATGAATCCCTTCAACATGTAGATCTTATAGATTAAATCTCCAATGCAAATGAGCAAATCATGAGCCAAAGATAGATCAATGAAAGATTAAGAAATGATCTAAATTTAGAAAGAAAAATCAATGAAAGAATAAGAAATGAGCTAAGATCTAAAAAGAAAATCAATGAAAGATTGAAAGATAACCTAAACACTAAAAATCAAATCTATGAAAGAATGATGAAATCCCAAGCATACATGAATCAATTAAATCAACTGAATGAGCAGAATCTCTATAGGGAAAAAGGTAAAGCAAGAATTGGATATAAATAAGAAGGTGAATCCTCTAAAAAAGGTGCTCAAAGGAATCAATGACCTGCTTGTAATCACTATGGTAAGGGAGGTCATACATCAAACAAATGTTAGAGTAATGGCAAAGAAAAATTTAATGGAAAATGCTACAATTGTATTGAGCATGGTCACAAGGCTAATTAATGTAAAGAGAAACCAAAATTTGAGGGAAAGTGTCACAAATGCGAGAAACAAGGTCACAAGGCATCAGATTGCAGAATTAAGTCATTCAATCTAGTAGAGCAAATTGTGAAAGCAATATTCGATTGGGACTACAACACTTGGTGTAGATGTCATTATTATGGAAAATATGGACACATTGGCATGAACTATGTTAAACATCACACAAAGAAGAGAGATACCACCATAAGATGTTTCACTTGTATCGAACTTGGTCATCTAGCCAAGAATTGAATGAATACAAGTAGAGTTGAAGATGAAAAAAAAGAAAAAGCAGATAACATTCAAAAGAAAATGAGGCAAAAATGGATTCCTAAATTTACTGAGGATGCTAGTTCAAGTAAGGATGGTCATGTCACACAAGAAGTGGGTGACTCCACCATTCTCAACTAGGTTACCAAAGGAGAACTGGAACTATGCTATGATGATCACATTTATACAGTTCCAAATTAAAAGGTGACAAAGATCCAAATCAATATTTGAGATACAAAAGGATCACCGAGGAAGAATGTTATCAATTATCAATGAGTTACCTTCTCTATCGATTAAGGTCACATCATAGACTTTACCAAGTAAGGTTAAGAGTCACAAGACACACATGATCACCAAGTCAAGGAATGTTCACCAAGTAATCAATAGAATAGTGGATGACAAGCTATTGTGCATACTGTCGAGCATAATGTCAAGCATGATGTCAACCCAGCTACCTTCATACCAAGCATTAATGGTGAAGTTTTATAAAAAAACATGAAATTGAACTCATTTTTCACTATAAAATCTAAGTGCTATTACAAAGAAGTGAATTATAGTGTGATCAAGTGACCTCAAGTGCATTTGTGGCAAGGTTTTCAAGGGTTTGATAATTTATCAAGAAATCATGGCATCCAACAACAATAATAGAAAAATAAAGAAAGGCTCTAAAATTTTGGTTCAAGGAGTTGAGTGGAAAGTGCCAGACTTCAAACTTGTGCCATGGGATCATAGAAACCTTCGACCCAAGTGGAGCTTAATCACAAATCCCTCCAAGGGTACTCCTTATTAACAATATTTGAACTCATTTCAAGTGTTTTATTTAGGAAATTGGAACCCTAGAAATGGATGATATCCTTGGTGAATTATGTGTTAATATAGTTCTCAAACCTGAGCATAAACATTTAGAAGAAAAATATTTGATCCACATTCCTCACATGCCTCAAGGTTTTCAAATCAAAGGGATCAGATATATTCTAAGTTGAGTGCATAGTGGTCAGCTATGGCTTGAGCAACCCATTTTGATTATAAAGAAAATGATTCATCGCATCACCAGCCTTCCCATGCTCGCTAAAGCCAAAACTACCAAAACCTTAGGTCGGGTTGAGCTGGAAAAGAAGACCCTAGTCAAGTGGGATGACAAAGGAATGAAAATTAGTAGTGTAGTTGATGCAAAACTAAAATTTGGGATACATGTGATAGCTCACAAGATATATGGTTCAAGTTGCCTCAATAGTGTATCATGTGAAGCTGTGGATTTAGCTTACAAAGTTGTGAAGAACAATTTGTCTTATGACTTGGTAGATCTATTGTTGAAACAATTCAACAAGAACAAGGAAAGTATTTAGACTTCTAAGAACAACCCCTACAAATTTGGCTCTCTATTAACTTGTTTGTTTTTCTATGTTCAAAAATTCTTCCCTTCCAAAGGCACGGTAGTATGGAGGAAATATGTGCCTATACTATATTAGATTAATGAATACATTGCAGAAATGGGAGAAAATTTTGTTAGCATTATGGATAACTACTTTGAAGTTTTCAAAGAGAAAATGAATAGCAGATTTAGAATACCTAAGAAGCTGGTAGAAGATTACAAAGATGATGTTTGTTTCATGGTAGACTGTGATCGATTCTACATTCAGGTAGTAAAACCCAGAATTGTATGGGTAAAACCTCTTCCCTATGAGGTGAATATAGATAAAGAAAAGGACATAATTGAAGCTTTGACTAATGAACTTGTTGATCCAAAGGCATCACATTTTGGAACATATGATGAGGCAAACACAAGAATAGAGCTAGATATAAATATCCCACAAGTAGTTAACAAAGGTAAGAGAAGGATAGGAAAACTAAAATCAAGCACACCTCTAATGTTAATCGAGGGAAAAGGAGAAGATATAGATGAAGAGGTAGAAGATAAGTTTGAAAAGGAAGAAGAACCCTTAAAGAAGAAAGGCAAGGTGATCATCACCAAGCCACCTAAGCCATCCACTATAATTTTTACAAGGAGGTCCAGGAAGAAAGGTAGTGAAATTATCTTTAGAAAACCTCCTCCCACATTCCACGAAAAATTGAAACAATTGGAAGAAGGTGCAGGTATAACAAACTTCAAATCCTTGAAGTATGAAATAGGGTCAGAGGCAAAAAAGAAATAGGTTGAAGAATTTGAGTTAACCAAAATGGAAAAATGGAAGTATTCACCAGATTAGATAGCCTCTCAAATCTCTAATGAATTATTAGAGAAAATTAAGCCAAGATGGGACTTTGCAATGCAAAAAACAAAAGATATTTATGTACAAACCCTAAGGCAGTTGCTACCTAGAATGACAAATGCTAAGGTAAAAGAGTCCTTAAAGAAAAATGAAGATAAGATGACTCTCAGATTTAATACATGTTTAATTTTGATCAAGGATATAGAGTATGTGGTTAAGAATTCCACAAGCACGTGGAAGAATGTTTATCATTTGCATAAACAAAGTGAATTCCCAGTAGAAGTTAAGGATGATGAAAATGATGATAAGGAAGAAGAAACTTACACTAAGCTCACACATTTTGATAATGAAGAAGTTGAAGAAGATAAAGAGGAAGAAGCTATAGAGGAAGACAAAGAAGATGATGAGGAGACTAACCTATGAAGATAGCAACTATAGTTATTGCCTCACTTCCTCACTCTCCAAGCAAACCAAGTGCTGCATCAAGCTTAGAGACAGGTTCAACAAGTTTGATTGTGAAAACTATAGGTACTTCAAACATCCAATCACTCTTTTCCCCCACACAGCTCAACACATCAATGATAGAAGTGACTACCACTTCATCTACCAAGATGTGGCCTCCCTCTTCTTTAGCTCCTGAGTTGTAGTTATCAGCAATGAGTACAGTGGCTTCTACAATTTTGAGCTCTTCAGTAGTAAGTACTTCAGTTTTGAATACTACAATTTTGTTTACTTTAGTAATGGATACTTTAGTTTTGACTTCTTCAGTTTTGGATTAAACAAGTATTCCTATTAGTATTCCATCATAATGTACTATATCAATTTTCAAAGCAAGTCCTAGTATATCTACAATTGTTTCCATTCTAGATACAAAGGCATTAAGTACAAGGAAAATTGAACCCAAGGTTTAACAAAGTACAAGATTTTTGAGTGGAGGTAAGGAGATAGAAGAGGATATAGACCTAGATGAGAAAATAGAAATTCCCAAATTGGACTTTGATAATCTCACTACGGATCAAATGCATATAGCTGGTCAAATTTTTTGGAAATATTCAAGATATGACAAGTTATTGAGAGGGAAGGGATGAATTAGTAACTTTAAAACTTTCATTTAAATTCACCACACATCCATCTATACTACTGCATACATTAGTACTAAAAGATAAAAAATTCATCACACAAAAGAAAACAATATTTTGGTGACCCAAAAACCTTCCAAATAGAAAGTAAAACAAGGGTGGGGATGATATCCACAAAACTTCAATACTCCAGCATAAAGTTGGCCTATTAAGGCTTACATTGACCACTTCTTTTGATCTACCTTGTTAGGAGCACAAAGGACTACTAGGTCTATTAGATTGTGGTGACTAATTAGGAAAGTATTGTACATACTTCATAAAAAAAAATTGGGACGTGGCCAACATTGTAGCCAACATATGGCCAACATTTTGTAACCCTAAAATGGCATAAAATACTTGTATAAAAGAGTTTAGGGTTAGGTATTTTCATTATGTTGTTGTGATGCAAAATTGCTTCTTATGGTGGTATTGAGCTGTAAGGGATTACAGATTGTAATTAGGTTGTAATCACTGGATTGTAATAATATCAGACTTGCAGTTTGGTGGACGTAGCCTATGGATTGGGTGAACCACATTAAATCTTAGTGCCTTGTGTTCATTTCTGTGTGATCTATTATTTTCTATTATTGGTTATATTTGCATGCAGTTTTTATTTCTATCCATGGTTTTATCCTAACAAGTGGTATCAAAGCCAGGTTGTCTTTCAGTTATCCTCTGCAGGAAAGACTTACAGTTAAGTGGGAGTCTCACAATTGAGTGGGAGTGATGGCAGATCAGGGTAAGCTAAGGGTTGATAGGTTTAATGGGTAGAACATCCAGTTATGGAAGATGCAAATGGAAGGCTATCTTTATCAAAAGGATTTATGGGAGCTGTTTGAAGGCAAAGCCAAGAATTAGGGATCTATGTCAAATCATGAATGTGATCTTTTGGATAGAAAGGCACTTGGAAGCATTCAATTATTCCTGGCACTATCAGTGGCATTTAATATTACAAAAGTGAAGACGAGAGAAGAGTTGATGAAAACCCTAGCAACACTATATGAAAAGCCCTCTACTTCAAACAAGGTATTTCTCATGAAGCATTAATTTAATATGAAAATGGTAGAAGGTGGATCTATTGCAGATCATTTAAATGAGTTTAATACTATTACTAGTCAATTATCTTCTGTGGGTATCAATTTTGATGAAAAAATTAGGGCTTTCTTGATTTTGTGTTCTTTGCCTGAAAGCTGGAATGGCTTGGTAATGGCAATGAGTAATTCTGTTCCTAGATCTAGTACCCTAAAATATGATGATGTGATCGGTGTTGTTTTGAGTCAAGAAATTGATAGGGAATTCTCAAGCGGATCTACATCAGGAAGTGCTTTGAATGCACAAAGTAGGGGCAAAATGACTAAGAGAGGAAGTAACTCTTGAAATCATGAGAAATGAAGAGGAAAGTCAAAGGGGAAGAGGTCTCAATCAAGAGGACTGAATGACTACTGGTACTATGGGAAACTAGGTCATTAAAAGGAAAAATTACTGGAATCAAAAGAAAAATGAAGGAGATAAATTAGATGAAGACAAGGAGGCAAATGTGGTAAGTAACAAATCCAAAGAGGATGCTTTGCTTTTGTCTTTAGAAAGTGTTGATGATTCATGGGTTTTAGATTTTGTTGCTTCATTTCATGCTACACCTCATAGAGGTTATTCATTGATTATGTCCAAGGGGATTTTGGGCTTACTTATTTGGGAGATAATGAACCCTTTTAGATTGTTTGATGGGGTCAAGCCAAATAACATAATGGACACAACAAGAAAGGGAAAACTTTATTAACTTTGTAAATAAGCTAATACATTCAGTACAGAGGAAATAGAATTCAAAACATGCCCTAAGGGCTCTCAACAATAATAATCTGGAGATAATTTCTCCTTTTAGTACCTCCTCTCAAACTCCACTCCGAACTGCCTTTTACAATGCTAGAAATGTTCTTAAATAGACCCTGAAGGGTTAAGGACTAGGAATACATTCTAGAAAGTGCTAGTTGGCATCCACCGACCAAATAGAAGGCTCCAAAAGTTGCATTAGAAGTCGGCACAAAATTAAAAGAATCCATAAACGGTAACCGAACTTTCGAGAAGCATAACTTTTGAACTGTAGCTCTGATTGACGAACCATTTACATTTTCGAAAAGATCTCGAAGTGCTCTATAGCCGTATGGACCAGCTTTGCTCATCCCCCATTTTTTGGCCCTATTCAAGGTCATTTAATGCCCCTAACCCAACTTTCAAGCATTCTTAGGAGGTCCCCAAAAACCAAAAAACTGTAATAAATTTCAAACCATGGGTCCTTTTGACCTGATTCTTTTTCTGGAATGCTCTAAATTGCAATTACATTCATCTGGCCAATTTACACCCTCTAATTTACCAAAATCATGGCTCAATTACATACTCCTATTTTTTTGTCATTTACACGTATTCCAAGGGGTTCAAATAATCTAACCTAGAACACTAATAGTGGAACTGTGAGAGTTGGAACCTTTATTTGACCCAAATGGGTATCAAGAAATGAAAACACATGATTCAGAAACTAAGTCTAAGTACATTTTTTTGGGTGACACAAGATTGCCCTTATACCTCTAGATGCTCTTGCATCATTGTTGGAAAGAGAAAAATTAAGATTAAGTTGCAGAATGGGAATCATTAGCTACTACATGAGGTAAGACATGTTCCAAGGTTGAGTAGGAATTTAATTTCAGTAGGGCAACTCGGTGATGAGGGTTGTGTAGTTACTTTTAATGATAAAAATTGGAAGGTTTCAAAAGGTTCCCTTATAGTAGAAAAAGGTGTGAAAGTAGGCACCTTTTATCATTGTACAGGTCATAATGTTCCTTCTACTTTGATTGTTTCAGAGAAAAATGAATGTTCAAGAATAATTGCTACAGTTGGGCAGGGAGAACAAATAGTTGTTGTAGATTCTGATACAACGTTGTGACACAACATACTTGGGCACATGAGTGAGAAAGGTATGAAATTACTTCATTCAAAGAAAGTTTTACCAAGTTTGAAATGTGTTAATATGGATTTCTATGAAAGTTGTGCGTATGGAAAACAAAAGAGAGTGAGTTTTGTAAAGATTGGGAAGGAAAACAAAAAGGAGAAATTAGAGCTTGTGCATACAAATGGGGACTAGCTCAAGTATCTTCCTTTGGTGGCTCTCATTATTATGTTAGATTATTGATGATGCAACTAGAAAAGTATGGGTTTATTTCCTTAGAAAGAAATCTGATGTATTTCAAACTTTTAAGAAATGGAAATGCTTGGTTGAAAATAAGACTGGTAAGAAATTAAAATGTCTCAGATCTGATAATGGTGGTGAGTATTGCAGCCATTAATTTGAAGATTATTGCTCCTCTAATGGTATTCATAGACATAAAGCTACTCCAAGGACTCCACAGGAAAATGGAGTAGCTAAATGCATGAACAAGACTATAATGGAGCATGCAAGGAGCATGAGGTTGCATGCTAGGTTGCCCTTACACATGTGGGTGGAGGTTGTCAATACTACTATATATCTGATTAAAAAAGGTACCTCTACTCCCTTGGGTTGTGGTATTCCAAAGGAGGCATGGACTGGTAAGAAGTTGAGTTATTCTTTTCTCAAGACCTTTGGTTGTGAAGCTTTTTCTCATATAGACTCTAAAAATAGAACCAAGCTAGAAGGTAAATCAAAGAAATTTGTCTTTGTTGGATATGGCATTAATGAATTTGGTTATAGGCTTTGGGATTTTGAAAACCATAAAATTGTAAGAAGCATGTCATATTCAATGAGAAAGTGTTATACAAAGATCTGTTGCAGTAACATGAGAAGAAAGAAGATGATTATGTAGTGCTGGATGATACTCCAAAAGCTGATGTTCCAACCATTCCTCATGATGTGCAACAACCGCAACAACAAATACCAGACACACCAATGAATGTTAGATGGTCAATGAGGAAAATTAGACCTCCACAAAGATTTTCTCCCTGTTTGTATTCTATTTTACTTACTGATGCTGGTGAACCTAAAAGTTATGATGAAGCTGTGCAGGTGGATACTAAGATTCAGTGGAAGTCTACAATCAAAGATGAAATGGAATCTTTGCTGAAGAATAAGACATGGGATTTGTACAAGTTGCTTGTAGGTAAAAGAGCTTTACAGAATAAGTGGGTTTATAGGTTGAAAGAAGAGGAAGGAGGTAAGAAAAGATTTAAAGCCAAGTTAGTTGTACAAGGATTTGCATAGAAAAAGAAAATTGATTTTGATGAGATATTTTCTCCTATTGTTAAAATGACTTCTATCCATGCTATTTTAAGTCTTGTGGCTACTGAAGATTTGCATTTAGAACAACTTGATGTTAAAATAGCCTTCCTTCATAGTGATTTGGATGAAGAAATATATATGGCTCAGCCATAGGGTTTTGAGGTCAAAGGTAAGGAGAACTTAGTGTGCAAATTGAAGAAAAGTTTATATGGCTTGAAGCAAGAACCTCAACAATGGTATCTAAAATTTGACAGTTTTATGCATGATCATGGATATAATAGGTGTCATTCTGATTATTATGTTTATTTTAGGAGGTTGGATGATGATAGCTACATTATTTTATGTTTATATATTGATGATATGCTTGTAGCTAGGTCTAACATGGATCATATTAAGGGGCTAAAATGCCAGTTAGCACATGCATTTGCTATGAAGGATTTAGGGGCAGCAAAAAAAATCCTTGATATGAAGATTTGGAAAGATAGGAAAAACAGAACATCGATGCTATCTCAAGTTGATTATGTTGAGATGGTGTTGCAACGTTTCTCTATGGAGAATGCTAAAGCTGTTAGCACACCTTTACCTAGTCATTTGAAGTTGACTAAGGAGATGTGTCCTAAGATACAAGAAGAGGAGGATAAGATGTCTAAGGTACCCTATGCTTCAACTATAGGAAGCTTGATGTATGCTATGGTATGCACTAGGCCAGATATTGCACATGTATTGGGAGTCCTTAGCAAGTATATGAGTCATCTAGGAATTGAGCATTGGAATGCAGTCAAATGGATTCTCAAATATTTGAGAGGCACATCTAATAAATATTTACACTTTGGGGGCTCTACTACTGATTTACAGGGCTACGTCCACCAAACTGCAAGTCTGATATTATTACAATCCAGTGATTACAACTTGATTACAATCCATAATCCCTTACAGCTCAATACCGCCACGAGAAGAAATTTTGCATTGCAAAAATATAATGAAAATACCTAACCCTAAACCCTTCTATACAAGTATTTTATGTCATTTTAGGGTTACAACACTTCGGCAATATGTCAGCTACAATGTCAGCCACATCCCCAAAAAAAATTTCGGCCAAAGAATTTATGAAGTATGTACAGTACTTTCTTGATCAGTCACCACAATCTAACAAGGTCCACGTTGTTAGAGGATTTACAAACATACAATGAAGTATGCACTCAGTTAAGAGATTTATAAAAAGACTGTTAAGTCTACCCTATTAAAGGATTTTGAAGTTGATTCACCTGTTAAGATGAAATAGTGGATCTACTTACAATTGATTGCTGATAAGATCTTTTATGCACTGATCACCTTATGTGATGGATATAACCTTTCTTCCTCTATATTGACCTTGTTGTATTCCTTGAACTGCTATTGAAAATCTTTCATAGGCACTTTTCAAAATTACTTCACATTACTTCACTATTGCTTCATACCTATGACATCTTAAAATACACCTTACATATATACCTTTCAAATTTACAAAATTGCAAGGTCAGCCAAAAAAAAAGTGAACAAATACATTACAAAGTCAGCCCAAAAATAAATAACTTGGGTTCACTGAACTGACTCGGTGACCTTCTAATACATGACGTCTACTACATTACTCAACATCGTCATGCACTTAGTAGAAGTGCAAGCTCAGTCCATACTAATCACTCAATGTAGTTCAAAACTTGGTAACCACTAGTGACTTGATAGATTTAGTGTCACTTGGTAGATACTGCATACTGAGTTTACCTTGCCTCACTCGATAAAGACTACTTCTTTTAATGCTCAGTTTACACTGAATCGCAATGACACAAACTTACTGCTCGGTAGACACTGTGAAGCACGGTAGACACTGAGAAGCTCGATAGACACTACTAGTCTTCACATTTCCTATATTCACTCAGTAGCTTTATGAATGCTCGGTGTGAATTGCTTAACTACTAAGCTTACAAGGTAACCATTGAATGCTCGGTATAAACTGTAGACTGAGTGATAAGCTTGGTAAAAATTCAGAATTGAATAAGTGTTGTCACTAATGACAAATACAACATAAATCCAACAATCTCCCTCTTTGGCATTAGTGAAAAAAACACTTATGAACAAAAACTTATGTTTACTGACATTTTGATTTTGATTTTTCAAAATTGATCTTTGTAAAGCTATTGTATATACATATCTTACATATCTCCCCCATACATATGGCATAATATATACATAGCTTTTATTTGTACATGTATCAATTTATTTTCTTTCTTATTTCTCAACAAGTCTCTTTTACTCCCCCTTTTCTTTTCCCTTATTCATCTTGTACTCCCCCTTTTTGAGAATAATGCCAAAGAGTACAATAAATTCAGATAGAGACACTAAAATGTGAGAGAAATTTGAAGTGTACCTTGAGAATAAGAGACAATGTCTTATCCCAATTATCTTACAAAATTTTGTAGGTGGAGAGTGCCACTTGAACTTCTACAAAAATTTCAATCATATGATCTATTATAGAAAAACTGTTGTCTTGGATCAACGTTTTTGAATAAGCAATATGTTTTTGCATTTGGTCCATGACTAGAGGGATCATATTCTAGATGTCAATTAGTTTAGACCTGATCTTGGCTTCCTCTCTAAGTAGCCATGCTTGCATTTTTGACAAAAAATTCACCTTCATGTGATGTGATGAGCTTGAACTAGGGTCAAGCTGGAACTTTTGAGCACTAACCTTCATGTCCACATCAATCTTATTTAATTTTTCTTTAACATCCTTGGTATACTCAGTAACATTGCAAAGCTTGCGAAAAAGTAATGTTACATTTGTAAAAAATTGCTCAAGGTTGCTCAAAATTGTGGATAATTCTACCTACTTTATTGCAATGTGCTCAAGCACCTTATTGTCAAATTTCTTCTCTACCTTTTCAATGAGCTTCTCTTGGCTAGAAGTGTCCTCATTGAACTTATTTATAGCCTCTTCTAATTGTAACAAAATGTGTTGAAATGGATCAACATCAACACCTATAGCTTCAGTAATTATATTTTTGGCATTCTCGATTATTGTGAATTCTCTGTCCCTCTCTTCTCTTAGCTACTTCTGACTTGCCTTTTGCTCTAAAAGCTAACTAACCAATCTCATTTCGTTGGTTGAGGCAGTGTTCAAATCTATCTTGGGAATAATAATTTCTTTATTCAAGTCTATATCTTCATCAATTTCCTTACTAGTAAGCAGAAGTTTTAGAGGAGTCTTTGGTTTTACTTCAGTGCTTACTTCCTTGGATTTAGAAACAGACACAATAGTTGATATAGATGGACTAACAGAAAAAACTTGAAGTGGTCAAACTGGAGGAAAACTGAGAGAAGTACCAACTGTACCCAAATTTGATGTGCTTCCCAAAAATGATGTACCAATAGGTAATGTATAAGCTAGAATATTTACAAGTGAAGAACTAATAGAAATTGGTGCAGTTAAAACTATGGTAGACAAAATTATAGAATGGGCTGGCAGACTTACTGTACATGAAGTAGAAGATGTTGACATAGTTATGGAACTAACAAATATGCACATTGTTGTGATGGATTTCTCAGGTGCTGATGAAGAGGGTTGTAGCTCAGTAGATGAAGTACTATACTTCCATAGAAGATACCTGGAGCTGTGAGGTGGCAGGAGCAGATGATATTTTTGAGGTAGATGCAATCAATCCTATTGAAGATGACTCCAACCCTGATGATGTTGTTGGCTTAGGTGGGGATTGAGGAAGGGAAGCAATGACTTCTACTGCAATGTTCATTGGATCATCTTCTTCATCCACTTCCTCCTTGTCTTCCTCTTCAACTTCTTCCCCTTTCTCTTCATCATCAACCTTTAGTGTCTGATAATCTTCAACATCAATAGTAGCACATGGAGTGTTGTCATCTTCTTCATCATCACTATCACCATCATCATCCTTGATCTCAATTAGATCATCACTAGGCTTATGCAGATGATAGATATTCTTCCACATGTTTGTTGAATCTCTTACAACATGCTTAATTTCCTTAGTTAGAATCAAACATATGTGAAATCTAATCATCATTTTTGCCTTCATTATTCTTCATGGTTGCCTTTACTTCTGCCTCAGTAAGATTTGGCAATAGCTTCTTCAAGGATTATTCATAGATGTCCTTGGTTGTTTGTGTGGCTGACTCCCACTTTTGTTGCAATCTTACTAACAATTCTTTTGAGATCTAAGGAGAAATTTGGCCTAGGGAATACTTCCACTTTCTCATTTTGTTAAGTACTAGCTCCTCAATCTACATGTTCTTAGCATCAGTTCTAGTTTCAAACTTTAAAGCCTTGAAATTTGTGATGCCAGCTCCTTCTTCCATCTGTTTCAACCTTTCTTGGAAGCTAAGTTGGGGCTTGTTGAATACTACTTCACCTTTATCTTTTCCTTTGCCTCTCCTAGTGAAAATAGCTATGGAGGCCTTTGGAGGTTTAGTAATGATAACCCTCCCTTTCTTCTTTGCTGGCTCTACCTCCTTTTCTAATTCTTGCTCTTCATCTTCTTGTTCTTGATCCTCTTCTTCATCCTCTCCCTTTCCCTCAGTAAGCATTAAGGGACCAGTGACAATTTTCATCTCAGCAATCTTCCTCTTAACTTTTCTGATTACTTGAGGTAGCTTAATTTACAATTCAATTCTGGCTTTTTCCTGATCATAAGTGCCAAAGACTAGTTTCTTGGGATCTATAGGCTCATTTACCAATGCTTCAATGATGTCCCTGGTTTAATCAATATTGACCTCATAAGGGAGAGGTTTTACCCATGCAACTTAGGGCCTAACTGTCTGAATGTATACTCTATCATAGTCTACCATGAAACATACATCATCTTTATAATCCTTGACAAGTTTAGGAGGAATTCTAAACCTATTGTTCATTCTTTCTTTGAAGTATTCAAAATAATTGTCCATTATACTATCAAATTTTACACCCATAATTTCTGGTACAAATTGATTTATTTGATACAAAATGGGAACATCCTTTCTCCATACAATAGAACCTTTGGATGGAAAGAATTTTTGCACATAAAAGAAGAGACATGTTAATAAAGAACCAAATTTTTAGAGATTGTTCTTTGATGACCTGATGCTATCCATATTCTTGTTTAGTTGCTTCAGTGGTAGCTCTGACAGGTCAAATTCCAAGTTTTTCTTCACAACTTTGAATGCTAAGTCTACTGCCTCACATGGCACACTGTTTAAATGATTAGAACTATAAATTTTGTGGGCAATTACATGAATTCTAAACCTCAATTCCACATTAGTAATAGTGCTAATTTTCAAACCTCTACCATCCCACTTGGATAGGGTTTTCTTCTGGAGTTCATCTCGACCTAGGGTTTTGGTGGATTTAGCTTTACTCAGAATGGGAAGGCCAATAATCTTGTGAATCATCTTTTTGATGATTAATACGAGATGCTCCAACAACAACTGACTATTGTGTACATGGTTAAGAATATACCTAATCCATTCTATCTAAAAGCTTCTTGGCAGGTGTGATATGTGTGTCAACCCTTTTGTTTCCAAATGCTTGTGCTTAGCTTTCAATGAGCCATCAACATGCATTTCTTCTAAAGCACTATCCATTTCTAGGGTTCTTATCTCTTGAATTGAACACTTAAAATGAGTGTGGATATCATTAATCAGAAGTACCGTTGGTGGAATTTATGATTGCATGCCATTAGGGTTGAGTGCCTCCACTACTGCTGGAACTAACTTGAAATTTGGTGCTTTCCACTCTACACCCTTGACCAACATCTCTAATCCTCTTTTTGCCTTGCTGTTGTTGGTGCTTCTAGATGCCATTGTTTCTCAGTAAGTGATGGAAATCTTTGAACAAATTTTGTAACTGCAAATTTGCTCAAAATTGCTTGGAATCACTTGAATGCACTTGGTAATCTCTTTGGTCTAAAGACACGATGAAAAAATGAAGTTGAATTTTTCCTTTTTTGATGAAAATTTTCTATTAATGCTAGGTACCATACTAACGTAGTGTGTGATAGACTATCATCCATTGACCTAACTCGGTAAGCATATCAACTCAGTAGATGAACCAAATTCCTTTTACTCTCAACCTTGCTCTGTAAGGACTTTAACCAATTTTTTTTCCTTGGTGGAGTCTGATGCAACTCAGTGAAAGATAACTTTTTTGTGATCTTTGTGTATCTTGAATACTGATTGGATCATTTTCATTCCTCATATTCGATGGAACTTCTTATGATTTACTTGCTGAGTACAGCTCTAACACATTCTTAGGAATTTAGTTTGAGGGGATGGAGTCACCCACTTCTTGAGTGGCTTCACTTCCATGTTTTGATCTTGTATCCTCAATAGATTTAGAAATCCATTGCTGCTTCATTTGTTTCCTTATGTTGTTAGCCCTTTCTTTCTTTTCATCTTCAAATTTTCCTATATTCATGTACTTTTTAGCTATATGACCAAGTTTGGTGCATGTGTAACACCTTATAGTAGTATCCTTCTTCCTTAGGTGATGCCTTGCACAATTTATACTAGTGTGTCCATATTCTCCACAATAGTGACATTTGCACTAGGTATTGTAGTCCCATCCAAATATTGCCTTTACAAATTGTTTAGCTGGATTAAATGATTTGGATCTGCATTAAGATGCCTTGTCACCATACTTTTTGCATTTGTGACATTTACCTTCAAATTTTGTTTTCTCCTCGCATTCATTGGCTTTGTGACCATGCTAATTGTAGTAGTAGCACTTTCCATTAAATTTTGCTTTTCCATTGCTCCAACATTTGTTTGATGTATGACCAATTTTCCCATAATGATTACATGAGAATTTTTTATTCATTTTTGTACCTTGCTTGGAAGATTCACCTTGTTCTTCATTATATCCAAGTCCTACTTTACCTTTTTACCTATGAAGATTCTACTCATTTTGTTGATTCAATTGATTCATGTCTTCTTGTGATTTCAACATTCTTTTATTGATTTATTTTTCAGCATTTAGGTCATTCTTCAATTTTTCAATGATTTTATTTTCACATCTTAGTTCTCTCATTATTCTTTCATTGATTTCCCTTTCATATTTTAGATCACTTCTTATTCTTTCATTTTGTGCTTTGAGAATTCTGATTTCTTCATTTTCTAGAGTTATTTGATCAATGAGGCTTTCATGCTGATCAGATTGATTCTGTTCTTCATTGTTTCTTGCCTCCAAGTCTTCATTTGCCTTATTCCTTTGTTCCAAAATTTCACATAGCCTGATTGATTGGATTTCTTGTTCTCTTTTCAATTTCCTTACTTCTTCTTGCAAAGAGCCATTCTTTGCTAGGATTTCCTTGATCGCCTCATTAGCTTCATCTAAGCCACTTGATGGGAAAAAAATTTCAATATTTTCTTCAACATATTGATGGTCATCCATTTGTCTTGAAAGTTCCTTTCTTCTTTTCAAGGATTGGAAAAGATGCTCATTTTCTTCTTTGAGTTGAGCTATGGCCATCTCTAGATCTAGCTTTTCATTTTCAATTGCCTTGTCAAGTCTTAATATCTCCATTTGTCCTTAGATCTTTTCTCAAGCTACCAAACTTTTATCCTGAGAACCACAATGCTCTGATACCAATTGTTGGAAACATTCAAGATATGAAAAGTTACTGAGAGGGGAGCAATGAATTATTAACTTAAAAAATTTCCTTTAAATTCACCACACATTCATCTATACTACTGCATACATTAGTACTGAAAGATAAAACATTCATGAAACAAAAGAACACAATATTTTGGTGACCCAGAAACCTTCCAAATAGGAAGTAAAACTAGGGTGGGGATGATACCCAAAAAAATTCAATATTGTAGCATAAAGTTGGTCTGTTAAGGCTTACATTGACCACTTCTAGTGATCTTCCCTATTAGGAGCACAAAGGACTACTAGGTCCACCTTGTTAGAGGATTTACAAACATACAATGAAGTATGCATTCGGTTAAAAAAATTATAAAAAGACTATTAAGTCTACCCTATTAAAGGATTTAGAAGTTGATTCACCTGTTAAGATGAAGCAGTGGATCTACTTACAACTGATTACTCATAAGATCTTTTATGCACTAATCACCTTATGTGATGGATATAACTTTTCTACCTCTGTATTGACCTTGTTGTATTCCTTGAACTGATGCTGAAAATATTTCGCAGGAACTTTTCAAGATTACTTCACATTACTTCACTATTGCTTCATACCTATGATATCTTACAATAAACCTTACATATATACCTTTCAAATGTACAAAATTTCAAGGTTGTCCAAAACACAAGTGAACAAATAAATTACAAAGTTGGCCCAATAGCAAATAACTCAATTTCACTGAACTAACTCGGTGACCTTTTGATACATGGTTTCCATTGCACTACTCGACATCATCATGAAATTGGTAGAAGTAAAGGCTCGGTCCATACTAACCACTCAATGTAGTTATGAACTTGGTAACCACTGATGACTCAGTAGATGTAGTGTCACTCGGTAGATACTGCACACTGAGTTTACCTTGCTTCACTCGGTAAACACTACTTCTTTAATTGCACAGTTTACATTGAATCTCCATGACACAAACTTACTGCTTGATAGATGTTGTGAAGCACGATAGACATTGAGAAGCTTAGTAGACACTACTGGTCTTCACATTTCTTATATTCACTCGGTAGCTTTATGAATGCTCAGTGTAAATTGCTTAACTGCTAAGCTTACAAGGTAACCACTGAATGCTCGGTATAAGCTGTAGACTAAGTGATAATATCAGTAAGAATTTAGAATCAAATAAGTTTTTTCACTAATGAAAAATACAACATAATACGAAAAAACTCCTCCAAAAGAAGGCAAGGCAGAAGAAATTGAGAGAGGAGAGGGATAGAGAATATAAAATTATTGATGATTCTAAGAATATTTTGTCTGAAGCTATAGGTATTGAGGTTGATACTTCTCAACCTATTTTATTGCAATTAGAAGAGGCAGTCATAAAGTTTAATGAGGACTCTAGTGGTCAAGATAAATTAATTGAGAAACTAGAAAATAAATTTGATAATAAAGTGCTTGAGCATATTACTTAGCAAATTGCCATTCAACAAGTTGAGCTTTCCTCAATTTTGACCAATCTTGAAAGCTCTTGCACCAATGTAACATCACCTTTTGTGAAGTTATGTGATGTTTTCAAGTTCACAAAGGAGATAAACAACAAGTTGACATAGATTGATGGGGATTTGAAAGCCAATGCACAACAATTGCAACTTGACCCTAGTTCAAGCTCTACACATCATATGAAGATCATATTTCTATTAGATATGCAGGCAGAGTTGTTGAGAGAAGAAGCAAGGATCCACTCATCATTGATAGATATTTAGAATATGATCCTTCCTATCATGGATACAATGCAAAAACACATTGTTTATTCAAAAACATTGATCCATGACAATAACTTTTGTATTGCAGATGATATGATAGAACTCTCTATAGAAGTGAAAATTGCTCTCGATACATGCAAGATTTTGCAAGAAAATTGCGATAAAACTCTAGCACTTATTCTCAAGGTACATTCTAAGTTTCTATCTCATATTGGTGTCTCCATGTAAATAAGTCTTGAATATAGTTTTGAATAAATCTTTGGCATTATTGTCAAAAAGAGGGGGAGAGTATGTATATTGCATGGAGGAGAATCATGCAAAGGAGAAAATGTAAATAGCAGAGGAGAATTTTGCAGATATGTTGTATAGTATACTATATATACTTATAAAGATGAATTTTGAGAAATCTCAAAACAATATATTACATCGAGCTAGTATCACATGGTGATGTATATAAGTCTTGGCTAATAAGTGGTTTTGTCATTAATTCCAAAGGGAGGGATTATTGACATATCAGTCAAGTTTGTTATTAGTGACAACACTTATTTAGATGTTGTATGGCTACTGAGCTCATTGAATAGTCTACAATATTTTCCATGTAATTCAGTAGCCACTGAGCTCTACAGTTGCTACCGAGCCTTCTAGACTAATTCTAAGTGGCCACTGAGTGTTCCAGTGGTTACCAAGGGAATTCAATTAGTGTGAAGTCTAGCAGTTCAACCTGAGCACTCCAGTGGCTACCGAGCTTTGCAATTTCTATGGAGCCAATAGTTCATGGAGCCTCTTTCATCCCACTCAACAAGAGTCTACTTAACCAATTCGACCTGACCTAGGGTTTTGATCATCTTACCTTTCTTTAGCATTGAAATCCCAATGATTTTGTGAATCATTACCTTAACAATCTGAATGGGTTGGCCCAACCATAACTACTCATTTTCAACATGGCTTTGAATAAATCTAATCCATTTGACTTGAAAATCTCTTGGCATATGTGAAATATGTATCAAACCCTTGGTTTCTAAATGTTGATGTTCAAGCTTCAATACACAATCCACACACAATTCATTGACTGTTTCATTCATCTCTAGGGTTCTGAGTTCCTAAAAAAAATAGTGGTAGAATAAAAAAATGTCATTTCATGAGTAATACCTTGGGTGGAATTTGATACTAAGCACCAGCTGGGTTGAGTGGCTTTGTAGTTGCTAGACTCAACCTAAAATTAGGTGCCTTGTAGTTGACTCCACAAACTGATATTTTAGAACCTTTCTTGACTTTACTACTTGATAATGCCATTGCTTAGTAGGGATTCCAAAATTTCAAGAAATCTTCAACAAAAAATTCTCAAATCACTTGGGGGCTCTGAATTCACTCTTTACAAATAGCTCTGGAAAATCATGGTGAAACAATAAAATTTATTTCTTCCATTTAATTAATTTCCTCTTTTCAATCATCGTTAATGCTTTGTACTTCATACTCACTCTATGAAAAGTTGTCCTCCACTTGGTTTAGTCTTTAATTCTTGGGAGACATCTACAACTTGGTAGAGTCACCAACACTTAGTAGGAACTACCAACTTTGTGTCTAGAACCTAAAAAAATATGCAACCCAACCTTGCTCAGTAAGGTCTTGTGACCCGATCTTTCTCGATAAGGTCTCTTGCTTCTTATCGTGCTTGATGATTCCTGAGCATCTTGAATGTTGATATGGATCTTTCTTCTTACTTTCTAGAATTGATATTAGGTGACCTTTTCTGAATCATAGTTTCAATCATCTCCATAAGGAATTAAATTGAAATGATTGAGCCACCCAACTCATTGACTTGGGTATCATTCACTTCATGATCTTGGTTTTCATTTTATGGAGATTTTGGTACCCATTGCTGCCTTATTTTTTTTCTAATATTGTTAGCTTCAGCTTTCTTTTCATCTTTGATTCTACTTGTGTTCATATAGTTGTTGGTAAGATATCCAATTTTTGTACAAATAAAACATCTTTTTGTATTGTCTCTTTTCCTAATGTGATATTTCATATAGTTTGCTCCAATGTGCCCAAATTCACCATAGTAGTGACATCTACACCATGTATTATAATCCCATCCAAATATTTCTTTCACAATTTGTTCTACTAGGTTCCACTTCTTGGTTTTGCACTCTAAATATTTGTGTCCTTGTTTCTTGCAATTGTGACATTTACCTTCAAACTTAGGTTTCTCTTTACATTCACTTACTCTATGATCATGCTTATTGCAACTGTAACACTTTCCATTAAATTTTTATTTTCCATTACTCAAACATTTTTTTGATGTATGATTCATCTTGCCACAATGATTGCAAGCATGTGTTTATTCTTTTGAGCTCTTTCTGAGATGATTCACCTTCTTTTGTGTATCCTATCCCAACTTTTCCTTTGTGTCTATATTGACTTTGTTCATTGAATTGATTCATGCTTTCTTAAGATTTCATCATTCTTACATAGGTTTTATTTTCAATGCTGAGATCATTCTGTAGTCTTTCATTCTCTAATCTTAGATTCATAAGCTCTTCATTTGCATTAGTGAGTTGATCAATAAAGCTAGTTTATTGAAGGGATAGTTGTTGAATTTCATTGTTATTTTCTTCTATCTCTTCTTTGGCTTTGTCTTTTTCTTCCATGACTTTGCATAATCTGACTGATTTGATTTCTTGCTCTATTTTCAACTTTCTAACGTCTTCTTGAAGATTGGAATTCTTTTCTAATAGTCTTTGATTTCTTCATCTGCTTCATCTAAATTTCTTTCTGTACATATGTCATCAATTCTTTGTTTAGTGTAGAGATTGTCATTCATTTTTACTACAAGATCTTTCCTTCTTTTCAATGATTGAGAGAGTTGCTCCTTTGCTTTCCTGAGTTTTCCAATGACCAATTTCAGATCCAACTTTTCATTGTCAATAGCCTTATCTAGCTTGTATACCTCCATTGCCTTTGATATTTTCTCAAGCTATTAAACTTCTAATGCAAAAAACAAATGCTTGGATACCAATTGTTGGAAATATATAGTAGGAAAGGTTACTGAGAGGGGAGGGGTGAATTAGGAACTAATAAAACTTTATCTCACTTCACCAATTAATCCTTCATATAATATTCTTATTTAATAGCATGCATGGAAGAATGAAATCAATAAAACATTCATAACACTCTAACACAAGATATGGTGACCCATAAACCTTCTAATTAGAAAGTTAAATTGGGGTGGGGCTAACACCCATAAGCTTTAGTACTGTAGTATAAAGTTAACTAGTTAAGACTTACAACTGACCACTTTTGGTGATCTGCCTCATTAGGAACAATAAGGACTGTGAGGTCCACCTTGTTAGAGGATTTACAATCATACAACAAAGTATGCACTTGATTAAGAGATTTAGAAAAAGATTTTTAAGTCTACCTTGTTAAAGGATTTTACTGATGCACTTGTTAGGATGAAGTAGTGGCTGATCTTTGATCTGCAACTTTGATTTGCTAAATGAGATTCCTTGAATTACAATGATCACTTGACTATGATAGAAAAATCTTTGTTATCCCTTATACTACTTGCAACCTTCTTCAATTTACACTCTTGCTCATCATATAATTTTCCACAATCATATATGGATATGATATAATGTATTATATATATACTAATCCAAATCATAACTTACAGAGTTGGCTACAATACCAATTTCACCATAATTCACAAAGTTAGCCCAACTATTGTAACTTGGGTTCTGAAGACAAACTTGATGATGTTCTAATGCACAATAAACACTATCAATGCTCATAAAACTTTGGCACTTAGTTGAACTTGAAGCTCGGTCAACACTGTATGACTCGGTGAACATTGAGAAACTCAGTAGCTATTGAATCACTTGGTTGACACTGCATGACTCGGTCAACACTAGATTCACATTGTTAACACTGCACGCTTGATAGACACTGTAGAGATTGTTAACACTATAGAGCTTGGTTAGCACTATGATCTTCTTCACATCCACTAACTAGCTTGGTAGCCTCTACTATGCTCAATTTGCATTGAACTTTGTCTTTGAAGTTCACTAAGCACTATGTAGCTTGAAAAATACTACAAACTAACTCAAGTGCTTGGTAGACACTATATTCTAACTACTTGGCTTAGAGGTAACTGAATCACTTGGTTAACACTTCAAATTGAATGATAAGCTTAGTAGCAATTATAGAGCTCGATAGAAATGTAACCATTTTGACTAAGTGTTGAGTCATTGATAGACAAAGTGACCTTAATGTCAACACCCTTCAGGGTTGAAGAATTTCTTTAGCACTTCAAAATCAAATGTCTTACTTTTTTTTTTGTTTTCTCCCCACTGTGGCCTTATAAATGACCTCTTCATTCACTGCAAAGGTTAGGCCTCTCACTATAACCTTCTTGTCATTCCAAGGAGCTAGACTACTTTAAAATACTTTTGTCATGTTTGCCAGTCATACAATCCATGAACTATAACAAGCCTCCTTCCTTGCACACAAACATAGCCTTCCCATTATTTTTGAAGGCAATATCAATCCTATTAGGCTCAATGTGGAGCTTGTTTTCACCCATAATTTCCAAATGAGACTGTTGTTGAGAAAAGAAAATAATGAAATTTTCATAGAGTAAAAATAATGAAATTCAAGAAATCATTTTTAATGTGGTTGTAGCCTTTCCTTTTATTTCCATAATGATAGCTATGGGAGTACCAGATGATTAAGTAATCTGATTTTCCATACATATGTGAAGCCTTGGTTTCACATAAATGCTTTGTACACAAGTTGGCTTTGTAATTAAAATTATTTAAAGCCAAATTGGAAATATAATTTCCAAGAATATTTTTGTAATGTTTGAAAATCATTAAAAGTTTGTGCCTATACTCCTTTGAATCAAGCCCAAAATTGCCTTTCCAGCTCATAATTAATATGTGCCAAGTGTCTTTTAAGAGAATGAAAAATTTCAAAATTAGGAAAGGGTAACCCTTAGTACCCTTAAACCTTAGCCAGGTAGCCCACCAAATGGTGTTAACCATGCTTATATATTCCCATATTTTCCTCCCTCCCGACTAGGTTCCTTATATCTTGCAAAAGCATATTTACCTCCCTCCAACATCTTAACCCTTCCATTTTTAGCCTAGTGGCAACCATAGATTCCACAACAAAATTTCCCTCCCTATATGTGCTCACATTTATGGTTCTTGAATCTAAGCAATTGGGTGATGACATCATCTAAAATGGTACTAACTCTCAACCCAACACTAGCCTTCCTTTGGATGACTTGTACAAAAACTTTAGAGCACCCTAAAATTCAATTTTAGTTATCCTCAAAACCAAAGCAATATTAAGACCCTAGAGGAGCGCCATGCTCTTAGCATGATTAACCATGTGATCTCTTAGTGGTCTTATGAAGGCAGTCATACATTTACCTTTATAGTCTCTTATTATGCCTCAAACCACCATTTTTACCCCTCTAACAACCCCATCACAGTTAAGTTTACACCATCTAGCCAAAGGTGGAGTCCATTTGGTACTAGCTCTAGCCACTTTTTTATTACTATCAATTTTTTTGAACCCCTATAGAAGGTTTCATTCCTTTACATTTTCAATATCCTCAAGGGAGGGGGTGAATCTAGACTTTTCTAATGACTAGTGCATTCACATTCTCTAATATGACGTAGTGAAAAGTAGAGAAGTCCCCAAAGGAGATGTCCTAGCCCCCAACTATATAATCATGTAGTGGAAACACAACAGAAAGAAGCAACAATGCAAGATCTGATACCAAATCATAATAATATACTCATAAAATATAACTGATTACATGCAATGTGCCGGGCTGTAAGGCCTTCCAAGTTATGGCCAGATACAAAGCAAGTAATAGTTCTGCAAGATCCCTCAAGATCCAAACCCAAGCCCTAGCTAGTCCAAATCCACGATCTAGTAGAAACCTCCAAGGAAGATCTCAACTTTAGCTCACAAGCCCACCAAGCATTCTCCTTATTTTTCAAGCTGCAACTACTAGCCCTTCTCAAAATTTACTCTCCCCAAGCTCCTCCTTTTCTCGACAATGGATGATTAATGCCTAAAGACTCCCCTCCCAACCCCTAATTATACCAATCTAAGCCACAAGTCATCCTAGAACACAAATTAAATACAAATACATTAATTAAATGCCACAAGTCGGCCTCCTACAATAATTAAATTCCCAAAATTGATGTCTTAATAAAATTGTGATATCTCCTAGCTCCAAATGAATTAGAACTCGAGATTTGAACTATAGGTAGAATTCTAGGCTCTCTTCAATATTTGAAAGTTTCATCCTTTAAATCATTGTGTAAAATTAGTTATATAGCTTGAAATAGACACCAAATTCTTAGACCATGCTGAGAAACCAAAGACCATGCCAAGCTCCATAAACCATGCTGAGTTCCAAAGACCATGCCAAGAAACCAAAGACCATGCCAAGCTTCCAAACCATGCCAAGCTTGCTAGACCATGCTGAGCTCCCAAGACCATGCCGAGCTCCCAAACCATGCCAAGCTCCATAGACCATGCCGAGTTCCCAAGACCATGCCAAGCTCCTAGTGTATGTGGAGCACCAGTATTCACCAAGCTCCATAACCTTTAACCAAAATCCCTCTCAAACACGCAAGATTGGAAGAGAACCCAAGATGCTTCTGCATCAGATGCCCCAGGTTCGAAAAGATTTTCTAGTGATTGGAAGAACATCTTCTGAGATTCAACACATAAATCCCAAACTAGTTCTTCACATACATATCCTTTGAGTCTTCAACTTGTACACTCTTTCCCTTGTTTTTCTTCTTCAAATCCACCATATGTGTTCCATAGGCTGATTTCCATGATGATCCCCAACTTTCTAAGAATTTTCCAACTCAACTTGGTAGCCAATACTGAAGTTCCTCCGACCAAGATCTTCATTCTGCAAAGGAATTAGGGAAAACTTCCTACCACCTTTCTCAATTGTAAACACATTCCCTAACACAATCATTCATAGCCCTACAATCATATTGCCAAGGTCTACCAAGCAACACATGACAATTGTTCATATCCACAATATCACACAATAGTTGATCCTTATACTGCCCAATTTGGAAATCAACAAGGCATTGCTCCCTCACTTCCAAAGCATGCTTACCTTGTAACCAACCAATCCTATAAGGATAAGGATGTCTCATTTTTTTCAAACCAAGTTTTTGAACCATCTCTTTAGCAAAAAAGTTATCAATACTACCACCATCCACAATCACTTTGCAGACTTTACCACCAGACTTACAATGAGTTTTGACCAAACTAGTCCTCTGACAAGAATCTAATGTCCTCTCACCAACCAATACTTGTCGAGCCAACAAACTCTCTCCTTGCTCAGGCTAACTCTCCTAAACTTCAACCTCATTTACAACAGTAGTTGTCCTACCAATTGGATATTCAAAAGATCTATGCCCCTCTTGAACACACTTGAAACAATTACCTTTGAACCCATATCCACTTGTCCTTCTCCTTGGTTCCATAGGTTTTGTTTCACTTTCTTCTTTTGGTTTAGCTTGTGTTGACCTATCCTGCTTCTCCTTCCCTCAAGAACTACCTTGATTCTTCCTCTTTAGTTTCTCCTTTTCTCTCAAAGCATACTAATAAGCATCCTCAATTGAAGAAATATTCAGCATACCAACCTCATCCTGAATATTGAATCTCAAACCATTAATATATCATGCTACCTTCTCTTTTGACGATTCTCAATGCCCAGACTGAATAGTCAACTTGTAGAATTCTTCTGTATAATCTTTCACAGTCATATCCTTCTACTTCAAATTTTGAAACCTCTTAAATAGATCAAGTTCATAATCAGAAAGAATGAAATTAGCCTTCAACTTAGTCACCATCAATTTCCATCTAGTGATCTTCATTTCACCTTCCTCTTCTCTATCTCTTTGTAGTTCTTTCCACCAAAGAGCAACATGTCCCTTCATATTTGTCTGTGCCAACCTTACTCTTAGTGGATCCTCAATATCCTCATGCTCAAAGTAGTCTTCCAATTCACCAATCCAATCAATCAAGTCTTTAGGATTCAAAGTGCCTAAAAAATTAGAAACCTCCATCTTATGCTTTAGCTTCAATTGAGATCCAAGTCGAGCAAATTAATCAGCCCTAATTCCAATAGGTCTCTCCACATGATCAGATCTATGCTCACCACTAGATCCAATGACTTCAAAGTCTTCAACAACTTCCTCATAACTATTTTCAGTACCCATATGCCTAGGTACACCAACTAAAGCACTCACAATTTCAGCAATCATGTCACTCTTCATTGATTGTATCTCTACTCTATCATTCTCAAACTTAGATCTAATATCTGCTTTAACCTTCTCTAAAATCCTTTCTTCTACAACATTAGTAAGATTAGAAATTTCCCTAGGGTCCAATATTTTGGGAGGCATCTTCCAAAATTTTAGCAAACCCTAAGCAAAAAATCCATGAATAGAATCTACCTCTTCAAACCAAGTCCTAGTGCAAACTGCCTCAACTTCGGCGATCTATCCACACACTTAGGAACAACCTTCGATCTAATACCACCTAATGTAGTGCAAGGTAGGGGAGTCCCCAAAGGAGATGTGCTAGCCCCCAAACATATAACCATGCAGTGGAAACACAACAAAAAGAAGCAACAATGCAAGATTTGATACCAAATCATAATAATATATTCATAAAATATAACTGATTACATGGAATGTGTTGGGCTGTAAGGCCTTCCCAGTTATGGCCAAATAAAAAGAAAGTAATATTTCTACAAGATCCCTCAAGATCCAAACCCAAGAACTAGCTAGTCCAGATCCACACTCCGGTAGAAACCTCCAAGGAAGATCTCAACTTGAGCTCGCAAGCCCACCAAGCATTCTCCTTGTTTTCCAAGCCGCAACTACTAGCCTTTCTCAAAATTCACTCTCCCCAAGCTCCTCCTTTTCTCCAAAATGGATGATTAATGCCTAAAGACTCCCCCCCAACCCTACTTATACCAATCCAAGCCACAAGTTGGCCTAGAACACAAATTAAATATAAATACATAAATTAAATGCCACAAGTTGGCCTCCTACAATAATTAAATTCTCAAAATTGATGTCTTAGTAAAATTGTGATATCTCCTAGGTCAAAATGAATTAGAACCTAAGCTTCAAACCATAGGTATAAGTCTAGGCCCTCTTCAATCTTTGAAAGTTTCATCTTTTAGCTCATTTTGAAAAATTAGTTATACAGCTTGAAATAGACACCAAATTCTCAGACCATGCCAAGCAACCAAAGACCATGCTAAGCTCCCAGTGTATGCTGAGCTCCCAGTGTATGCCAAGCACCAGTATTCACCAAGCTCCATAACCTTTAACCAAAATCTCTCTCAAACATGCAGGATTGCAAGCAAACCCAAGATGCTCTTGCATCATAATAGCATCTAAATACCGAAATGTAAAGTAACCTGGGGGGTACTTTCATCTTCCTAAAAGATCCTATTATTTCTCTCCTTCTAGATACACCAATAGATGTGTGGAGGGATAAGTTTCCATAGAATATAGATGAGGGTGTGGTTAGAGAGACTACCCTAGTTAAAAGGTTGTCTAAGATCCACATCCATAGTCCAATTGTGCCTCAACTTATTGAGAGCATGTTTCGAAATATAAGTAGCAATGTCATAGTGGATAAAGAGGTAATTAATGGTTTGCTATTGAATAGAAAGAAAATAAGTTTCCCTTTCTTAACCCTATTTTCAATGTGATGATCCAACTTTAATTAAGAAAAAGAAAGTGATCAATGTAGAAATGGATCATGTGATGGAGAATAGGGAGAAAGGAGGTTTATGATCTTTCTATTTTGATGGGTATTTGCTTAATTCTTCAAATAGATAAAAGACAAATACTAACCTTGAATCTGAAAATTTTTGTTTTCTAGTGTTTGTGTATAGTTTTGAAGAATTCTACAATCTATTCAAGACTGGAAATGTTGAGATGGAGAAAACCTAGAAATCTTTTTCCTTTTTGAAGGGAGGTCAACCTTGAACTTGATAGCGAGCAAAAATCTTACCTCGAGGCACAATTGTACCCTTAAAAGTTGACCTTGACCTGCATTGCTCTAATGAAATTTTTGTTCATAGATCTCACAAGTTTGATGAAAAGGTTTTCTAAATTTTCTCTTCATTTCATTGATCCACACCTGTATCTACAAGAAAAATGGTTTTTTTGTTTGGATGGGGGGTTTTCCTTGGTCAAACCCCAGTTTGGAATCAACCTTGAAATGTAATTCAAATTGCAATATATGTAAACAAAGTAAATGAAACAATTCACCATGCTGATATCAAAATCCTAGTGGAGGATTCAAATCATTGAATCCACAAGTACAGATGCTCCAAATGTATGTAGGATGTCTCCAATCAATGGCATTAGATCTTCAACACCAATCCTAAATGTATCTTTGCATTAAAAAAAGGCTTGAATGAATGTGGATGGAGAAATATTAAACAAGAGGGCTCCATAGAGATTGAATCCTTCAATGACTAACAATGGATCTCCTTGGTGAATTTGATGGTTAAACTCTTGAATGCTTGAATGCTTGATGGGTAGTAGATCGATTATGCATAGATTGTAGATAGCTTGTGGATATGTTGTTAGAAACAATAGTCCAACAAGATAACTAGGAGGGGAGGGGAGGGGGGGGATGAATCATTTATCTGATAATTAAAACATTTATCTCCCTTAAAAAAACTTAACCATTCAACCAAAGTAAACAAAAACCATAATAAAATGCACATAGATAGTTACACCAAAAATATTGACTAGGAAAACCCTTGATTAGAGGGAAAACCCCAATGGGAATGATGCCCATAAGATTATGTACTAATATATATTCCTTGTTAGAGGATGGACCATATTAGGAGTCTATTACAACATTTAGTACATAGAGTCCTTGTTAGAAGACTTTAAGTCCCTATTATGAGATTTCAACCTTGTTAGGAGTTGTAGTACAATGTATGCAAGATGAGTCCACCACCCAAACATACAATTTCAACTACAAGAAGAGCCCACTACTCAAACAAGTAATTTACTATTATCTTCCTCTTTCCTCTATTCTGTCAACCAAACCAATCACTGTTAGACCTTGTAAACTAGGTCATGAACCTTGGATCCAAATATGAAACCTCATATCACTTAGCAAAACCTTGGCAATGAAGTTTCCTTCACTTCTGCACTGTTTTGCTCAACTTCACATTCTGCACTCTCTACTGCTTATCATCAATCAAAAAAAATATTGTTCCATTTCCATGATAAAGGAAAATGTCCTTCATTTATACCATGGCTTCAAAACAATTCCTTGGGTTGGCTATTAGACCTTCTCAATTAATTGTTATAGGACCGCATTAAGAACACATTACATTTATTGATAACATTAATCTTTCACCTTGCAACTTGAATAAATTTCTGTACATGCAATATTATGACAAGAAAACTTAGCCACATTCTCACCAACATGTCTTCTTCATGTCCTCAACCTCAATTCTCATAATATCAAATCTTCTAAGAGATATAACAAGTTTACTAGAACATACCTCTATAAACTCTATCTCAAAACAAGCATTGCAAAAACTTACATATCTTCTTCTAGACTTATCCTTTCTTCTTTTGACATTAGCTGCATATATCAGATACTCAGAAGTATCTCCCATAACCTTAGATAGTTAGAATAGTCAACTAGTCATCTCTACCAACTTGATCTTCTCATTGTCCTTTTGTCAGATACCATAGAAAATTGCTATGTTGACTTCAATGAGAAACTTAGTCATGAATATAACATATCATCATAGTAACATATCTATAGTACTCCCCCATAGAAATATCATTAGTATTCATGCTTCCAACCAATCTTCCAACAATCTCCCCCTTTAGCATTGATGACAACATAGATGAAAAAATCTAGTTCCAAGAATACCAACAAAAGACTGTTCATGATGCAGGCAAGAGGACAAATAACTAGGGCCAAAGGTCACCTAGCTATCCAAACCACCCTACAAAAGTTAACCACAATGGAAACAGACACAAAGAACAACAACCAAAGGAGGAAGAGGAGTGAATTACTTTTATTGATTCATCAAGATATCTTCTTACATGCCTAGCTATAAGGCCTTCTAGGTTATGGCCAATTACAAATACATTCACATTCAAAAATCCAATTGCAAATTCACACTTTTAGTTTTGCTCTTCAATCTTCATCCAAAAAATTCTTCTCTCAAAAACTTGCCTAATTCTAAGCTTGAACATTCTATTTATACTTGCCAAAAAATATTATAGATCATTCTAGAATCATTACATAAGAGAAAGGCTGACCCAACAACCATCTGGACTCATCCCAAGAAAATATCTTAACATAAATGTCATGAATGAAATAAATCCTACAATTCAACTCACAAAATCACATCCAAATATTGACACTCAGCTTACATTGGGTAACTCAGCACATGAAGAAACACTCAGCATGCACTGAGTAACTTGGAACATGAAGAAAAACTTGGCATACACTGAGTAACTTGGCACATGAATAATCACCTAGCATAGATTGGGTAACTCGACACATGAAGGAATGCTATAGTAACTCAACACATGAAGGAAAATATGGTTACTAGGCACATGAAGAAAACAAGGTTACTAGGAACATGAAGAAAACAAGGTTACTAGGCACGTGAAGAAAACATGATTGCTAGGAACATGAAGGAATTTCTATGCACGTCAAGAACTGCTAGGCACATGAAGGAACTGCTAGGCACATGAAGGACTGTTAGGCACATGAAGAAATGCTAGGTGAAAAAAATGAGCAGGATAATAGGGCAACCCAGGATGCTCTTGCATCAGACAATCGAGGTTGAAAGAAATGATTCTCTTGAATCATTGAGATGTCCCAACCTAAGATAAATCCAACTCAAATTGAGAAATCCATGAAGAGTCTTCAATAGGTTTTTTCTTCCACTTCACCAAATATTCATAGTAATCTTTTCCTCTTGTACTCTTGCCAACTCTCTGATCCAATATCTGTTCAACTTCCTCAATCAATTTCTTAGGTTAATCATCTGGTATAACAACTTCATCCTCTGACTCATGATACTTATTCAAATCAGCAATATTAAATATAGGAGATATATCCATGTCATCAGGTAACTCAACTTCATAAGCATTAACATTGTCAAACTTCTTCAGGATCTTACAAGGTCCAAATTTCTTCATCTTAAGCTTGCTATATGTTCCAACTAGGAATCTTCCTTTCTTTAGATGAACCATCACCTCATCACCAACTTGAAAATCATGGTGTCTTCTAGACTGATCAGCATTATCCTTATACTTCTGATTGCTTTGTTCCAACCTCAACTTCACTTCTTTATGCAAAGATTCCATGAAATTAGCAAATTCCTCTCCTGCAACACTTTTCTTTTCTTCACCAGCAACATCTCTCAAATTTCATATACCTCTAGGATGCATTCTGGTAACAATCTCAAAAGGTGTCTTCCCTATACTCCTATTCACAGAATTATTATATGCAAATTCATCTTGTGCCAATACTATCTCCCAATTACTTGGCTTATTCCCAACTAAACATCTCAACAAATTTTCCAAGCTTCTATTCACAACCTCTGTCTATCCATCTATTTTTGGATGGAATGTAGAATTGAACTTCAGCTCAGTACCCATCTTTTTCCACAAAGTCTTCCAAAAATAACCAACAAACTTACTATCCATGTTTGAAATAATGCTTCTTGGTAATCCATGCAATCTCACAATCTCTTTAAAACAAAGTTTAGCAACATGCTCAGCATCTGATGTCTTCTTACATGGTATAAAATGAACCATCTTAGAAAATTTGTCCACTACAACTAATATGGAATCATACCCTTTCACTGTTTTAGGCAATCCAAGAATAAAATTCATACAAATGTCAGTCCAAGGTTTCTTAGGAATAGTAATAGGTGTATACAAACTAGTATTTTGACTCACTCACTTTGCAACTTGACAAACTCCACAACTCTTTACAAATTTTTGAATGTCCTTATACATTTGTGGCCAATAATACTTCTCTTTTAACAAACTCAATGTCTTATCAATTCCAAAATGTCTAGCTAATCCACCACTATGCTTTTCCTTAATCAAATTCAACCTCATAGGACTTCTAGGAATACACAACTAGATGCCTTTGAATAACATACCTTCTTAAATGAAATACTCATCATGCTTACTTATGTGATCTATCAGATTTGGTGCTCTACACTCTCTCCATGCCTCTAAAAAATTAGGATCAACATCATATAACTCTTTCATCTCATCAAACCCAAGAACTTCAACCTTCATTTCAGTCAACAAAGAACATCTTCTACTCAATGCATTAAAAACTTTTTTAGTAACTCCACTCTTGTGCTTGATCACAAATGTAAAAATTTGCAAATACTCAACCCACTTCATATGTCTTTGATTCAATTTATGTTGACTTCCCAAGTATTGTAAAGCTTTATGATCAATATACAACACAAACTCCTTAGGCATCAAATAATGTCTCCATTTCTTCAATGCTTGAAAAATGGCATAAAATTCTTGATCATACACAAAATATTTCCTTTTAGCATCATTCAAATTTTCACTAAAGAAAGCAACAGGCTTACCTTCTTGACTTAATACAGCTCCTATTGCATTACCACATGCATCACATTCAACTTGAAATGCTTTGATGAAATCAGGTAAAGCCAATACAGGTAATTCAACAACCTTTTGTTTCAAAGTTTCAAAACTCTTATCAGCTCCATGTGTCCACTTGAATTCCTTTTTATCTCCCCTCATTCTTTCAGACATAGCATTACAAACAACAATGCAAATCTTTATAAACTTTCTATAAAAACTAGGCAAACTATGAAATGATCTTACCTCACTCACATTCTCAGGTGTAGGCAATTCCAAAATTTATTTAACCTTCTTAGGATCCATCTTCAAACCATCAGCTAAAATCACAAATCCCAAATGCACAATCTCCTCTTGCATAAAAGAACACTTTTTTAGATTAATCAACAACTTTTCCTTTTTCAACCTTTGCAATACTTGTCTAATATGTTCAAGATGTTCTTCCTTAGTCTTGCTGAATATCAGAATATCATCCAAACAAAAAATCACAAAATTACCCAAGAATCTTTTTAGAACTTCATTCATCAACCTCATGAAAGTACTAGGTGCATTAGTCAGACCAAAAGGCATAACCAACCATTCATACAAACCATCTTTTGTCTTGAAAGTAGTTTTCCATTCATCACCTTCTCTAATTCTAATCTAATGATAGCCACTCTTCAAATCAATCTTGGTAAAATACTTTGCTCCACTCAAACAATCCATTATGTCATCCATCCTTGGCATAGGAAACCTACATTTCACTGTTATCTTGTTAATGGCTCTAGAATCAGTACACATTCTCCTTTCTCCATTATTTTAGGTGCTAATATAGTAGGTACAACACATGGACTCAATCTTTCTCTGATCAAACCTTTCAGCAACAACTCATGCACTTGTTTATTAAGTTCTTCATTCTCTACAGGTGTCAATCTATATGGTGCTTTGTTTGGAAAACTAGCTCCAAGAATCAGATCCATACAATGACTTATACTTATTGCTAGAGGTAAACCATCAGGAATATCATCAGAAATAATTTCTTTATACTCATTTAGCAACTCTACAATTTCTCCTCGCACTTGGTCAATACTACCATCTGTCACTCGGTCATCACTAACTAGCACTCAGTTAACATTATTTTCTTGCACTCGGTCTCCATTGACAAAACTCAATTTTTTTGGAATTATAGCAAAACAAACCTGATTCTTCTTCACTTCCTTTTCAAATTTTTTCCCATTAACCATGCAAATTTTTATAGTAGTACAATTAACCTCATCTAAAACTTCAATCAAAGGCAACAATGTTTGTTTCTTCCCATTTACCCAAAGAGTATATTGATTCAATCTTCCATCATGTACACCATATCTATCATATTGCCAAGGTCTACCCAACAAAATATGACAAAAATTCATGGGCATAATATCACCCAAAACTTCATCAAAGTAATGTCCAATTTTGAACTTCTCAAGGCATTGCTCACTTACCAATAACTTATGCTCATCTTTGATCCATGAAACATGATAAGGTTTGGGATGTTTTAGCCTTTGCAACTGTAACTTTGTAACCAGCTCTTCTGATGCTAGATTTGTAGAACTTCCACTATTAATGATCACTTTACAACATTTTCCAGCCATCTTACATCTTGTCTTGAAAAGACTTCTCCTTAAAATAGGTTCCTCATCACCTCCCTTATTACATAAGGTTCTTCTCACCATCAAATTTTCTCCAGCCTCAGGTCCACTTGGTGAACCCTCATCATCTTCTTGAATCACAACATTTCTGTTACCTTGTCTACTTTTAGAGGATCTACATTCAAAAGATCTATGTCCCTCTTTACCACATCTAAAATAATTACCATGAAATCTACTTCTAGAATAGGAATTACCTCTTTCTCGATAAGAACTAGTGTCTCCTCGATAAGAATTAAAACTTTTCCATTTGGTCTTGCCTTTATTATCATTCTTCCATTCTGATTTGCCTTTATCCTACACATAACTTTTAGATCGACCAACTTCACCATAAGCTCTACCTCTACCTCTCTAGAATCTGCCACTTCTACCTCTCTATCTTTGTTCATGCTTCTTTGTCAAGATCTCCTTAGCCTTCAAGGCATACTGGTATGCTTCTTCTACACTTTTCAACTTCACAAAACTTATTTCATCTTGTATTCCAGATCTGAATCCATTAATGTACCTTGCAATTTTCTCAACATCATCATCCACATGTCCAAATTTGATGTCCAGTTTATAGAATTCCTCAGTATACTCTTTCACAGTTGTGTCTTTTCGCTTCAAATTTTTCATCTTTCTCAACAAGCTAACTTGGTAATCAGCAGGAAGGAATTTTTTCTTTACCTTATTCACCATCTTTGGCCAAGTTCTGATCTTCTCCTTTCCTCTACTTTGTCTATCAGTTTGCAAGTACTCCCACCATAGAGATGCATGACCTTTCAACCTAGTGACCGCAATCTTCACCTTTCTATTATCATGAGTGTTTTCATACTCAAAGAACTTCTTCATATTAGATATCCAATCCAACCTAGCATTGATGTCCAATTTTCCATCACAAGGAACAAATTTTATAGTAGGCTTTGAATTCGCTCTAGACAATACTCTCAACCATCTTTCCTCATCTTGATCTTCTTCAGGTTCTGGATTATGGTTTGGTGCTACTACTTCATCATCACTTACATAATCAAGATGTGCTCCTCTCCTCTAGGCTATCTCCACAGCATCTAATCTGGCTTCAATGTGTCTCAAATAATCCAATATAGCATTATCAACATTATTTCCTCTACCAGAAACCATCTTTACATATTAGGTTCTTATAAGATCGTAAACCTTTGCAAGTTATAGGTCAAATCTGTAGATCTACCACCCTACAACCAAATCTAAATTATGGTTCTACATGATCCAATCTCCACAAGGATGAACCTCAAGCTCTGATACCAACTAATGCAGGCAAGAGGACGAATAACTAGGGCCAAAGGCTCACCTAGCTATCCAAACCACCCTGCAAGAGTTAACCATAATGGAAATAGACACAAAGAACAACAACCAAAGGAGGAAGAGGAGTGAATTACTTTTATTGATTCATCAAGATATCTTCTTACATGCCCAGCTGTAAGGCCTTTTGGGTTATAGCCAATTACAAATACATTCACATTCAAAGATCCAACTACAAATTCGCACTTTCAGTTATGCTCTCCAATCTTCTTCAAAAAATTCTTCTCTCAAAAACTTGCCTAATTCTAAGCCTGAACATTCTATTTATACTTGCCAAAATGGCTTATAGATCATTCTAGAATCATTACATAAGAGAAAGACTGACCCAACAATGGTCTGGACTCATCCCAAGAAAAGATCTTAACATAAATGTCGTGAATGAAATAAATCCTACAATTCAGCTCACAAAATCACATCCAAATATTGACACTCAGCTTACATTGGGTAACTCAGCACATGAAGAAACACTCAGCATGCATTGAGTAACTTGGAACATGAAGAAAAACTTGGCATACACTGAGTAACTTGGCACATGAATAATCACCTAGCATACATTGGGTAACTCGACACATGAAGGAATGCTATAGTAACTCAACACATGAAGGAAAATATGGTTACTAGGCACATGAAGAAAACAAGGTTACTAGGCACATGAATAAAATAGGGTTACTAGGCACATGAAGAAAATAGGGTTACTAGGAACATGAAGAAAACAAGATTGCTAGACACATGAAGGAATTTTTTAGGCACATGAAGGAATTTCTAGGGACATGAAGGAACTACTAGGCACATGAAGGACTGCTAAGCACATGAAGAACTACTAGGTGCTCAAAATGAGCAGGATAACAAGGAAACCCAGGATATTCTTGCATCAGTTCATCTTCAAATCTTCTCCATCAATCATTCTCCCCCATTGATATACCTCAATGAGGTTTCTACCAACTATCATTCCATGTTTTGCTTATGTTGAACATCTTCCTCAACATAATGCTTTTCATGCAATATTCTCCCCCATTGACATCAATGTCAAAGGTTTCAACAACTAAAATCTTTGCATCAAACTCTACAACAATTGATACTTAGTAGCTCAATTGTCAAAAGACACTGTTCAAAACAATATCCAACAAGAGTCCTCTATGACTCTGTCCATTATAGATACTCCCCCATATAGGAAGCATTAGCATTTAGTCGAGATAAACAATGGTGCTCTGTTACCTTAGACTGATGCACTCTTGCATCTTCTACTCTAATGTAGGAAGGGGCATAACCCCAAGAATACCTCACAAATATTCAAAAGTCTCTTTGGGAAGAGGCTTAGTGAATAGATCTTCAATCTACTCTTTAGTGCTCACATATTCTAATCTGATTTTATTTTCTATAACTTTCTCTCTCAACATATGATACTTAATGGAAATGTGCTTAGTTTTCAAATGCAACAATAGATTCTTAAACATATTTATTGTGCTTGTGTTGTCACAATGTATAACAACAATTTCACTAATTTTTGTCCTTATATCCTTCAACATTTGCTTCATCCAAATGACTTGATTGTAGTTTCTTGATACTGCAATATACTCTATTTCTGCTATACTTTGTAATGTACAATCCTGCTTCTTGCCTGACCTAGAAACCAATTTTCCTCTAAGAAAGAAGGCTCCTCCAATAGTGCTCTTTTTGTCATCCATATTGCTTGCCCAATCTGCATTAGTATAAGCACTTAGAGAAAAATTATTAGATATATCATACCATAATCTATACTCTGATGTTCCCTTCAGATATCTAAATATTCTTTTTACTGGTGCATAATGTGCTTCTCTGGGATCAACCTTGAATCTTGCAACAATTCCAACTACATTTGTTATATCTAGCCTTGTGTGAGTCAGATATTGCAATCCTCCAATCATAGATCTATACTTTTTTTTCTCAATAGTAAATGTCTCATCCTTTGTAGATAACTTGTGTCCAATTACCCTAAGTTTTTCAAAGGGTTTGGATGTTTCCAAACCAAACCTTTTTAGTAAGTCCTTCAAGTACTTAGTCTGAGAAATAAATATTCCTTCATTATTCTATATAATCTACAATCCTAGGAAATATTTCATCTCTTCCATGATACACATTTCAAATTCTTTCTTCATCTCTTCTGCAAACTTCTCACTTTCTTTATCATTTCCTCCAAATATGATATCATCAAAAAATATTACCAAAATCAACAAACCATCATCAATTTCTTTCCATTAGAGACTACTATTTGCCATTCCTTTGTTATATCCAAGTTCTGTCAAATTTTTGTCTAATTTTGCATGCCAGGTTCTGGGTGCTTGCTTCAATACATACAATGCTTTCCTCAGTCTACATACTATGTCCTTGTCATCTATTAAAGGACATCCTTCAGGCTATTCAATTTATACCTCTTCTTGAAGTTCTCCATTCAGAAATGTTGACTTGACATCCATCTGATATACTTTGAATTTATTTTGTGTTGCATAGGCTAAGAATAATCTTACTATTTCTATTCTAGCCACTAGAGCATAGGTCTCATCATAGTTTATTCTTTACATACCAATCTTTCCTTGTTCCTTACAACTTCACCTTGTTCATTCATCTTGTTCCTGAATACCCATTATTTCATATCACATTCTTGTTTGCTAGTCTGGGGACCAATTCCCGTGTCTCATTCTTTACTATCTAATCCAATTCCTCTTTCATGGTTTTCTTCCAATAATCATCTTTACATGCTTCATCTGCATTCTTAGGCTCAACTTGAGATATCGAGCATAGTTCTTCATTGACTCCACTTCTTGTCATTACACCTTTGTTTTTGCTTCTAATGATCTACTTGGATGGTTGATTCTTTACCATATTCTTTCTTGAATTATGAGTTTCTATCTCAACTCTTGGTTCTACTGAAGGTTCTGAGCTTTTTTCCTCCCTTGGCTCCCCTTCATTCTATAAATCATTGTTAGTCTCAAGAAATACCTCATCATTCCTTGGCTTAGTAACAACATCATCATGTGAATTCTAATCAAATATTGTCTCTTGTATTATGAATTTCTCATCAATTCTTACATTTGCACTTCCCATAATAGTCTTAGTTCTCTAATTATAACATCTATAAGCCTTACTTTTCAATGAATAACCAAAAAACATACCTTCATCACTTCTAGCATCAAAATTTCCAATATCATCATCTCTTCTGATATAACACTTACTTCCAAAAATTCTAAAGTACTTAATTTAGGTGAGTGACCAAACCATAGTTCATAAGGTGTCTTGTTTGTGCCCTTTTTAACTTTCACTCTATTCATAGTGTAGACTATTGTATTCATAGCTTCTGTCCAAAATGTTTTGGATACATCATTCTTTGCTAACATAGCTCTTGTAGCTTATGTAACTAAAGACTTGTTCCTTCTCTCTACAATGCCATTTTGTACAGGGGTTTTCAGAGCTGATAACTGTCTCTTAATTCCATTTTCTTCACAAAACATGTTAAACTCATTTGAAGTAAATTCTCCTCCTCTATATGATCTTAAACATTTAATCTTCATACCATATTCATTTTCAACTCTATTCTTGAATATCTTAAACTTATCAAATGCCTCATATTTCTCTTTAAGAAATGCAACTCACATCATTCTAGAAAAATTATCAACTAGAATCAAAAATTTACTTTCACCATAGAATCCTTTAGTCTTGGTAGTACCATTGAGATTTGTGTGTACAATCCCCAACTTCACTATAGTAGTAAACTTCTTACTGGGAGAAGAATTTATGTTATGATTAGTCAAAATACACTCCTTGCAAATTGTGGTATTAGGCTTTATAATCTTCATAAAATCTTTAATTGCAAACACTCTACTAGTCTTTACAATACTATCAAAATTTATATGACAGAATCTCTTATGCCATAATAAACTATCATCTACCTTTGTAACCAAACATGTCATTTCAGTAGGAGTCAAGTGAAATAAATTACCTCTAGATTTTGTTCTTATTCCAATTGCCTTTCCATCTTTATATTTGACCATACATGTCTTTTCTATGAACTAAAACTGATAAACTTTGTCTACTAGTTGTCCAACACTCAAAAGATTGTGCTTTAAACCATCAACAAAATATACATCCTCAGTGTTAATTTTACCATCAAAAGTTATAGATCCAATACCTTTAACTTAGCATGCTAAATTTTTTCCAACTTTGACAATTCCTCCATCCTAACATTTGAAGTCAACAAACTTGTTCATGTCACCAATCATATGATGTGAACAACCATTGTCAATTATCTAATTAGATTTCTTCTCAACCTATGATACTAAAGCTACGTTTTCTAGACATTCTTATTTAATTGCCACAAATCCAATTTCATCATCAGTAACACTTAATGCTTGTTCATCAGAATAATTGTCTTCATTTGGATCCAAACACTCTCTATCTTTTCTAGGCTTGTAACTTCTCTTATAGTTTTTCTCTCTGTTAAAACACTTAAATGCATAATGACCATATTCATCACAAGTCAAACCTTTAAAGATTTTATTACCTCCTTTTTCTTTTTTTACTAGAAGGGCTACTCCTTTTTCAATCTTTCTGTCCTCCTTAAATATATTGCTACTAGCAAAATCTGGTTTGGCACTTGTGCTCCTTGATATACTAGCTCGAATATTCAAGGTACTGAAAACTGTCTCTATTTTGATCAGTTCTCTGGACTATCTGAGTTCATTCTCAATTGCTTCTAGTCTTCCAAGCAATGTCTCCTTCATGAAATCTTTTGTACAAGATATCAACAACTATATCATCTAAACTGCTAACACAAATGGTGGTGTTAGAGTCTTTAATATCTTCCATATAACCTCATCATCTTCTTTGGTTGCTCCTTGAGATCTAATACCTAAATAATTAAAATATTTATCTTCTTTAAAAAAACTTAACCATTCAAACAAAGTAAACAAAAACCATAATAAAATGCACATAGACAATCACACCAGATATGTTGACTATGGAAAACCTTGGTGGGAATGATGCCCATAAAATGATGTACTAATATAAATATTCCTTATTAGAGGATGGACCTTGTTAGGAGTCTATTAAAAATTTTAGTACATAGATTCCTTGTTAGGGGATTTTAAATCCCTATTAGGAGATTCCAACCATGTTAATAGATGTAGTACAATGTATGCAAGATGAGCCCACTGCCCAAACATGAAATTTCAACTACAAGAAGAGCTTACTACTCAAACAAGTACTTTACTATTATCTTCCTCTTTCCTTTGTTCTATCATCCAAACCAACCATTGTAAGACCTTGTAGACCAAGTCATGGACCTCAGATCAAAATATCAAACATCAGATCACTTAGCAAAACCTCAGCAATGAAGTTTCATTCACTTCTGCACTACGCTACTCAACTTTGCGTTCCACACTCTCTGCTACTTATCATCAATCATAAAACATATTGTTCCATTGCCATGATAAAGTAAAATATCCTTCCTTTATACCAATTCCTCAAAATAATTCCCTGAGTTAGCTATTAGACCTTATCAATTAATTATTATAGGACCACATTAAGAATACATTACTCTTATTGATAACATTAATCTTCTACCTTGCAACTTGAATAACTTTCCATACATGCAATATTATGATGAGAAAATATAGCCATGTCATCACCAACATGTCTTCTTCATTTCCTCAACCTCAATTCTCATAATATCAACTCTACTAAGATATATAACAAGTTTACTAGAACATGCCTCTGTAAACTCTATCTCAGAACAAACATCACCAAAACCTACATATCTTCTTCTAGACTTATCCTTTCTTCTTTTTATGTTAATTGCATATACCAAATACATAGAAGTATCTCCCATAACCTTGGATGGATAGAATACTCAACTAGCTATCCGTACCAACTTGATCTTCCCACTATTCTTTTGTCAGATGCCACAAAAAACTACTATATTAACATCAATGACAAACTCAGTCATGAATGTAACATATCATCATAGTAACATATCTATAATACCCCCCCATTGGAATACAATCAACATTCATTCTTCCAACAAATATTCCAACATATGCATGGATGAATAGTAGATCATAAATGGATGTCAAAATGAGGGAAGAAGGCTTCGTTATATAGAAATCTAGCGCACTAACTCCTAGAGAAGGTCAATATAGGAGAATTAAATCCCATTTAACCTTAATTATAAATGTAATTTAAGATTCTACCTTTCTAAACTTGAAACAATCGACCCAAGAGTGAGAAAAGAAACTTTCCAAAACCCGAGGTCCCAAAACTTTTGGAAATTAAAAAATGAACTTGGTGTCAAGGATGAGGTTGACCTTGCCCTAGGTCAGGCTTGAGGTCATCCTTGACCTAGGTTAGGGTTAAGGTTGACCTTGACTCACCAAGTCTTCCTTGACCTAAAAGTCAAAGTCTTTAGTTTCATAGAGTAGGTTGTCAAAAATAGGCTAGAAATAGAGAGAGAGAGAGAGAGAGAGAGAGAGAGAGAGAGAGAGAGAGAGAAGTAAAATAGGGGGAATTATCTATATCCATGCAAAGACCCATTCAAGGCACTTGACATGACCTTGGACCACTTACTTAGAGGGCTAAACACTCTTAACACATAAGTTCTTCCATTTTAAGATGATACATTTAGCCCCCACTTAAGTAAGAGTATGGACTTGATGCAAACTCTTGGTAAAGTAGATCATAACGAAAAGATGATCTTATTAAAATCAAAGAGACAAAGAGATCCTTAAACCCCCAGAGACTTAAGTCTTTGTAAACTCTAAGATCACAATAAGAGAGACATCTCTAGAAAAAGAGAGAAAAAGAAAGAGTGTGATTATCTCTCCCAATGAGAACTTATTTCTTATTGTGAACCACAAAAGCAAACTACACAATTGTAAAGATGGAATTGAACCACCTAATGGATGTGGCTAGTCACTAGTCAATGCATCAAGGATTCACTCTTAAGAATATTCTAATCTATAAGAGTAAAACCAAAAAGGTAAAAAGAGATCCAATCTTAAGGACACCTTCAACCTTAAGGGATCAAAAATATATTTGAAACTAGAGGGATCAAGAGATCCTAAAATATAATTCCATGCTTTAAGGATTAGTTAGTAATCCAAAAAGGGAGAAAACATATCTTGAAAAATAATATATATGTGTTGAAAAGTGTCAGTGTGCAATAGGTGAGCAAAGTGTATGCTCCCATGTTAAAGTCATTGTTGACACTTTAACAAGAGTAATGACTTTGATGGAAACATAAACAACTCCACTAATTATGTTTCCACTATGAGATATCCCTAGATGAAGACAACTCAAGGGAAATAATACATAAACATATAGAGAACACAGAAGGGATCTACCTACTATGGGGTCAGTATGATCATAAGATAATACATATATGATATTATTGCAGATGAATTGACATCATTCCCCAAAGAAAGTAGAACTACAATCATAAAGGAGGAAAGATCACATATGAAATATAAAGAAAAATCTTTTCAGACCATGACCTAGAGGCCAAAAAGAATCAATGCTACCAAGTCATGAATCCAAGAAGATTACACAAAGAAACATGTATGAACAATAGCACAAGTACAACATAATATGAAAAAAGATATAGAAGAATAGAGATACATATAGAGGAACATTACAATAGGTTCAATGCCTTTTTCACCTTGAACCAATAAAGCAACAAATATCATATAAAATAATCTAACAGCATTTAGAAAATACATAATGGGAGAAGCACAATACAACATACAAACACAAAAAATAGCTACCATGAAGGACTAGCTAGTCAAGTGTGCCACCTAATCTCCCCATCTCATTGCATATAATTTAGTGAAGGTGGGTAACTTGCAAGAGGGACTATATCCAACATAATAGGAATGAATATAGCCAATTCCAAACAAGGACCCTCTTGAGAATCACAATGTTTGATACAAGGTGTAATTGTCCATTGTGAGGAAAGAATATTAGGTAAATCAATGTCAATATTTTCATAGTCATCATTAACATCATCAGTATCATCAAGAGTATCTTCTTCATCTAAATTAATCAAAATAGGATCTAAGATATGAATAGAATCATGCATCTTAACATCATTATTACCAATAACTTCTTCTAACACATCATGCATAGTTGTATCCAATAAAGGTAAAGAATTTTGAAGAATAGAATTATGAGCTTTAGCTTGAGAACAATGCTTCTTATGGCATTTGTTAGTAGATCAATTAAATTTTTCCTTATTTTAAATTTATTGAGAAGTAGGAGGAACAATTATAGCATCCTTCACAAGTTCTATAGGAGGATTAATAGGATTACTAGTAGACTGACAAGCAATAGGAGGATCTTGAATAATAGTTGTAGAAGCCATAGATAAAAGATGTATGGAAGGTGTAGGCAAAAGACCATTATTAAGATCCATAGGAGGTAAGCTTAACTCAAGAATCTTATGATTCTTATAGGCTTGATATGAGTAAAAAAGATGGTTAGGTCAAAAAGGACATGAATTAGGTATTGAAGGCCAACATAAATCAATGGTAGCAGAATCCCTAGGCCTAGAAGTATGATATAAACTATGATTAAATATCTTCACTTCATCATCATAAATAAACTTAACACACTTATGAATAGGTGAAGCAACAATATGCATGGAATTTAACCATGGTAATCCAAGCTTAACCTAAAATTGATCAAAAGTAGGAACAACAACAAAGGTAGTGATCACAATCTTTCCACAAAGTTGAACTAGTAAATCAATAGAACCAAATGATTGATAAAGAAAACCATTAAAAGTTTGAATACACACATCTAATTTATCATAAAAATCATGTTGAAATTTTTTAATAAAAATAATTTATTCTATAATAATATTGACTAAGGAGGTAGGGTAAAGAAGATAGCCACAAGTGGGTATCTGAACAATCTTAGCATAAATATAAAGATGACCATTAGGAGCTTTAATAATCTCAGAATCATCAATGGTAATCAAAACTTCTCAAGGTCTTTTTTCTTAAGTTGTTGTCAAGGTTTAGGTTGAGGCTTCAATTTAGGCTTAGGTTTCAATTGAGGTGGAGCTAAAACTTGAGATTGAAGTAAAGGTAGAGACTGAGGTGGAGATACAAATTAAACTGCATGCTCCACTTGATTGATATCATCCATCTTTGAATCATACACAATATCCATAGAACATGGATGAGCAAGAGTATTAGTATCATGTGTAGGTAAAGGATTTGTATAAATTTGTAGATATTAGGAGGAGAAACATATTTATTCCTACCACCATCAAAATTATTAACAACTAAACCATTAGAAATAATTAAGTCTTGAACTTTATGTTTTAAAGAATAAATTTTCTCAGTATCATGACCATTTTGGCGATGATATTGACAAAAAAAATTCGATCAAAAAATGTAGCTGCCATTGTAGTAGGTAAAGGAGGTCAAATAGGAGGTAAAGTAATCATATTAGGCATTAAGAACTATGCGCTAATATTGTCCTCATGCCAAAATGGAGATATTTGAATTTAAACAATACAATGTTCACATATATTTAAATAATTCAAACATTAGGGCATGCAAAATAGTATTTTATGACCTTGGGTTATATATTTTCGTAAGTAATTTCAAATTTGAAACTTTTTGCAGGCTTGCATTTCATGCACCATCAGATCAAGATGGATCCATGGTTGTCGCATTGTTGCTATTAGAATTTGTAGAGCTTTTTGTCATAGTGACAAAGTGCCATGTTTCCATGTAGCACCATGGGCCCCTTTTCTTCTAGTCATTATAGTCAATGATGAGCTTTTTGGCTACCATTAGATCAAGATCATCATAAAAGTTTCCTCACCCAAAATAACACTGATCACATCATCATATTTTAGGGTATTAGATCTAGAAATAGAATTAATCATAGCCATTACCAAGCCATTCTAGCTTTCAAGCAAAGAACACAAAATCAAGAGAGTCCTAATTTCTTCATCAAAATTAATACCCATAGAAGATACCTAACTAGTAACAATACTAAACTCATTTAAATGGTTTGCAATAGATCCAGCTCCTGTCATCTTCATATTAAATAAATGCTTCATGAGAAATACCTTGTTTAGAGCAGAGGGCTTTTCATACAATTTCGATAGGGTTTGCATCAACTCTTATGTTGTCTTTTCTTTTATAATGTTAAATGTCACCGATGGTGCTAGGCATAATCAAATTCTTCCAAGTTCCTTTCTATCTAAAATCTTTGAGTCCTCATTTGTCATAGTTCCCTAATTCTTGGTTTTTCCTTCTAACAGCTTCCATAAATCCTTCTGATAAAGATAGTCCTCCATTTCCATCTTCTATAACTAAAATTTCTACCCATTAAACTTGTAAAACCCTCAACTTACCCTCATTTAACATCACTACCACTCAACTGTGAGACCTTCTTGCAGAGCATTGCTAAAAAAAAAGACAACATTCTGGCTTAAAAAATGATGATATCTAGATAAAAGAAAAAATGATGATCGTCTAGCTCTGATACCACTTGTTAGGATTAACCTTAGACAGAAATAATAGTTACATGTAAATATAACCAATACCAAAAAATAGTAGATCACATAAAAGAGAACATAAGACACCAAGATTTAATGTGGTTCACCCAATCCCTAGGCTATGCCCACCAACAACAAGTCTAATATTATTATTATCCAATGATTACAATTAACAATCCCTTACAACTCAACACTATCACAAGAAGCTACAATATCACCATTACATTATGAAATCCCTAACCCTAAGCCTTTTTATCTGAGCTTTTTCCACTTACAAAATTAGGGCTAGAATAAGTCATCCAATATGAGAAATAGAAGTCGATGCCTTTTACAATATAAGGGCATTTTTGGCTTCAAGGGTGTTGCCCCTCAACCCCACCCTATATTGCAATAGGGAGCACACTTGGGGCACTACCCTAAGACCCTATAGGGGTACCACCCCTTGACCCCATCTTGGGGGCACTTGCCCCAAACCCCCATAGAAATAATAATGGGAGAAAATCGCACAAAATAAATCTCTAAGTCTGATTAGGCTTCACATCACAGTAATCTCCCCCTTGGAGATTGATCAGACTCCACAATAATAACATTACAAGTGTACCAGATCAGATCTATATGATTAGATCACCTTGATTATTCTTTGAGCATTTAATGACAGTGGTTGTGGAGTAACTTCAATCAAAAATATCTCATTTATGCTTGAAATATAAAACAAAAGTTGTAATTCTTTCTAATGGTTCACCCTTCTTTGTTTTTTGATATTTCTTTGCAAGTTCATTGTAAATCCCCTTTACATTAAGACCTAATGACATTCTTCCTTATCTCTTTCAGCCATTGATGTACTATGCAAGATATATTTGCCTCTTTCCAATGCTTTGTGGCTATCTACAATTTGCATGGTTGTATCTCTTTTGACCTATGAATGATATATAACTGAACTCTCTCCTTCCTTATGTTATTCATTTTGGTCGTTTGACCTGTGTGTGATTGTTGGATTTAAACAAATATGAATCTGTATATCTTTGGTGTCACAATAGTTCAAGTGTGCATGTATGGGAAGAGATTGTTTTGAACACTCTATTTTGGTGCATAACCTCCTTAGGATAGATTAGGTTAATGATTCTATGCACAACTTCTCCCCTTTTCCTCTCCAAGAGTAGTCGGGTGCATCCTAATAGTAAAGGAACCTAGCATTCTCTGGAGACTCAACCTCATAGTTCAAGTCCCATAGCTTGGAGGTTGTTTCCATGTTTCACAAGGTTTCCATAAGGTAAAAAAATTGGACAAGGGTGCAAGATTTTATGACAAAAATAACCTATTCATAATATAATTTAAAGATTTAGAGAGAGGAGTAAACATACAGCTGAATCAAAAAGTAGATGTAGAAGTGACATTATGAGATACAACAACAATTTGATCAACAACTACATTTTCTTGTTTATTTATCTTGACACAGTTGTTGAATTTTTGAACTTTATTTAGATTAGGAGCAACATCACTTTTATCAACATGAACATGAGGCATTGGAGTGGGGCTCTCAAATTGACTCACTTGTAATTTATAATGATGAAGCACTACACACAATTGTTGAAAAGAAGTAAATTTAGTAAGAAAAATATTATCTCTAATTTCCTTTTGCAAATTTGAAATAAACATAGGTTGAATATCAATATTGGGAATAAGATAGAAAATTTGAGCATGCAAATGCTTAAATCTACCAATAAATTTAGTCAATTTTTCTTTAGAATTTTGTTTGCAATGCATCAAATCAATCAAAGACCCTTATGGGCCAATGTTGTTTTCAAATTGTTGAATAGAAGCATTAGCAAGTTTAGGAAATGAATCAATAGAATAAGAAGTCAAATAAAAAATCCATTGTAAGGTCTTGTCACAAAAAATTTGAGCAAACAACTTAGCTAAAATCCTATGATCATAAGCATAGTCACTACAAAGTATTTGAAAGGTTTTAACATGATGAATAAGGTCTCCCTTACCATTATAATTCTCAAGACGAGGCATATCAGCTTGCCAAGGAATAAGAGTACAAATGATATCTTGAGACAAAGGACTTCTCATGTCACAAGTAGGGATGTTGAACTTATTTTGAGTTAAAGAGGCAAGTTTTTGTTGAAAAGATGACATAGTTTGAGCCAAACTAATAATTGTAGAATCATGAGAAGAAATAGGTGGAATATCAACATTGCATACACCATGTAAAGTGTAAGAAGCTACAAGAATGGAAGACAACTAGACAAACACTATGAACTATAGTTGGCATATGAGTAGAATTAGTAAAAGGAACAATATGATAAGAAGGTTGTGATGTAGGAAAGGACACACAAGGAACACTCATAGGGATAGAGGGAACCATCGCAGTCGCCAAAGGAGTATAAATAGAAACACTAGGAAGAGGAACAAAATAATGTTTGACACTAGTGATATGAGGAAACAACCCTAAATCTTGAGCTTCTTGAGCTAAAGGTTTAACATTGGAATGCACAAGGTGAGTAATACCACACAAGAGATTAACACCTTGGTCACTATCACTAAGAACTTTCTTAAGAGCCTCTATAGCTTGACTATAATCTTGATTATGCTTTTCTTGAAGAAGCTGACTACCCATTTTATTGAGTTCATTAGAAAATTTTTGGACCTATTTGGGAGGAACTCTTAAAGAATCTTCCTTGTCATGAGATGAGTGAGAAAAGTTTTGCTCCATAAGAGGATTAGAATTAGGAAGAATCAAAGTCTCATCTAGGATCCTAAGGAAAGGATAAGAAGACTCAGGCTTAAAGGTACCCACAAGTCTATGAATATGTCTAACCCTAAGATTAGAAGTAGGACTAGAAGTAATAAAGCTCATAAATCAATGCAATGTAAATGAACTAAACTAATAAAACATAAAGTATAAATATTTTTGTATTTTCAAAGAAATTTTGCATTCTTTTTGTATTTTTTAATTTAAAATGCAAGAGCTTAAACTACATCTAATCTTAATGTAAGAAAAGATCTAACAAATATAAAATGAAATATAACACCACTAATCACAATAGGGCATCTAATTCCACAAAATAAAAGAGGGTAAGCATGTCAAGTTCACCAAAATGAATAGAAAGAAAATAAGGTTTCCTATCTTAACCCTATTTTCAATGTGATGATCCAAATTGATTAAGCACAAGAAACTGATCAATATAGAAATGGATCATGTAATGGAGAATAGGGAGACAATAAGTTTATGATCTTTCTATTGTGAGGTGTATGTGCTTAAATCTTAAAATAGATAAAAGACAAATACTAACCTTGAATCTAGAAATTGCTATTTTCTGGTGTCTGTGTATAGTTTTTGGCGAATTTTGTAAGCTGTTATGGACTGGAAATGTCGAGATAGAGAGAAACTAGAAATATTTTTTCTTTTTGAAGGGAGGTCAACCTTGACCCTATAGTGGGGCACAATCTTACCCTGGGGCACAATTATACCCCAAAAATTTGACCTTGACCTGCACTGCTCTGATGAAATTTATGTTCACAGATCTCGCAAGTTAGAATAAAAAAGTATACAAATCTATTCTCCAATTCATTGTTTCACAGTTGTATCTACAAGAAAAATGGTTTTATTTTTTGGATGGGGGGTTTTCCTTTGTCAAACCCCAGTTTGGAATCAACCTTTAAATGTATTTTAAATAGCAATATATGTAAACAAAGTAAATGAAAAAATTCACCTTTCTTATATTGAAATCCTAGTGGAGGATTTGAATCCTTGAATCCACAAGTACAAATGCTCCAAATGTATATAGAAATGTATGTAGGATGGATCCAATCAATGACACTAGATCTTCAACAACAATCTTCAATGTATCTTTGCATAAAAAAGGCTTGAATGAATGTGGATGGAGAAATCTTCAACAAGAGGACTCCATAGAGATTGAATCCTTCAATGGCTAACAATGGATCTCCTTGGCAAATCGGATGCTTGAACAGTTGAATGCTCAAATGCTCAATAGGTAGTAGATCAATTGTGCATAGATTTTAGATAGCTTGTGGATATGCATGGATGAAAAGTAGATCATTACTTTTCTCATGGATAGTGGATGTCAAAATGAGGGAAGAAGGCTTCCTTATATGGAGATCTAGGGCACTGAATCCTAGAGAAGGCTGACATAGGAGTATTTAATTTGATTTAACCTTAACCCCTAGGAATAGACCAAGATGAAATGTAATTTAAGAGTCTACCATTCTGAAACCCAAAATAGCCAACTCAAAAGTAAGAAAATAAACTTTCTAAAATACAAGATCCCAAAACTTTTAGAAATTGAAAAATAAACCTAGGGCCAGGGATGAGGTTGACCCTACCTTAGGTTTGGGTCAAGGTTGTCCATGATCTAGGTTAGGGTTGAGGTTGAGCTTGACCCACCAAGTCATCCTTGACCCAAAAATCAAAGTCTTTAGTTTTATAGAGTAGGATGTTGAGAATAGACTAGTAATAGAGAGAGAGAGAGAGAAGCAGAATAGGGGGACAATAGCCAGATCCATGCAAAAATCAATTAAGGTGCTTGAGATGACTCCAAACCACTTACTCAAAGGGCTAAACACTCTTAACACAAAAGTGCTTCAATTTTAAGACAATACACCTATTTCTTTTCTTTTTTGCATGTGACATATCTATTGGCTAAGCAAAACCCCCTTTTAACAAGGTTATCCTGAGTGAGAACCTTCCCATGTAGAAGAGTCCACTAGAATTTTTTCTTTTGGGGTGAGGTGCTTGTCCAAGATTTTTCCCCACTCAAGACTTTCATATGGTAAAGCTAAAGTAAGATCATAGGCTGACTTGGTGGAAAAGTCTCCTGAGGTTGTAGGGGCTCAAAGAATTATTTCCTCAATGTACATCTGAGGGATTCTTGTGTGCTTCAAATTTTTAGTCAACTCCTAAGAAATGACTTGGAGCCCTTGGTTGTTGGTCAAAAATTGACTTAAGTTAACCCACCTTCCATTACTAATCTACCCCTTCACTTTATCACCCAATCTATGTGTTGACATAGTGCTCAAATTAATATTCTTAGCAGTGTCCAACTGCATAGTAGTATTCCAATTATCCTTCCAAAATTTGATTTTTAGTTGATTTCCATGTCATTTTAGGCCTTTTTGAAGAAGAGCTTTACATTTAGTAATGTTGTTCCAAATTTTGGAGTCTTATGGAAGATAAGCTTTGATTTTATTCTTAAAACTTCTCCCATGCATATACTTGGCTCTCATAATGTTGCATCAATCCTCTTCTTCTATCATCAGCTTGTAAGCCATTTTACAATTGAGAGGTCTATTAATATTCTTGACTTTCCTTAAACCTAAACCTCCAAACATTTTAGGAGTGCACACCATATCCTAACTAACAAGTAAGAGTCTCTTTTTCTCCTAAGTTCCATACCATAGGACATTTAGCTGAATCCTTTCAAAATTTTTATAGCTATCACACTAGATATCTTCAAAAAGGACAAGAAGTAAACTAATATACCCTTGAGGGTAGCTTTCAAGAGCTGGAGTTCACTAGCATGAATAAGGAATTTTCCTTTCCATCTAACAAGTTTTTTATGAGTTCTTTTCATGATAGAGTCTCAAAACCTAGACTTAACCTCCATGATCATGAGAGGGAGGCCAAGATAAGTAGAGGGGAGGCCAACAAGTTGGTAGCCAAATTTTTTGGTAATTTTTTTATGGATATCTTGATTTGTGTTAAAGAAGAAGATTTTGCATTTTTGAAGGTTAATTTTCTTACCAGAAGCAACAACATAATGATATAATAGGCCTTGCCATTCTCTGGCTTCCACTACCAAGGACTAACCAAAGAAAAAGGTATCATCCACAAAATTTTGGATAATAGAAGAAGGAGGGTCGAGGTTGGTACGATGCCTTTCACTTTTTGTTCAACCACCAGTCATTGCATGTTCCTTCCTAAGACCTCAATAACCATAATAAACAGGTAGGGTGCGAGGGGGTCTCCCTGTCTAAGGCCTTTACTAGGACCAAAAAAGTCCCCTAGTGAGCCACTCACAATAAAAGAGTAATTAACCATTTCTACACATTCCTTGATTAAAGTGACAAATTTGTTATTGAAACCAAAGCAAGAAAGAATATTGTAAAGAAAGGACCAGTTAACATTATTATAAGCTTTGGAAATTTCAAGTTTAAGATCCATACCTGCATGCTTACTTTTTTCCATAGATTGGATGATTTCATTTGTAGAGATGGCAACATCTAGTATTTGTCTTCCTCGAACAAACCCCCTTCTGATTAACATTGATAAGTTTATCTAGAATAGTCTTAATTCTATAACTAGTACATTTTTGACCAATTTTTTTTATGATGGGCCAATTTGGCTTGTCAAATCCACTTTTTTTAAAAATATGATCTTGACAAGGTCAAAATTTCAACCAAACTTAATTGTTTTCATCAAAATTATGACAAAACTTAAGATTTCCATTGAAATTTCAATGGCACTTAAGTTTATTATTGAAATTTTGATGTTGTCAGGATATAAAAAAGGAAAAGAAAAGAAAACATTTGATTTTTTATCTATTGGATTGCAAGTACATGGGAGGGGTTTTGCATTGTATTGTCTTCATAAAAGGGAAAGTGTGATGTCACTCAGGTAAGATATCAACACCCACATCATTTTGGAGTATGGAAGGGAAATGAAAAGTTAGCACTTTTTGATTTAATGTTTCCTAGATTTAGATGATATAGTGTCTATTTTTATGGCTCAAAACCCTTTAGTTGATTTTCCAGCCAACATGAATATCTTCATGTTTTTGGAGTAGAAATTCATTTCTATCTTCAGCTATCAATATATCTTCAAGTCAAAAAATCCCATGTTCAATGCTCTGGTCACAATATGCACAATGTCTAAGGAGTTGTGTAATTCTCTTCATAGAATGTGTGACTCACAAGAAAATCATCCTGGAAAATATCGAGCCCTAGTAAAGGAGGATTATAGAGGAGGCACTAAAAATAATTGTCACATGGTTCAGTTTTAGAGTTGTTCAACAATGAAAGGGTCAACTTCATAACAAAGATGCTCTAGTAGGATCTTTTTAATCTTGCTATAATTTTCCTCGTAGGTTTCACATCTCTCTACATTAGGGTATTTTTTAATGCAATAATTGCATCAATATTTTTTAATACAATAATTGCATCAAGATATTGTACAACAATTAATGGGTCAACTTCATAACCCATGGAAGGCATCCATTGAACCGTTGGTTCAACTAACTCCATACAAGTTCTATCTCTCTCAACCACAATACACATGATTTATACATACTTCTAAATAATGTTCTTTTTATCCTTTCTTTTTGTTTCATCTTTGTCTAAAAACCTTGGAATATTTTATATAAATCACTATCATCTTCCTATCTTGTATTTTTTAGTGTTTTCTGATTAATTCAGCAGTAGGAATGTCTTCTCTCCATGCATGGAGATACATATTAAGAAAGCTGTAAATTATATGGAAAAACAAGTGAAGTGTCAAAGAACCAAATCTAAAGACTTGTGTCTTTTCTTAAGATAGGTGTACAATACTTGACATTGATACTCCCTTATTTGATGTAATATTCTTCTCTTTTTTCTTTATGTGCCTTCTCATTTCCACCATTAGTTTCCTTTACAAAAGTCTTATTAATATTCTCATAGTTTTTCAAATTAATACTATTCTTCCTTCTTGCATTATATTAACTCCTTCTAAAATTAGGCATTATTCTATTGCTCACAAATCCATGAAATCTGCAATATCTAGTTTTATTACCTTGGTCCATTCTGATTTACTTGTGATCTATAATCTCAAGAAACATGTCCAAAATTATTACATTTGAAATTTTTAACTCCACTAAATAAATATTGTTATTCCCAATAGGTCTTTCCAAATAATTTAGGTGTGAAGTGTAGTTTAGACTAGTGTAAACTTTAGTGTGTTAGCTAGTGGAAGAAGTGAGCCAAAAGTGACCATAGCTATTGAAGTGGTGCTATAGTTATATACTAATGGTATACTTTCATTGAATTATTTTTTAAATTGTATAATAGAATCAATCTCATGTTATGATAATTATTGTAAGTTAGTTACCTCTTCAATTGGGAGTTTCATGAAATCAATTTATTTTCAAAACATTAAATTGATTCACTTCATTACATCCCTTTCCATTTAAAGGACATTCTTTTTAGTATCAATCAAGTAGTTCACTTCATGAGTGAGAAAAAAAAAGGAAAGGGTAAATATTTTTGAGAAAGCAGTTCATTAAAAATCCAAATCCAAAATTAAGTTGAATTCCCTTGAATTATCTCATAATCCTCATAAGATGAAGCTTTGAGTTAAACCCTTGAGCTTGTAGTCCAAAAAAATTGAATCAAAAACACTAAATTATTCTAGATAAAGCTTGTATAAGTGGTATCTCAATCTAGATAAGGGTGATAATTCTTAATCACAATTTCATTAGCTCTTTGAGAAACTGTCTATATTTGAGCTTTTGACCAAATTCCAAACCCTTCTCCAAAATATTACCTTCATAAAACATTTATCCATGAAATTTATCAACATAAACACAGGACGAAAAATAAAAACATAAACCAAAATTTTCAAAAAAGATTCTAATATGTGCATCAAATTAGAGAAAGAAGTTAACTTGTAATTGTAAAAATCCTTCATCCCTTGATGCTACAAATCTCCAAATTGAAAATCGTTAACCCTTAATAATAATAAAAATCAATACTAGAGGGATACTGAGTATAATAAACACTTTATCAATCACTACATTTATAAGGCCATACTCAAAAGCTTCCTTTAGGCACATGAAATTATTCCATTCCATACACCAACATTTTCAAGATTTCTCTTTACAAATAGAATATTTATACAATAATTAAAGCCTCTCCTACCTAGCTCGACAAGTTTCCCTCCTCAATTATGTAAATAAATGAGGCATATTTTCCTTAATAGCCTGATTCCTAGGATAAATTTTCTTTCATTTCTTTTACTTTAAAAAAAACTAGCTATAATTAGGATTTCTCCATCCACATAATTGCTACCATACCATGAACTGCCAACAATGTACTTAAGTTTGTCTAACATTCACAAATATGTATAAAATATCTAGCCAAAAAATTTGATGGTTTAGAGTTGACAAATTGAATGTGAAATATCAATCACAATATATAAATATATAAAGATGTTATGTATAATTCAATTTAGTAAATAGTTATGTAATTAACACTAACACATGTTTTGCGAACTAATATTTATTTACTCCAATGTTTCAAAAAAATAAAATATTGATGCATTGAAGAAAAACAATAGTAGACTCACATATTGAAGTCTTTCTTACTATAGATGCAACTATGCACTTTGATCAATAAAGAGTGAAAATTAGTTTTATTCGAGTCACTATGGAAATTGATGCACAAATGAAATGAACACAAATACTTTATTTAAACACCTTATCACACTATTCAAGAATGGTAGTTTTATTTCACTCAATTTACATTATTTTTATGATCATTTTTATACTGACCAAAATAGGAAAATTGTGATTGGTGTATTAAGATGTCTCAAAAGCAGGTATGTGCAGGATCATGGTCAACCAAACTATGCTCTTAAGTGAAAATAAAAAATCAGAAAATCAGGGTTATGTCAACTTGATGTGCAATTTTATACTTGTTATTAACTTTATATCAAAAAGTTGAGAGAAAAAATTCTCTAGAAAATTGAATCTAGTTTCTAAACTACTAGGACTTATCTCAAAAAAATAAAAATTGATTGGTCAAAATTTTGAATTTTAATGCAATATTACAAAAATTTTAAAACAAAAATAAGAAGTAGATGTATGTCTAACCACCTTAATCAAAATCAAATTATAATATTTTTTAATAATATTCTAGATATAAGTAGTAGACTCATGCTTGGATGTGACACATATTTTTGGTTATTTTTATTCTAAATAAATAATAAATAATTAATTTTTTATTTTAGTATTTTTGGAAATAAAAAACTCTTGTGTTTGACCACCTTACCTAATTCAAAATTCTGCAAAATTTAATTTTAATTTTTTTTTCCTTATACTAGAAGAAACATAGAATGTGATGCATCTTTTGGATTAAAAAAATGTTGTACCTTTTGAAAGTTATAGTTGTTTTTCAAGTAGTGTGTTAGCCAACACTTTATATGAAAATCCATTAGAAAATAAGTAATAATTACTTACTAAACTCATAATTTGACAAACCTTACATTTATGGAAGGATAAGAACATTCTTAAGAAACCCTTTTCATTTCATCAAATTTTGGTGAAAAAATAATTGTCCGATACATGTTTGAAGTAAAAATCACATAAAAATAGGGCAAAAACATGTTTTTAAGATGTTTTTAAAGTTGAGCATATAGGGTTGGTATCAAAAGAGGTAGTAGACCTTATAAAGATATTAATTATTTTTATTTAGTATCAAGGTGGGTGTGAAAAAAGTTGGAATAGATTTTGAAATTGTTTGAGATATTTTAGAACTACATATTTTTCAGATCGCCACTTTTTTGCACACCATGATCCTACACATACCCAAGCGTAGGAAGTAGGAAAGCTCAATGATCTCCTTTATAGGATATACACTATGACTTTGAGAATACATTTTCTAATCTAAACTAAGCCTTAATTATTTGATGGATTTCCATTTACTCCTCATTCCTTTATTCCTCTCCAACATTGCAATTCTATGCCTTACCTTCATGCACCCTTGTACATGGAAGAAGGGTGAACTTCCATAGCTTGCTATGTTTTAACCTTCCACATATTCATGTACATATTGTATTGGTAGATTTCTTCGCTACTAGAATTTTTAGAGAGTAACAATGATTGACCTAATTTATGAAGAAACTAGATTATAAACTCATATCACTATTTTGGCTTACCCTCTAGATCCTCCCTGATCAAAATAATTTTTGTAGCTCCTTGGATACTCTGCTCTTAATTACATATCCTTTTCTTTATGCATTTTATCTTCTTTACCACTTTCTCATATTCAATTCAGAACTTGACCTTTCATATATATGAAACCCAATGTCAAGTTAGCTCGAATGCATTTTCAAAAAAAAAAAAAAAACATCCATTGAGTCAGATTGCAAAACCAAAAAATGGGTAGAACTAATCTACTAAAGGACAACTAAAATTAGGTCACTAAATTACCATTGGATTCCTTGGTAATTGACTTGACTCAATTTATATTGAACACTTTTGGTAACTAACCTAACTTGGTTTACACATGAATATCTGAGCTTCTCTTCTTCTAAACTTTTTCTTGATGAATATTGGAGTCTTCTAAACTCGGCTCCAACTAGAAATGCTCTATTAGAGTATAACATTTATGTAACATCAATGATAATATACAATTAAATAATTGTTATAAACAATCACCCTCTTAGGTATTGACGTCAACACAACATGTCATTAATTAAAGAAAACTTAGAGCAATCAAATGATTTATAAGACTTTATAATATCCTTAGTTTCCTACAAACAATGTTTTGATTTTTTGGTGATGCACATTCATGGACATATTTAGTACAATGTCTTGATGTGAAGGTTAAATGTGCAACACGTAAGTCAAATTCATATGAAAGTTGTACCTAATTTACAAAGAGAAGTATAGAGACAAAGTACTAGAGAAGCAGTTTCTAATGTTTGCATTATATCCTTTGACAGTGATATAATCTATCGATGCATAGTTAGCTAGTTACTGATGATTACATCACTAGATGCACAAGCCCTAGTGTCGTACATGTGAAAACTTGTATAGACTATGAGCCAATAGTACTATTGTAATTGTAAATTAATTGATTATCTTATTTTAATTAATTGGGAAAGCCTTAAGGCTGACTCAACGAATTATTTTGAAGATATGGTATAAAGGAAAGACATTTTCCTTGTTTGTAAAATGTACAAAAAGGAGAAAGTGTATACTAAATGTAGGTAAGTGATCCAAGGGATTATTGGATGTGAGTTTTTTTCTCTGGTTAAAAGATTAGGAGTAAAACTTAGGCTGACAGGATAAAGGAAGTACTATTCATTTCTATTATTCTATAAGGAATAATATAGAGATCATTTGAACAATAGGATCATTGATATTTCCCTTAAAGTTGTTTGGTCAGTGGGTCCAACTATCTTTCACAACTCCTAATAGGGTTGACACAACTTCTAACAAGGTTGGAATCTCCTAACAGGGATTCAAAGTGTCCTAACAGGGAATGATATGTACTTAATGTTGTTATAGACTCCTAGCAGGGTCCATCCTCTAATAAGGAATATTTATATTAGTACATCCCCAGTGCAGTTTTCCCTTTGATCAAGGGTTTTCCTAGTTGATATATCTAGTGTTATTGTGCATGAGTATCTTGTTTTGGTTTTTGATTATATTGCTCATATGGTTAAATTGTAATAAGGTTGACAATTGTGATATTAGTTGGATAACTAATTCAACCTCCCCTTCTCAATTATATTGGTGGACTATATATTCTAACAATGTTTAGTAGACATAAGTGTTCCAACTGGATTGGAATCTTCCATTCCAAAGGTCTTCAATATCTCCTTGGCATATTTTGATAGAGTAATGTAAATGAAATCCTTTGTTTGATGAATTTATAAACCAACAAAGAACTGTATCTCTCCAAACATTAACATTTCAACCTCTTCCCTCATTTCTTTAGAGAATGACTTGCATAAGTGATCATGACCTATAAATAGGATATCATCCACAAATATTTTTGCTAATAAAATCTTATTTTGTGGTCCCTATTTAATACATAGACTGCTATTGTCATTGGTTCTTTGAAAACCAATCTTTACCAAATATCCATGAAGTCTTTCATACCATGCTCTAGGAGCTTGCTTCAAACCATATAAAGCTTTGTGTAACTTAAAAACCATGTCTCTTTTGTTTGGATCAATGAAACCTTTAGGCTGATCAATGTAGACTTCTTCTAGAATTCCATTCAAGAAAGATGATTTTACATCGATTTGATACACTTTGAATCCTTTAAATGCATCATATGCAAGTAGTTTTTTGACTCCTTTGAGTCTAGTAATAGGAGCAAATGTTTCTTCATTGTCTATGCCTTCTTCTTGAACATATCCTTTGCACAATAGACTTTCCTTATTCCTTGATACTTCATCATTTTAATTCATTTTTTTTCTTAATACCCACTTTGTAACAATTAAAATTTTATCCTTGGGTCTAGGAACAAGAGTCTAAGTACTGTTCCCTTCAATTTTTTCAATCTATTCATTCATTGCCTCTATCAAACATTCAATTTTCAATGCATCATTAATAGTTCTAGGTTTAAATCTAGTAAGCAAACATTTACTTTTTTGTTTTTTCCTTGTCATTGTGCCTCCTATTTGATCTCCAATTATTTTCTTAGGTCCATGATGCCTTCTAAGATATCTAGCAAGTATTTGTATCTTACTTCTAGATTTTGCATTGGACTCACTTGGTTCACCATGCTCAAGGGTTCTACGAGTTTCTAGATTCTACTCTATTTTTGTTGTTTAAGACTCAATTTGTTTGTCAAAATAATAGTCTTGACAATTGAGTGTTGACATACTTAACCATTTTCACTATATATGTCGAGTGCACAATGTATGCTAAGCCAGAATTTCAATAGGTGTCAAGCCATAGTTGGTGCCGAGCAAGTTAGAATGTAGTATGTGCCAAGTGATCCAGGAAATGTTCATGTGCTGAGTGATCTAGGAAATGTTCAAGTGCTGAGCAATATAGAACAGACATGTGATTTGTAATACAGTTTCTAACAGGTGCCTAGCAATCTAGGAATTAGTTCATGCCAAGCATCTGTAATGTAATGAGTGTCGAGTAACACAAGGTTAGCATAAGAGTTTGTGCTTTCAAAAACTAAGATGTAAACCTTTTTTGGAGCCAACTTAGAGAGATTTTGAAGGAGAAAAAGGATGAGGATGAATCATTTACATTCCCTATGAAATTTACATGCAACCAATCAGAAAAATTGAGAAGGCATGCAACCAATGAGAAAAATCCAAGGTATGAGTGGGAATTTGAGATTCAATATGGATCATAGATTCATACCTAACCCTAAGCCTTTGTATTATTTATAAGGAGGTCAAGAACCCATTGCATGTGTGGAAGAGAACAATGTTAAAGGGGATATTATAGAAAAAGTTTAGTGTGAAGAGGAAAAGACTTAGAGGAATAGAGCAACAATTTCATATCCAGTTGATCAAAATAGTACAAGGGACAAGGAACACATACATGGATTAGATCAAGTAAGGATTAGAACAAGAAGAGTAATCTAGTACCCGAACTCAAAATTTTGAGATTGCATTCAATTAGGTCAAATATTCTAATACTCTCTCACAATTTTATTAGAGGTTGAAATCCTATGTTGATAGTTTAGCTTAACCACTAGGTAGGAGAACATTTGGAGAAGGTCTTGAGAATCCTATGTATTAGGTGAGTTTAACAACCTATTTTAAATCCTTTAATAGGGTTTTTAAATCCTCTAACCAGGTCATTATTGACACAGTGTAAAGCCTTTAACAAGTTAGGCCTCTCATAGAGTAGATCATCAGAAGTGATTGAATATTGATTGCTGGAGTGATTTTTGTGGGTGTCATCCCCACCCTAGGTTTACCTTCTTATTCCTAGAGGGTTTATGGGTTACCACATTTTTGTGTTATGTGTTGATGCATGCTTTCATTTTAATGTTTTCTCATATGTTTACATGCATGTACATCACTTTCAATTATGTGTTAATAAGGGTTTGAAAGGATAAAAATTGGTGCTTCTGATTCACGCCGCATCTCAGAAGTACTCTTTCCATTTTGAACATTCCAAAAATTGGTATTAGAGCTCTGGTTCTCACAAGGAGAATTCTGACAGCTTGGAGAAAAAGGTCAGAAGATGGAAGTCTTCAAACTTGGGAAGATAATTGACAATTAGGTGATTGATATGCAACTAGCTCTACATAAAGTTGTGGAAGCCAGGGAGGAACAAAAAAAATCCTTGAAAAGAAGAAAGGAGATAGCTATAGCTGAAAATGACATATACTACAAAGATATTGACACCTCACAAGCATTTTCAAATGGAGATTCCAAGGAATCTGATGTAGCAATAGTAGAATTAATCGAGAAAAACAAAGCACAAGCTAAAGAAATCAGATTACTCAAGCTTGAACAAGAATCACAAGCCATAATGATTTGTGAAGTGATTGAACAAAAGAAAAGAGCTATTGAAGACAAAGCTATGATAGAAGATGACAAGAGAAATCTCATCAATAGGTTGGAAGAGAAGACAATTGAATTTGAAAAGATCTCAAACATGTAGCTAGATACCTTAAGCCAGATGATGAATGTTCATCATGAGCTGCACATGAAGGATGTTGAGATCTCCACCTTGAAGATATAGAATGAACAATCATAGAATGAATTGAAGAGAGAAAAGGAAATAGATAAAAGTTACAAAAAACCCAATGAGGCCATCAAGTACTTTGAGCAATTGTTGAAATCACCAAGGGCTAGTAATGATACTTCGGGACTTGGCTACATCAACACTAAACAAGGAGAACCATCCAAGGCTACAAAAGAAAGAATAAACAAAAATAAGAACACTAAACCTACTTGTCATTTTTGTGGAAAAAAGGGACATACCTCTAGCGTGTGTAGAAGCAAGAATAGTCATTAGCATGATAAGCCTATGAATGCAAATTTTTGTCACAAATGCAAAAAACAAGGACATTCAACACAAGGCTTTAGAACCAAGACCATGAGGACACCAAGATTTGAAGGTCACTGCTACAATTGCAACAAGTATGGACATAGAGCATTTGAATGTAGATCAAAGCCTATGTGGACACCTAAGTAGCCTGCAAGAGGAATCAATCATATGCATCACTATAATTGGGATTATAATACTAGGTATGGCTATCACTATTGTCAGGATTATGGACACATTCCTAAAAATTGCATAAGGACACATTTCAAGGGAAGTTAAAGTAGGTGGCTAGACCAATTTACATGTTTTAGTTGCTTGAAGACTAGTCATATAAGTAGAAATTTTCCTACAAAGTCAAAAGCACCAAAAGCTAAAGTTGAAAAAGGAAAAGAGAAGATTGATGTTGAAAAAATAAGAGGACAAATGAACAAGACATGGAAGAAGAAAGGTGAATACAACACATCAAATGGAGAGATCACTTCACCCAAGAGGTCAAGTGATCAGACCTCATTCAATTAAGCAAAAGATAGATACATGGGGCTGATACATATAAAGTTGTATCATACATCAGCCCACGAAAACATAGAAGCACTGCAAATAAGAAATATGCATGAGAAAACATGTCAAGTTAAAAGTTAGAAGATGATGCCGAGTAAAACTCTAGTATATGTTGAGTTGAATAGACTAGTGAATGCCGAGTAAGACATGTTAGTGACTACTAAGCATTGAAAAGTCTAGTTGATGATGAGTGAAATAAGACAGTAGATGCTGAGTAGATGAACTTTAGTTGAATCTGAGCTAATAAAATCTTTAGAAGCTGAGTGTACAATTGTAATCACAAGTGCAATAAATGCTAGGTTTTTGAACCTAATAAAGTTGAAAATCATTCATTTTTTGAATCATTCGAACATGAAGTGAAGTCAAGCAAAGTGAAAAGGCAATTTTACAGTGATCAAACAATAATTTGCAGTGATTCCAACAAGCAATTCAACTCCAATTCGTCGATTCACAGGTATTTCATTCAAGTGCTGAGCTACGCAGAATTCAAAAGTTCATTCAATTTTAAACCCTAATTTGGTAAACAATGGTATCTTGGTCAAAATCTACCAAGGAGAAGGAAAGTCATGAAATTCAACTAGTCAGTAACGAAGTGAAATAGCCTAAATTTAGACCCATTCTTGAAGTCATTTATAAGAATGATCTCGCTGGTGCCCTATCCATAATTCCTAATAAAGTTGTCATGGTTCAAGATGTTTGAAGGTGTTATAATTGTAAAATTGGAGCCATTGGAGATTTGGAGATTTTTAATGCATTTGATAAATTATGTGATAATGGAAAACTTAAAGATGAATTCTCCATAGTTGAGAAGTAGGGTTTGACCAAAGCCCTAGTTTTCCCTATTGTTTTCAAGACGGAATGGATATGCATAGTTTTGAGAAGAATCCATGATGGATCCTTTTGGTTGGAGATAGGGCCAATGAATTTTACAAAGAAAACTATCCATAGATTTATTGGTATTCCAACCCTAGATCGACCAAAGATCCTGAGGAGTGACAAAAAGGAAGCCATAAAGAAGAATACAGGTGCAAAATGGAACAACAAGGGAATGTCAATAGACACCATCATAGAACCCCTACTAGATTTTTCTCTAAGAGTCATATCACACAAATTCTATGAGTCAAGCTAACTAAATAGTGTACCATGTATAGCATTGAATGTTTCTTGTAAATTGGTAAAGAAAGATCATACATGTGATCATGCATAGCTCATGTTATAGTAGATCAATGAGAATTTGGGAGCTATAAGGAAGTCTGGTTTGTATGTTTTTCTATATTATGAAAGAATACCCTTCAGTAGGCAAGGTGAGATGGGATTCAAATAAGACTATTGTTGATAAAATAAATGGATTCATTGAGCAGATGGGTGAGAATTTTGATGCACAAATGACTAGCTACTTTGAGGACTTTAAGAAGTCCATGAAATAAAGAATGAGGATACCAGTCTCACTAGTTGAGTAGCATGAAAAGGATATTTTTTTTCTTGTGGACATTGATTATACTAATATACAAGTAGTCATACCTAGAGTGAGATGGCTTACACCACTAAGTTATGAACTTGATGTTGACTAAGCCTCAATAGAAATAACAACTCTACTTGCAGAGGAAATTGACAAGACTACAAAACATTTTGGAACCTATGATGTTGTCAAATCAAGGGTGGTGATAGAGTAGTAAAGAAGGAGGAAAAATTGATGAAGAAGATCAAGAAGAAATTTGGTGTTGAAGAAGCAAGCACAACAAATGAAGAAGAGGATGACAATGAAGAAGATGAGCCTTTACAATTGACACAAGGCTTGGGTGAAGATAAAGAGGAAGGTGTCGAGGAAGAAGAAGCTAAGGAAGCACTTATCAGAACTAAAGTCACCAAGAGGAAGGCTAAAACTCCACCTTCTCCTCAACCTAAAGCAAAGAAAGTGGCAAAACCTGCACCTAAGAAGCCTACTACCAGAGCCACCACTAGAGCTACAACACAAAAGGCCAAAGAAGAGGCAAAAAAAAACAAAAAAATCACCAAAGAAACTGATGAGGAGCCAATAAAGAGAAGAAAATATGTATCTCAACCTGACTTGGATGAAGAGAAGATATTAGTCAGTTCAAAGTGGTAAGTCATCCACCCAAGTCCTCAATTGATAAATTGTGTACAAAGATTAGAAATGACGACTTGAAGGATTTAGAGAATTTAGATTTTAATAAGCTCACTAAGGAAGAGAAAAAAAAAAATAGAGGAATTTGTGTATGCTATGATGGCTAAGTAAAAGCACACACCTCTAGAGCTAGATAGCTCAATGCCCAAGGACTTGTACAAAATAGTAGAAGACAAAAGGTATTTTTTCTTGAAGATGGAAAAAGAAATAAGGGAGTCTACTTTAGCAAGATTGTTGCCTGATTTGACTAAGCATCAAGTGACTAATGCAATCAAGAGGAACAATAATATGTTTACTCCAAAGTATAGGGCATTCAGTATTTTGTAGAATAAAATTGAAGATGTAGGCAACAAATCCACAAGATTGTGGAAAATAATATACAAGAAAATTGATTATGTATTTGATGAGGAATACAAGGAAGAAGCAAGTGCCAAGAAAAAGGAAATAAAAGAAATAGGGAAGAAGGAGGAAGATAAGAAGGAAGGAGAGAAGAAGGTTGAAGAAGAGAAGAAAGATGAAGAGGAGAAAGAGGAGGAAAAGGGGACAAATGAGCAGCAAGAGCAAAGTTTGCAAGAGACACAACTATCACCTCCTAGTCCTCCTGATACCACCATCACACCTATAGAGATAATCAAGATTAAGGATGTTATTAACACTTCTAGTCAAAATATCAATCCATTAACTCTAGAGGATCTAGCAAAAATCCTTGACCAATCAACACAAGTAGCTAGATTATGTTCAAACCCAATACTGGTTAGTGTTGATGAGTTGCAAAAAGTAGTAGTAAAATCAAAGAAAGTCAAGTGCAAACACAAGAACCACCTTCAACCATAAAAACTACTATAATCTTATTCCTTCCTCCACCATCTCCACCAAAATAGGTCACAGATGCACTCCAAGTGTCAAGTGCAGTAGTAAGGGAAGAAAAAGAGAAAATATAATAGCCAATAAGCACACCTCCAACAATTGAAAGTGAAAAGGAGAAACAAGCTAAACAGAAGGAAGAGACAAGAGATGAGGAACAATATGCAATACAAACTTTGGTTGAATTACCAAAAATAGATACTCCCACTCAAACTCTTCAGAAGCCAAGCACTAAAACACTAGCATTGCAAATTAGAACACCAGGCTCAAGCTCAACAAAGGTAACCAGGAAACTTCATTATGGAATTCTTGAGCTTGATGAAGAAATTACAATACCTTACTATGAATCTATTACTCTCATTGAGGAGAAAATTAATGAAATATAGAATGCACTAGATAGAAGAAGAAGACAAGAGGTATTGAGAAAAGAATATAAATATAGGCAAGCAATAAATGAGATAAAGGACATCTTTATGGATGCCTTCAACTCGCAGACACCTAATGAGTCAAGGCCAATAGTAGAGTAGCTATCTGATATAGTTGACCAAGTGAAAAATGAAGACCATGATACAAATGCAAAATTAATGGAATGGTTAGAAAGGAAGTTTCAAGGAAAAGAAAATGAGGAAATATTTAGTGATATAGCACTATCACAAGTTGAACTACCTAAGAAATTAGTTAAAGTCAAAATTGTACTTGGGAATATATTCTCTCTATACAACAAGTTGTGTGATTTTTCCAACTTCACACAAGAGATTAGCCAGAAAATAATGAGCTTGGAGAGAAATCTAAAGATTTCTAGTATGCAACTTCCCACCAATCTAGCTCAAAGTGAGAAGCATTTTACTCAAATACTTCACACTCAAAGAGAATTAGCTGTATTAATAGCAAAGGAGGCAAATATAAAAGCTAAGTTGATGCAAATTTAGTCCTCTATAACCCCTCACTTGGAGGTACTTCATAAGGAGTAAATGTATGCAAAAACAATCCTCAAGAAAGAGTCAAATCTTTCTACCTCAGATGGACTTGTACATCTAGTAGCAGAGGTTGTCATCCAGCATAAGTCATTGGACATTGCACTAGCAAATTGGGATGTAGCTCTACATATACTCCCTAGAAGTAAATAACACTTTTTTGGCTAAGCTTGGTATTACTCCATAGAACCCTTTGACATCAGTGTCAAAAAGGGGGAGATAAAGTAAAGATGAGACATGTATATGAGATAAAGTAAAGATGAGACATGTACATATGTAGATACCAAATTTTGATAGTTTGAATTATTTGATTACATTCTTTCATTTTGAGAATAAACTAGAAAGTTTGTAAATAGCCAAAAAGGGAGATGTCAAGTAATAAAGAAGAAAGAGGGAGATGAAAATTTTTGAACTTCAGATTAGATACAGCATACAAGGTCAAGAAACATGACAAAGGACATAGAGGATCAGACACATTAGCACATAATTTTAGTCTCAAGAATGGACAAGGCATAATAACCTCAGGGGGAGTCATAAGGTATATTGTAACTCACAATATTTTTTGAAATTTTGCACGTACTCAATAAGATTAAGTTGGTAAATGCTTAGTTAAGTTTTTTTGACACTCATGTCAAAGGGGGAGATTGTTGGTCAAAAGAACAGTCTTGACAATTGAGTGTCAACACACTTAACCATATTCACTATATATGTCGAGTGCACAATGTATGCCAAGCCAAAATTTCAATTGGTGCTAAGCCACAGTTGGTGCCGAGCAAGTCAGAATGTAGTATGTGCTGAGTGATCTAGGAAATGTTCATATGCCGAGTGATCCAGAAAATGTTCAGGTGCCGAGCAATATAGAACATACATGTGCCAAGCAATACAATGTCTAAAAGTGTTGAGCAAACTGGGAATGTGATAGATGCTGAGCAATCCAGGAATCAGTTCATGTTGAGCATCAGTAATGTAATGAGTGCTGAGTAACTCATGTTCAACATAAGATTTTTTTCTTTCACATACTAAGATGTAAACTATTTTTGGAGCCGACTTAAAGAGATTTCGAAGGAGAAAAAGGATACAGACAAATCATTTACATTCCCTATGAAATTTGTATGCAACCAATTAGGAAAATTGAGAAGGAATGCAACCAATGAGAAAAATCCAAGGTATGAGTGGGAATTTGAGATTCAGTATGGATCATAGATTCATCCCTAACCCTAAGTCTTTGTATTCTTTATAAGGAGGTCAAGAACCCATTGCATGTGTGGAAGAGAATAGTGGTAAAGGGGAGATTATAGCAATATTTTAGTGTGAAGAAGAAAAGACTTAGAGGAATAGAGCAAAAATTTCATATCCAATTGATTAGAATAGTACAAGGGACAAGGAACACCTACGAAGACTAGATCAAGTAAGGATCAAAATGAGAAGAGCAGATCTAGTACCTGAACCCAACAATTTGAGATTGCATTCAATTAGGTCGAATATTCTAATACTCTCTCACAATTGTATTACAGGTTGAAATACTATGTTGATAGGTCAGCTTAACAGCTAGGTAGGAGATCCTTTGGAGAAGGTCTTGAAAATCCTATGTATTAGGTGGCTTTAACAACCTATTGTAAATCCTTTAACAGGGTGACACTTCATGTAAGTGTTTGTAAATCCTCTAACCAGGTCACTATTGACACAGTGTAAAGCCTTTAATAGGGCATGCCTCTCACAAGGCAGACCATCAGAAGTGGTTGAATATTGATTGTTGTAGTGATTTTTGTGGGTGTCATCCCCACCCCAAATTTACCTTCTTATTCCTGGAGGGTTTCTGAGTTACCAAATTTGTGTGTTATGTGTTGATGTATGCTTTCATTTTCATTTTTTCTCATATGTTTATCACCCCTCCCCATATCAAAAGTACTCTTCCCATTTTGAACATTCCAACATGGTTCCCATACATAGTGACTTAGGTTCCTCTATTTGAGACTCGGTTCACACTATCTCTAGCTCAAGTTGTACTGGCTACAACTTGGTTGACACACAAGACTTGGGTGACTTGGGTGGGGTAATTTGTTGAATTCTAGGTAAGGTATCATGTTCAAAGTAAATAGAGTTTTTGTAATGCTCAGGTTGCTTGATGCTCTTTTCTTCATTCTTTTCTGCAAACTCATCAAACTTTACATGTGCACTTTCTATAACCTTGTGAGTAGCAAGATTCAAACATTTATATGCTTTTCTCTCATTGGCGTATCCTAGAAAAATGTCTTCACGATTTTAACATCAAACTTTCATTTCCTTGACTCTTTCAAGATATATCATTTACTTCCAAATACTTTGAAATAATAGATATTAGGTTTATAGCCATACCATAATTTATAATGTGTTTGATCTGTACCTTTCTTTAGTTGAACTTAGTTCAAGGTATGAATTGCTATGCAAATTGCTTCCTTCCAATATTTCGTTGCAACATTTTTCTCTATCATTAGTGTTCTTGCACAATCCATGATGGATCTATTTCTTCTTTCTACTATGCCATTCCACTAAGGTGTTCCAAGTGTAGATACCTATCATTTTATTCCTCTTTCATTGAATAACTCTTTGAATTCATTCAAGATGAATTATCCTCCTCTGTGTTATATTAAGCATTTTAACTTCTTACCCATTTCTTTCTCAACTCTAGCTAGATACCACTTAAATTTTTGAAAAGCTTAAGATTTATACTTTAAGTACATTACTGTCATCATCCTAGAATAATCATCAATGAACAAAATGAATAATTTGTCTCCCATATAGCTCTTTGTACCTATTGGTCCACAAAGATTTGTATGAACTAGTTCCAAGACTTCCTCAATATTGAAATTTTTGCTTTTGAAGCTATTTTTACCCATCTTTCCAATATGACATTGTTTGCATATGGATATTTTAGGTTTATTCATATTTGGAATACCTTTTACTCTTTTTTTCTTTCTTATAGTAACTAGATTATCAAAGTTTACATAACACATTCTTTTATGCTATAACCAACTTTTCTCTACATGTTCCAAGAAGCATGAACTATCAGTGAGATCAAGATAGAATAGATTACCTTTTGTCTGATTGCCAGTTGCAAATAGGTTTCCATTACCATCGAAAAGCTTGGCCTTCCCATTCATGAATTCTACCTTGAATCCAATGTTGTTCAATTGTGTTACACTTAGAATATTGTGTGTCAGTCCTTCAACACAATAGGCTTTATCACATATTATTCCATCAATCAATGTAATGCAACCTTTTCCCTTCACATAACATGGTTCATTGTTTCCAAATTAAACACTTCCAACATCATTGTGTTCCAAGTGTTCAAACTTAGTTTTATCACTAGTCATGTGATGAGAACAATGACTATCTATTATCCATATGTCATTCTTGCTAACATGAGAAATAGATATGATCTTTTCATTATCCTCATTATCTGATTCATCTTTAATAGAAATATTTACCATTTTATCTTCATTATCATCCTATCAGAATCTTTAGCAATATAACAAGATTTCTTATCTTTATCTTTTTAGCTCTTGAAATATTTGATGCCTTTTAACTTGTTGGATTTTTTTTCATCTTTACTTTCCTTTTTTGGACACCTTGCAACAATGTGACCAACTTCTTCACAACAAAAACAAATCAATGGAGTTTTTGCTTTATATTTACCTTTTCCTTTTGGTAACCTCCTTTCAAGTAGGGCTTCAATGGCTTCAAGATCATCATCAGATTCTTCATCTTCTTAACTATATATTGATTCCTTTTGAGTTTCCTCCCTTTCCACCAAGGGTTATTTTTTCTTTGAATGCTAATTCTATGTGGCAAGATCTAGGAAGATAGTTATCAAAGTTATCCAACTCAAAAGCTATTAACCTTCCCACTAGTGCATCCAAAGTTATATCAATTTTGGGATCACATCTCATTTCTTGAATAGATGAAACTCTAATTACATAAATAGGAAGAAGAGTTCTCAATACCTTGGTGACTATTATTTCATCTTTTATTTTTCATCCTAAGGCTTAGACTGAACTCACACTTGCTTTGATTCTCTCACTATATTTTGCAATGTTATCATCTACTCTCATCTTCATTTGATCAAATTGACTTCTTAAACTTTCTTCTTTCGCTCTCCTTACATTGTCATCACCTCCATAGATATTTTGTATCTTGTTCCACATTTTGTGAGTAATAGGATAATCTTTGACTTCATTAAATCCGACATAATTGAGAGTAGAAGTAATGCCAATCATCTTTGTGTTGTGGTTCTTTTTATCTGCCATCTGAGCTAGAGTCAAAGGATCAAGAGGTGACACATACTAATTCTTTATGAATTTTAGGCCTTGTCACCAATGGTTCCCAAACACAATCTCAAGAGTTCCTGCCATGCTTTGAAGTTTTCTCTATTCAACTTGAGAATCTCTCTTCTATAAGACATCTTGATCTTTAGATTAGGTCCTTGAAACCTTTTCTACAAGAACCAATAGCTCTGATACCAATTGTTGGAAATGTAAGAGGAGTAACTAGGGTTAATCAGTTACCACTAAAATAATTCCAAATTTCATAGATGTCAATACAAACTTACAACTTGGTTAGAACTAGACATTCACTATAACTCAGTTAACAAAGAAATCTGAAGCATTAATGTGTATTAACCTTTAGTAACTTAGTTGTAGAAAGATAAAGCAATAAGTAAATAACATGAACACATGGGACACCAAGATTTATTATGGAAACCCAATTTGGGAAAACCACCAATGCAACTACTTGCAACTTTTCAATCTTCTAAAATGAGCTCTTTTAGGATCCAACCTTGTTAAAGGTTACAAAAAAAATTGTTAGCTATAACACTATTAAAGGATTTAAATCACCCTATTAGGAATGGTCTTGTTCAAGTCTCAAGACACTTCAGTCTAGAAATGTCACCTAGTTAGAGGATTTACAAAATGACTATAAAATCAACTTTGTTAAGAGATTTCTTTATTGCTACAATTGTTAGAGCATAAAAATGATTGACCTAATTTATGAAGCAACTAGACTACAAAATTAGATCACTATTTGGTTTATCCTGTAGATCCTCCTTGATCATAATATTCTTTTTAGCTCCTTGGATATTCTACTCTTAATTAGATATCCTTCTCTTTTCTCATCTTATCTTCTTCACCACTTTCTCATCTTCAATTCACAAGTTTAAATTTCATACATATGAAACCCAATGTCAAGTTGGCTTGAATACCGATTTAGAAAACAAAATAACATCCAGTGAGTTAACTTGCATAAACCAACAAATGGATTAAACTAATCTATTGAAGGTCGATTAAAACTGGGTCACTTGGTTACCACTCAGCTCCTTAGTAACCAACCTAACTTGATTTAGAATAAACTCCTTTGGTAACCAAACTAACTTAGTTAACATAGCAATCCCTAAACTTCTCTTCTATTGAACTTTTTCTTGGTGAATAATGGAATTTTCTAAACTCGATTCCAACTGGTAATGCTCGGTTAGAGTATAACATTTGTGTAACATCAATTGCAATATACAATTGAATAATTGTTATCAACACATCTTCTATCCATGTTCCTTTCCTAGGCTATATAGGGTGATTCAAAACTTTCAAAACCAATTCCATTTGGTTGGGTGTGATTAGAAACTCATTTAAGCCTCTAAAATAGTTTTCCTTCCAAATTGCTCCTAGTCATTAGGATTTAAAAATTAAAATTTACAATTTTATGTTTTACAACTTTCTAATCACTTTAAACCTTAAAAATTTAAATATGGATCTCAAATGATCCCTTATTATTTCTAAAAATCCTATTAACCTTTTCCTAATTTAGTTAACCCCATATGGCAATATTGGCCATCCATTGCATAATTTGGTCCTAGGTTCCTTATTAGGCCCCTTAAGGACATTTGATCATTCTTGAAATATTAATCATGCAATATGCCATTATTGGATCTAAAACATGCCAATTAACTTTAATTGGTATCTTCAGGCCTTCTTTCATGTTGGAAGCCTTCAAGAGGTCTTTGACTTTAAGAGCTTTGAGGGGTGCCCCTACACCACAATATTTAAACAACTATAGATGCTTTGGGGAAATAAATCAACATATATTGAAACCTATAAATTTATTAACCATTCATTATATGAATAGAATTAAATAATATAAATATAACATTCAACACACAAGAATAATAAGATTATTAAATGAAAAATATTCAATGTGGGAAAAACTGCAGTGAAAACTCTCACTATATGAACACTAGCTACATAATTTTAGGCTCTAGACAAAGGAATCTCATTGATCCTAACTTGAATTTTATTCTAATGTGTGCAACCTTAGGCAAAGATGCAATAGACTTGTAGACTAAACATTTCTTCCTCAAGATAAGATATGACACATACTTTGAAATGATAATTCTAGTGTATTGTTGTAAACATAGGAAATCAACTTCACTAATACTCATCTAGAATTGTAGTCCATAATACACCATAAAAAAAGAAAACTTTAATCAATTAGGATTCAACAATGAATACATTGTTGGAATAAGTATATGGGAAATAAGATACTAAGAGTGGGAGGAGGGGGTGGGGGGGAGGTGGGTGGGTGTGGGGGGTGTGGGGCCGGTGAGGGATGAATCATAATTTTTAATTCTATCTTCAAAACCAATAATCTAATTCACATCTAATTCATCTCACAAATCTATCATTAAAACTAAAATTTTGTAACATAAATGAAATACATCACACCCATGAATAGTTCAACACATAACATAGTTATTTGGTAACCTAGAAAAACTTCAAGATGAAGGTAAAACTAGGTTGGGAATGAAACCCACAAATCTTCACTATTGAGACAAAAAAGTTAACCTATTAGGGTTACAATGTTTGATCAAAAAATATGATCTATCATGTGAGGGGTCTAACCTATTAAAAGTGTAATAGACTATTAGGTCTCACCTTCTTAAAGGATTTTACACTCACAATAAAGTAAGTACTCTATTAGGAGAATTACATTACCCTATCTCAATTAACAATAATTGATTCAATACCCGACCCTCAGTATGCTTTGCAAATTGATATTGGGTCTCCTCCTTATTGTATCACTGATCTGATTCTCCTAATCTGATAACTCTATTCAACCCTTTGCTGCTTTGATTTCTCTCTATCTGCTCTACTCTCAGACTTTGCCTTCTTCATATTCTCACAATATCTCTCTCATACTCCTATTGATTCTAGGGTTAGAGTCTTCTTTAAATAGATGATCTATGAAAGTTCTAGGTCTTGATCAATGTTTTACACTTCACCATCTTTTTCTATTTACATCTTTTTTTTCTAATGGATTGAATCACTCACCTAGGGATCATTATCTTCTACAATGATGCATAATAAACATCTTAGATGGCTTCTTTAAATATTGAATATCCTAGAAAAGTCAGCCAAAATGATATAAATATGAGTTTGTGCCATTATAGGCTCTCATATCAAAATTGAACTACTCGGCACTTGAATGTGTTGACGCTCAATGATACATAAGCCTTCATGCTATTACTCATCTTCTATATAACTTATCAATATGCTTGCTATTCATTGTATTGCTCATCTCATACTATATTTCTTGGCTTATATCTTTGCTTAGTCTCTATTAAATGCTCGACAATCACTATTCTTCCTGATATAAGTGTTGTATGCTCGGCCTTACTTAGATAACTCACTCATAGTGATGACCTTGTAATCTTTCCTAGTAAATAACTTGAAAATGACTAAGTGTTTGGACACTAATGGATAACATAGGCTTCGGCCTTACTTAGATAACTCACTCATAGTGATGACCTTGTAATCTTTCCTAGTAAATAACTTGAAAATGACTAAGTGTTTGGACACTAATGGATAACATAGGCTTAGAGATCAACAATCGGCCCCTTTGACATTAGTGGAAAAACAACTTTTTCATGAAATCATTTCATTCTAAATATATATACTCCCCCTAAGACCATAATGTAATCCTATAAAATATGATATCTGATCTTTGATCTACATATCTATTCATTACCTTAATCTTCTTCTTTATTTCTTATCTCCACTTATCTCATTATTTCATTCCCCTTTATTATCCTTATCCCCCTTGTTTTTGTTACTAATTGAACTTGGGGCTATTGGGGTTAGTTGATACTTATCAAATAATATTTGATGACTTGCCACAATATTGGCATAGCCTCAATTCCATCTTTCATATACTTGTTCCAAAATCTAAAACTGAATTTCTAGCTTGACAACTAGATCAATGAATCCTATAATATTGGAAAAAAATCTCTTTCTTCAAAATATCTCTAGCAATAGAGATCACCTTGTGAATTATCTCAATATGTGGAAATAAGTGAAGTTGAATCAATGCCAACTTATCCCTTATCTCTGTATCTTTAGCCATGATCTTAGATAACCTCTTGTGATTGAATGTTAGCTCACTATAAAAGAATTAGATTGAACTTTCCTTCTTTCCTAATTTAATAACATTAGCTCTTATGTCCTTATGCAATAGCTCTAATGAGCTTGTAGTATTTGATGTAAAAAAATCTATATCACACAATTTTAAATATAAAGAATTGATGGTCTTCAAAATTGCTTCAAAGTGGGTGGGGGCCTTAGCTTGGTTGGCTAAATCTTTCCTATTGCAGGGGGTTGGTCACGGGTTCTAGTCTCCCCCATCCCCGTGGTACCGGTGGGCGTGTCGCACTAGCGCTATCGGTCACATTAAAAAGTTTACCCGATGCACTATAGTTTATAGGGGGGGGCGGTGCTGCACTTGATTCCTACAGTCTAATAAAAAAAAATAAAAAAATTGCTTCAAACTATGTAACAAATGTAGAAAGATCATCTTTTCTTTGTACAAGTTCTTGTGAAACTTTTACTAACACTTTATGCTCCATTCTTCTTTTAGACCATTGTAAGAAATTCTCTTTGTGTATATATCATCTATCTAAATTCTATCAACTACATACACTAGTTGATCCAAAATTGTATGCTGATTATTTACATTTGAGATTCTAAATGCATCTATAAAAATATCTTTGACAATAAGAAGTACTTGTCTTCTCTTCTACTCCCTTCTAAGCTATTTTTGTTTTTCCTTATAACTCAACAATATTTTTAATTCTTGTATTTTCTCTAGCGTAAGATTATTCAAATCATATGTAGGTGATGTAATCACCTCATCAAGGTTCATTGAATCATCACCTTCCTCATTTGCATGAGTCACATCTTGAGATCTAGAGGGTGTATCACTTGGCAGTGATAGTTGCAATTGCTTCCTCTTCTCACTTAATCTCTCCTTTGGCTGCTACACTAGTGTAGATATCACTTGCTGCATAGTGTCACATTTGTTGGTTCTACTATTTCATCTTCTACCAATTGAGTGCATAAATCTTTATCAAAATTAGAAACCATGTGCAAAATTGGTAGATAATTTGGTGGCACATATACAATTAATGCCTTACCAAGTTTCTCAATACTTGTAGCCTTTACAACTAGTGTGATTGTAACATCATTAGTCTTCAAGTGAATTCAAGCTTTGGATATTCAACTACCCATAACAAAATTGAATTTTTATAGATTTTTCTTCAGTCCATCTTTAAACTTTGAATTTCCTCTTTAGTCAATATATTAAGATTAGGTGGAGGGGTGTCTATGTCATCTTCAATTGTTACAGTGTCTTTCAGTTCATATCTACTAACAAGTTGTTGAATTTATTCTATCAACTTGGCCACTGTTGGTTAATAGTTTGTTCTCCTATTAGATTTTATAATCTTGACTCTTTGATACTGAATGCTTTTAGAAACAAAAGGATGTTTACCAAAAAATGGGTTAGTGTATGTATTCTATCATTGCCCTTTGAATTGATTAGGTACAACTCACTATGATTTGCAATGATATGCAATGAATATGTTTTTATGAGTTCAAAAGTTGTGACATTATAAGCTCTTAACCTGAGAGTAGTAAAGGATAACCAAATTTTTTGTAGGCACAAAAAATTTAGGCAAGATGATTTTGAATAACCTATCACACTTAATGGAATGATTGTAGTAGATTATCTTGATGTTTCTAACTCTTACTTCTATTCTAAATGTAGATGTTAATCACCTAAATGCAAAGAGGAATCAGAAAAGAGATGTACATGAGGGAAAATGGAATTGCTTTGACTACCAAACTTGAGTAAAATGGAATTCAACAAGTTACTAATAGATTTAGACACATCTATCCTTCAAATTCCCAATGAAACTATATAACATGATAAGAAACTAGCAAGATGGGAAACATAGCCATATGTGAAGAAAGTAAATGGAATTATGTTCACTATAATCACCAAAATGAAATGGAACCCATATGATTATCATAGAATCACCTATTATTGTCTTTCAACTCTAAATTTAGAACTAATCTATGCATGGACAAAAAAATATGAAAAGAAAATAGGTTAAATGGAATTATAGACCAATTCATAATTCCACCCTACCAACTCACAACCAAGAATGGAACAATATGGAGACAAAGAGAGACAAAATGATTCCCAAGAAATTTTACTATACTTGAAAATCCAATAATAATTACAATAACATTTATGCAAGATCTCTCAAGATCCAATCCAAACCCAAGCTAGTCCAGATCCACACTCTGATAGAAACCTCCAAGATCTCAACTTGTCCTTGCAAGCCACCAACCAACTGTCTTGTTTCTAAACCACAGCCACTAGCTCTTCTCACAAACTCACAACTTCACCACAATCCTACTGTGAACTACCTCACATTCGGCACTCTATCCATAGGCTCAAGAAAAATCACTCCTCTGTGTTCTCCTTCTCTCCAAGCTTCTACTAAAAAGAGATTGCACCTTAAAGCTTTCACACCTTGAAGCCTTCACACCTTCCAACTTTCACAACTTGAAGCTTGACCTTCCAAAGCTTGATTAGGAATGCTCATATGCCTTGCTTAAATAGGCACTTACCACCCAATGCAAGATTTATCCACAACCTTCTAGAATTCCACCTACACAATATACACAACCTTATACAATATCCACAACTTTCTAGAATTTCACCTAAATACAACTAATCACCACCATGTAGCCCAATTAGAAAATTACATTTCTTTTGTGGATCACAATAAATATTAAATGCATGATTTAAAGAACTTTCCACAAACTTCTAAGATGCCACCTACACACCTCGATTAATGGAATGACAACTATTTTTCTTTAATTTTTCTATTTGTGCCACCTATGCATCTCGAAAATAGAAATTCCTCTTTTCTCCTTTTTTTCTATTTTCTATTTTTTATTATTTTCTTTCTATTTTTGTCACTTTCTCTCTCCTCCACATTAAAAAAACAAAAAACAAAATCCCATGCAAGATGCTCCTACATTAGTTAAGTCCAATGAGATTACATTTATAGTTCTCTATCATTTCTTAATTCTAGCAAAGCAACAGTCACAAATAAAAAATAAAATGAGTATAAAATATGATGTTATCCAATAACATGACCAAGTGACATCTTCTCCTCAATCTTTCTGGATCAGAGATATTATTGAAAACACTCCATGACCTTTTAGCTTCTTGCGATCTTAGAAAACCCTATGGAAAATCATCGTTTCTTTTATTTTCTATTATTTTGTGCCAAACTACTTATTTCATATTCCAATAGTCACTGCATTTTTAGATTCTAACCATCGATGTTAAATCAATGATCATGATTTTAAATGTTGAGACTTTCCTTTATAGTTCCCACCATGAGTCCCTCCTTGTACATGTGTTGAACTGTAGCTTTGTCACATAGAATAATAATTGAGCAACTTTATAGCGAGACAATGATAATGGTAGATCCATCCTGATCTAGTAGTGGTAATAAAATGATGTTGCATCTCTTATTTTACGATGTGGGTCCACTTTCCAGCAGAGCATGTTGTGAAAAATAGGTGGTAGTATTTTATTGACCAAGGAAACTAACGTTGGCATGTTTGTACACTATAGAATATAGTGGGCTTATAGGACATGTGTTGTCACATCACTTTGTCACATAAATGATCAAAGGAGCATCTTTACATAGCAACATTATGAACTTCATAGATCTTGTTTGATCTAATAGTTAAAGGCATCCAACTTTCTTTTAATATTAAAATGAGACCCAATTTGACAAGTAAGCACAACTAGCCAATAGCAAGTGTTCTTTCATTCAATTGACTTTTCAACTTTGTAATGTATATAGGCAGATTAAATTTTAATTGTTGATTTCATTTTGAAAAGAGTCATACCACCTTGACTTGTTTCCTTCGCAATTTCTGCATTTTTAAGCATTTATTATGTGTTGAATTCAACTAAGTTTGGTTTTGAACTATTCTCATGATCTGTATATCAATCTTGTACCTCAATCTTCAATTTCTCTTATGTATTTTTTTCTATATATATCTATGAAAATGTATCCTTCTCTAGATATAGATATTTGATCATGGAGTTAGAAACTTTTAGAGATGAAGAAATGCTTTCATAAAAAACTTCTTGTCAACATGAATCTTTGTCTTAGACATGATTAGGAACAAGGAATTATGAATCGTTAGAAGCATCCAAACCTTCTTTTCATTAGGAAAAAATGCATAACAAAAACTTCCCAAAACCTAATCACCTAGCCATGGAATGGAAATTTTCTCATATGATTTCCCACATTAGGTTAACTCAAAGGAAAGATTAGAAGAAAGACCATCCTATGAGAAATATAGACTTGGACTAAAAATAATGACACTTGACTCAACTTCAAACCCTAAAGAAAAATGATATGACTAAAAATTGGGAAACATCCATTTACTACTTATACTCATCTTGAAATTCAATAACATCTTGGCCTTCCCTCACCTCTACTATTGGAGTAAGCACTCCAAATGCTTCTTTCCAAACTCTTATACTGTCTTACTCAACTTCATGAACTTTATTCTTCAAAACTTTATATGCGCTATCCCTCAACATAAAATTCTTAACAAAATACTTAAGGGCTATAGAAATGTGTGTCTTCCCTAAATATGGCATAGCTTATGTCAATGTTGTTTCTCTTATTTTATTTTTAGTGGATAATGCCCATTTCCACTGCATCTACTCTTTTATACAGTCCCACTGGAAATCTAGATCCCAATTCTAAAGGCATGCTACTGAACTTGATCATCATATTTGTCATTGTGCATTCAAACTTTACTTGATCATCATTGTTCAAAGAATCATATTGAATTTCTTTGAATCCCATTATGCTTTTGAATCTATTAGTTTTGCACATATGTGATCCACAGTCATGGGTTACTAAGAGGGGAGGGTGAACCAGTAACTTCAAAACCTTTTAACAAATTCATAACTTAATTGCATTAATATTAATAAATTTTATCTACTACGTGCATAAGAGATTGAGAAACATAAGACACCATGAACACAATATTTGGTGACCCTGAAACCTTCCAAACAGAAAGTAAAAATGGGGTGGGGATGATACCCACAAAACTTCAATACCATAGCATAAAGTTAGCTGATTAAGGATTACATTGGTCACTTCTGATAATTTTCCCTATTAGGAGCAATTAGGCCAGCTAGATTCACCTTGTTAGAGGTTTTACAAACATACAATGAGTTATGCACTTGGTAAAGAGATTTAAGAAAATACTATTAAGTCTACCTTGTGAAAGGATTTGGAGTTGATTCACTTGTTAGGAGGAAATAGTAGATCTCTAACTTACAATTGAATTGCTGATTGAGATCCTTGAAGTATTGATCACTTCTATGTGATAGATATAAATTTGTCACTCCTAATATGGCCTTACAATACACTTTACTCTACTGCTAATTCACATTCACATGCTTACATTCCATTCACATTATCTCATGTATTCATACTACTTTGGATATGATACACTACATTACATATATATCAATCCAAATTACATAATTGGAAAGTCAACCATTACACAAGTTAACACCAATATCACAAAGTCAGCCCAAATATAGATATTCGGGTTCTAAAAATTGACTTGGTGAAGTTCTAATACATGACATCCACTATCATTACTTGACATTGTCATGCATCCGGTAGAAGTAGAAGCTTGGTTCATACTAATCACTTCAATGTACTTTTGAACTCGGTATCCACTAGTGACTCAGTAGATACTGTGTAACTTGATATAAACTACATTCCTTGTTTACCATGACTATACTTGGTAGACACTATTCTTCATTCAACTTAGTTAACATTGGATTCACTTGACTTAAGTTGTTAACTCGATAGAAACTATAAAGCTTGGTAAACATTGAACTTCTCAGTCTAAACTGTAGTGCATGGAAAACACTGAACTGCTTGGTCTAAACTGTAGTACTTGGCAAACACTGAATATAGAATCTGAACAAGTTTTGTCACTAATAAAAAACATGATTGGATGTCAACTATCTCCCCCTTTGGCATTAGTGAGAAAAAAACTTATCAACCAAAACTTTTGTACAACATAGTATGATACTTAGCTTGGTATGACATGTTGATTTTTGAATTTTTTCAAAATTTGTCTTTGTAACTTTGTTACATACACATTTCTTTTTCATGATTCTCCCCCATACAATGTACATATCATGTCAGGCATATTGACATACTAAGTGTATCTCTTGGTATGGTATCTTTCTCTCTTGGTATTTACAAATATCTCTCCCCTTTAATTATATATAAATGTCTCTCTTCCTTTTTGAAAATAATGCCAAAGATTTATACATAATCTATTTATATTAAGACACTGAAATGTGAGAGAAATTTAGAATGTAACTTAAGAGTGAGAGTCAAGGTCTTATGCTAGTAATCTTGTAAAATTTTGCACATTTGTAGAGAAACTTGCACTTTTCTGGAGAGTTTGATCATGTGATCCACAGTTAAGAAATTATTGTCATGGATCAATGCTTCAAAATATAAATTGTGCTTCTAAATTATATCCATGATGGGAAGGATCATATTTTGAATGTCTATGAGTGTAGATCAGATCCTTGCTTCCTCTCTCAATAATTCTTCCTACATATCTGATAAGAGTCTGATCTTCATACGATGTGTAGAGCTTGAACTAGGGTCAAGTTGCAACAACTTTGCACTAGCCATCAAATCTTCATCAATTTTATTCAATTTTCTCTTTATTTCCTTAGTATGTTTGGTAATATCACATAACTTTGCAAAAAGTGATGTTACATTTGTGCAAGAGGTTTCAAGACTTGTCAAAATTGAAGAAAGCTCTACCTACTGGATAACTATTTGCCGAGCAATGTGCTCAAGCACCTTTTTATCAAATTTCATTTCTTCTTTCTCAATTAACTTATCTTGAGCACTAGAATCTCCATTGAATTTAATAACTACCTCTTCTAATTGTAACAAAATGTGTCAAGATGTATCAAATACATATAGCTATAGTGAAAATTTTCTTTGCATCCTCAATAATCTTATACTCTCTATCTTTCTATTCTCTAAGTTTCTTTTTCTTTGCCTTCCTTTGGAGAAAATGACCAACTATATGCATTTGATCTGCAGAGATATTATCAAAGTCCCATTTGAGAATTTCAATTTCCTATTCCAAATCTGTGTCTTCATCTATTTCCTTTATACTAATCAAAAGTCTCGGTTGAATCTTTGGGTCAGTTGTCTTTGAAGTTGATGCTTTAGAATTCAGAATAGAAACAATAGTGGAAATAGTAGGACTAGCAGTGAAAATTTGTATAGTGCCTACTGGTGGAATACTAACAGGAATACTTACAGAATCAAAACTGATGTTATTACCAAACTTCCCAAAACTGAAATATTTGCAAGTGAAGTACTAAAATAAGTATTTACAACTGAAGCACTTATAGAATCATGCACAACTGAGGTTGCCAAAACTGTAGAATCCAAAACTATACTTACTGTTAAGGAGCTTAAAATTGTAGAACATTATATATCCATTGTTGAAGCTAACTCGATAACTAAAGGATTCAATAGCTCGATGGATGAAGTGGTAGACACTTCTATCGATGATTTGCTAAGCATAGAGGTTGCAAGCAGTGATTCAACATTTGATGTATCCATAGGTGTCACAATCAAATTTGTTGAAGCTATCTCTGAGTTTGATGATGATGCAAGTTTTTCTAGAGAGTGAAGAAGTGAAGCTATCATAGCCATAGCTATCTTCACTAGGTTGACCTCTTCTTCTTCTTGCTTGGCTTCTTGAATAGCTTCTTCCTCTTTTTCTTTTTCATCATACTTCATTAGCTCCTAATATTTATCTACATCAATTGTGACAAATGGAGTAGATTCGTCATCATTATTTTCATCCTTGACACTATCATCACCATCATCTTTGATTTCAATCTAGGATAATCACTCAATTTGTGAAGATGGAATACATTTTTCCATAAGGTTGTAGCATTCTTCACAACATACTCTATATCATTCATCAAAACTAGACAAGTGTTGAACTTTAAATTCATTTTGTTCTCATTGTCTTTTAATGCCTTATTTACCTCTACATTAGTCAAGCTGGGTACCAACTATTTTAATGTTTTTTCAAAGATGTGTTTGATAGTTCTCTTGATGTTATCCCATCTAACATTGACCTTATCTAACAAAATTGTAGGGACCTGTCATGCTAGCTAGTCTGGAGAGAATTTCCATCTACCCAACTTGTCCATGACTAGATCTTTAACTTCTTTCTACTCTACTAGAGTCCTTGTCTCATACTTGAGTGCTTTAAAATTGTTTATTCTAGCACCTTCTCTTAGTATCTTTAGCCTTTCTTGAAATGTATGAGGATGTTGGTTAAAGATTACATCATTGCTTTCTTTTCCTACTTTCTTCCTAGATCTCCTAGTAAATACTACAGTGGATGGCTTTGGTGGCATGGTGATGATCACCTTGCCTTTCTTCCTTACTAGCTCTTCTTCCTTTTCTAATTCCTCTTTATTCTCTAATTCTTTCACATCTTCTCCTTTACCTTAGGTTACCATAAGAGGAGTGCTTGCTGATCTCAATTTTATTATCATCCTCTTGCCTTTGTTTACCACCTATGGAAGCTTCAATTCAAGTTTAATTCTTGCTTTTTCCTCATCATAAGTTCCAAAGTAAGGTTCCTTTGGATCTATAGGCTCATTTACCAAGGCTTCAATGATTTCTTTAACCTCATCAATGTTAACCTCATATGGAAGAGGTTTTACACACATAACTTTGGGCCTTACTGCCTGGATATATACTCTGTCACTATCTACCATAAAGAAAACATCATCCTTATAGTCTTCAACTAACTTCTTTGGTATCTTGAATCTATTATTCATCTTTTCTTTGAAGGATTCAAAATAGTTATCCATGATATGGACAAAATTTTCACCCATTTCAGCAATATACTCATTAATTTTATATATAATTGGCATATCTTTTCTCCATACAATCATGCCTTTAGAGGGGAAAAACTTTTGAACATAGAAAAAAAAACATGTCAACAATGAACCAAATTTGCATGGGTTATTGTTTCAAGTTCTAATGCTTTCCATGTTTTTGTTTAACTACTTCAACAACAAATCTTCTAAGTCATATGACAGATTCTTCTTTACGACCTTGAAAGCTAAGTCAATTGCTTCATATGACACACTGTTGAGTCAGCTCGAACTATAAATTTTGTGTGCTACCACATGGATGAAAATTTTTAGTTTTTGTATTAGTTACATTATTGATTTCTATTCCTTTATCATCCTATTTAGCTAGGGTTTTGTTTTGTAACTCATCTCAACCTAGGGTTTTAATGGCTTTAGCTTTGGTGAGCAAGGGAAGACTAGTAATGCAATGTATCATTTTTTCTGTGATCAGAACTATTTTCTCTAACCATAGTTGACCATTATGAACTCAGCTTAGGATATACCTAACCCATTTTTTTTGAAAGTTTTGAGGTAGGTGAGAAATATGAGTTAAACCTTTCTCTTCCAAATGTTTGTGCTTAGGTTTGAGAATTTCATTCACACAAAGTTCACTTATGACATTATCAATTTCAAAGTTTCCTATCTTTTGAATTGCATATTTAAAATGAGAGTGAATATAATTTATGAGAAGTACCTTATGTGGGATCTACGACTGAGCTTTGTTCAAGTTGAGGGTTTCAGCTATTGCTGGCACAAGTTTGAAGTTAGGGGCTATCCATTCAACATCGCACACCAACATTTCATAACCTTTCTTCACCTTGCTACTGCTACTGGATGCCATAATAACTCGATAAGTTGAGAGTTTTTTTTGAAAGAACTTTTTTACAAATTCTACTCAAAGTCACTTGGATGCGTCGCAAATCACTCTGTTTGCAATATTTTGAATTCTTGGTGAAAATGAAGTCAATTTCCTACCTTTTTTTTATAAAAATTCCAATTAATGCTTGGTAAGGTGGTAGCTATGATGACATCATGTATTACAATCTATCATCCACTATTTGTATGGATTTCTCAGTGAAAGCTTGTAACTCGACAACCAAACATAACCATGTTACTCCTAACTTCACTCGGTAGAGTCCATGACCAAACCTTGCTCAGTAGAGAAGTCAATTTGGTGACAACTATTAATGATCTTGCTGATGATCCTTCTATATATTGAATAGCAATATGAATCTTTACTTCCTTTCAATTGGAATTGTTTAAGATGTGACCCTGAAAACACAGTTCCAGTTCTTCCTTAAGAACTTAATTGGAAATGGTGGAGTCACCCACTTCTTGAGTGACATGACTATCATTGCTTGAACTAGCTTGGTTAGTAGATTAAGGAATCCATTGCTATCTCATCTACTTCCTGATGCTATCTTCTTTTTCTTTCTTTTCATCTTCAATTCTACCTATATTCATGTAATTCTTAGCTATATGGTCAAGTTTAGTACATGTGTAACATCTTATGGTGGTATCATTTCTTCTCAAGTGATGTCTAACACAATTAATGCCAATGTGTCCATATTCTCCATAGTAGTGACATCTACACCAAGTGTTGTAGTCCCAACCAAATATTTCCTTTACATATTGTTTAGCTGGATTGAATAACTTAGATCTACATTCAGATGCCTCGTGACCTTGTTTCTTGCATTTGTGACACTTGCCCTAAAACTTTGGTTTTTCTTTGCATTCATCAGCTTTATGACCATGTTGATTGCAATTGTAACATTTTCCATTGAATTTTTCTTTTCCATTAATCCAACATTTGTTTGATGTATGACCTATCTTATTATAGTAATTTTTGGTAGGTTTTTGTTTCTTTTGTGCACCTTGTTTGGAGGACTCACCTTCTTCTTTATATTCAATTCTTGCCTTACCCTTTTTCCTATAGAGATTATGCTCATTTTGGTGATTTAGTTGATCTATGTCTACTTGGGATTTCATTACTCTTTCATTGAGTTTCTTTTCATAATTTAAGTTATTCCTTAACATTTCATTGATTTGTCTTTTGAAGTTCAGATCATTCCTTATTCTTTCATTTTTAAATCTCAGACTCATGATTTCTTCATTTGCATTGGAGAGTTGATCGATAAAATTTTCTTGCTAAAGGGATTGATTTTGAATTTCATTGTTCCTTACCTCCAAGTCTTCTTTTTCCTTATTTCTCTATTCTAAGATTTCACACAATCTTATTGACTAAATTTCTTGTTCTCTTTTCAATTTTGTTACTTCTTCTTACAAGGAACCATTCTTTTCTAGGAGTTCTTTGATTGCATCATTTGCTTCATCTAAAATTTTTGAAGGGAGAAAATCTTCAATCTTTTCTTCAACATACTAGTGGTCATTCATCTAATTTGCAAGTTCTTTCCTTCTTTTTAGAGATTGGGAAAGATGTTCTTTTGCTTTCTTGAGTTGAGCTATGGCCATCTCTGGATCTAACTTTTCACTATAAATAGCTTTCTCAAGTCTGAATATCTCCATTGTCCTTGATCTTTGCTCAAGCTATCAAAATTTATCTTGAGAACCACAATTCTCTAATACCAATTGTTGGAAATATTTAGAACTAGCTAGGTTACTGAGAGGGGAGGGGTGAATCAGTAACCTCAAAACCTTTTAACAAATTCAGAACTTAAATGCATTAATATTAATAAATCTGATATACTACATGCATAAGAAATTGAGAAACATAAGACACCATGAACACAATATTTGGTGACCCTTAAACCTTCCAAATAGAAAGTAAAATTGGGGTGGGGATGATACCCACAAAACTTCAATATTGCAACATAAAGTTAGCCGGTTAAAGCTTACTTTGATTACTTCAAATGATTTGCCTTGTTAGGAGCAATTAGGACTGCTAGGTCCACCTTGTTAGAGGTTTTACAAACATACAATGAAGTATGCACTTGGTAAAGAGATTTAAGAAAAAGCTATTTAAGTCTACCTTGTAAAAGGATTTGGAGTTGATTCTCCTATTAGGATGAAATAGTAGATCTCTAACTTACAATTGAATTGCTGATTGAGATCCTTGAAGTATTGATCACCTCTATGTGATAGATATAACTATGTTGCTCCTGATATGGCCTTACAATACACTTTACTCTACTATTGATTCACATTCGCATGCTTACATTCTATTCACATTAGTTCATGTGTTCATACTATGGATATGATACAATACATTACATATATATCAATCCAATTTACATAATTACAAAGTTGACCATTACACAAGCTAACACAAATATCACAAAGTCATCCCAAATGTAGATATTTGTGTTCTAAAAACCAACTTGGTGAAGTTTTGATACATGACATTAATTGTCATTACTCAACATCATCATGCATTTGGTAGAAGTAGAAGCTCGATCCATACTAATCACTTCAATGTAGTTTCAAACTCAATATCCACTGGTGACTTAGTAGATACTATGTAACTCGGTATAAACTACATTCCCTATTTACCACAATTATACTCAGTAGACACTATTCTTCATTCAACTTGGTTAACACTGGCTTCACTTGACTTAAGTTTTTAACTCAATAGAAACTATAAAGCTTGGAAAATATTGAACTACTTGGTCTGAACTGTAGTGCACGGAAAACACTGAACTACTTGGTCTAAATTGTAGTACTTGGAAAATAGTGAATACAAAATCTAAATAAGTGTTGCCACTAATAACAAACTTGACTGGATGTCAATAGGAGGGATTCTATTCACTACTAGAAGTTTGGTAGTCTCATTAGACTCAGTCTTTTTGTCATCATCCTCCTCTTGTGTAATGATAAATTTTTTCTTTGGCTTTGCTTGAACTTCAGTTGGTTTCCTCCTCTTTGATGGACTTCCTATGAGTAGCTTGATAGTAGGTTGTTTTGACTTGATTCAGGTGATGATCACCTTTCCCTTTGGCCTCTGTGGTGTCACTATTTCTTGTATATCCTTCTTCAAGTCTTCCTACACCTTGGGTTCAATTATAAAAATCTTCTTTTGCTTGGTGTCCATAGGCTTGAAAAATGTAATCTCTTTTCATTTTCTTTCCTCAACCTTTGAGGGTTGTCCACACCCTTCTTCTTGCTCTTTCCTACTAGCCTTAGAAACTTTCTTTTTCCATCGGTTACCTACCTTAGGTGTGCCACAATCTACAACCATCTTGGTAATAAAAGTCTCATATGTGCCAAACTACTTTTCACTAGCATCAACTTCTTCTACTAAGAGTATAGTAACTACTACCATTACATCATCGACATTTACCTCATAGGGCATTAGCCTTATCTATAACACCCTTGGTAACATTGCCTATGCATAGACAAAATTTGTGTCTATAATAAAACATTGTTCATCATAATGCTTGTCTATAACAAACTTTGGAATTTTCATTTTGTTCTTCATTTCAACTTTAAACTCTTCAAATAGTTATCTATTACTACCTCAAAATTGTCTCCCAATCTATTTATTAGGTCATTCAATTGCTCCATAATAGTCCTATTCCTATCCCATCCAATTTTTCCAATGGTAGTAAAATAATTTTGCCCATAGAAAAATATGAAAACTAGTAGGTAACCAAACTTATGGGAGGTGTTCTTTTCTTTTCTCATTGCCTCTAGGTTCCCTATAAGTCGGTGCAATTGTAGCTCATCAAGATCATATGAATGATCCTTCTTCATAATTTTGTATCCCAAATCAACTACAATACATGGCACACTTTTCAATCTACTTGATTGATATAACTTGTGTGTAATCACATGAACAAAAAATTCAATTAATAGATTCTTGATGTCACTAATTGACATACCATGACCATTCCACTTCACCTTGGTCAAATTTTCAACCTCTTTTTTCATTCTAACCTTTATTTTTTTTGGTTGATCCAAAGTAGGGTACCCCATTACTCTATGAACACTACTATATTTGGGCTTGAATTACGATGCCCACCCATTGCCCAAGTGATAGTACCAAAAAATGGCTCCCATTGGATGGGTGTCAGACTTTTGCTATTACAAATTGTGATGACACTTGTGCATCCATCATAATTGTGATGGACAAAGATGTCATAACTTCGAAGATGGCAAGGGAAAGTGTTCATCTTCATGCCATCACAATTATGATAGTAGACTATCACAAATATGACAACTATCTATTGGAGAAGGCCATCAGAAGAGTGATGGGTGTGCAACAATAATGATATGGGAGCAATGACTATCCATCAAAATAGGCCATCATAGTTATAGTGACTTTCAAAATTATTAAAACTTTTTTTGGCCTAATGTTAAATAAGTAATCTTAGATTTCGTGTGAGTGTTGAAAGAAGGAGACTATTGAAAATAGATTGATATACTTGTATGATAAATATGTTCCAATCATTGTTTTGTCATTGATGTCAAACCTACTATTTGATGGTAAGACAACTACTTATCTTATTTAATTACTATCAATTGTTTGATTGATGAAGAGGATTTGATAAAAAAGATGTAACAAGAGCACTTAGAGGAAAGGTTGAGTTATGATATGCAAAGGAGTACAAGAATCAATTAAGATAGTGATATCATAGTGCATTGATAATCTACTTAAGATTACAAAGGATAGCTACACTAAGTAAGTTCATAAGAAAAAGCTATACAAAAATTTTCTACAAAGCTTGACCAAGTGGATAGTAGGTGCCAAGAAAATTCAGTGCAAGATGAGAAAGAAATTAGTTGGAATTGAGTAAAAGTTCATTTTAGTGCAAGCCAAGAAAAACAGTGGAGGCGGAGTAAAGTTTGGTTGATGTTGAGCACCAATAAACTTTAGTTCATGCTGAGTGATTTTTTTAAAGGATGTCGAGCAATGTAGTATGTGTTGAGCATCAAAAGAAAGTTAATACCAAGTGGTTGCATTATGTGGAAGATCGTGAATTCGATGGATCTAAGTTGACAAGTTTGTTTTCTTGGATTATGTGAACTAGGTGGAAGATAAGATTGATGAGCTAGTGGCATAGAATTCATGATAAACCATTGAGGTGAATTCAAAAAGGAACAAAGGAGAATTTTTTAGAAGTGATATGGAATTAGGGGTAGATTCATTGAATCCTACCTAATCTATCCTAAACCCTAAATTAGACAATGGAGAATGAATGGAAAAATGATCTTAATTTCCTATTTATAGGGATGGCTAGTTAGAAGCAAGGGTTTTCATGAGTGAGAACCTAAGGGAGAGAAGGAGTCAAGGAAATTGCTTCATCAAGTGACCTAAGTGAAGTGTTTGCATTGGCATGTTAAACAAGAAGGCTTAGGGGTATGAACTCTTTAAGGGTGAACAAGCTATCAGAGCTATAGAGTGTGAAAGCCAAGTAGAATGGAGGACTAAAATAGAGATTTCTAATCTAGAAATGGAGTTGTAAGCTGCTATCAGATCAAGCCTTACTATTAATCTCTAACAATTGTATTAGTCTAGGGTAAATCCTTTGGATTAAGGTTGACCTAACAGTCATTTTTAAAATCCTTTAAATAGTTGACATTCCAAGCGAATGGTCTAAAGTCCTCTAATAAGGCTCACTCCTAACAAAGTGATTGAAATCCATTAATAGGGTCACATTTAATAGTCTATATTGTAACCTTTAACAAGGTTGGCCTTTCATAGGGCATCACTTCAGAAGAGTGAAAAAGAGTAGCATGTTACTAGAGGTTTTTCTTGAATTGGGTTTGCATGTAAATCATTGTGTCAAGTGTGTTGCTGAATCTTCTATGTTTCATGTTTACATTTTTGCGAATTGATTTGATAGTAACCTACAAATTTTAAGTGATTGCATAATCTTTTGGATGTATGCATAATGATAAATGTTTTATGGGTTCACTAAGCTGTGAAAAGTTTTATTTATACATCTAGACCCTGCATAACTGATTCAACCCCCTCTCTCAGTTATTCTAAAGAATCCCAATAGTGAGGATATCACAAAGAATAGGTGAAGTCACTACCTTCTTGTATTGATTTATTAGTCATGACATGGTTCTCCCTTTGGTCTCAAGATATTCCTTTTGAATAGGTGAAGTCAATGCCTTCTTTTTATGGCATTAATAATCATGGATAGCACACCCAACTTCTCCAGTTATAATGATCTCTCAAATATTTATTATGTTTACTTTGATAATTCAGATAGAAATATGACTCCAATGAATAACAATAGATTCACAAAGTTAGTTTTCATGCAATCATAGGTTAATTTTGAGCTTCACTTGGTTTTGAGAATAGTTTAATATTCTCTACTAATCAGGGCCAACCATGTGAAGGTGGAAGCTCATTTGGCTCCATCCCCCAACATCTAAATTCCCTATTAACATCTAAAATTCATTGATTCATTAATAAAATTCATTAATTACATTAATAAATTTTCCATTAACTTCATACCATTGATTTGATAAACTTGTGAATGCCACTCTAAATCAAGAATGCACATGTAGCTGCATTCTTTATGCATGGAAAATAGGGGAGCTGAAAAGACCCACCACATTTGCATTTATTTAATAGGTCTATGTAAACTTCTAATAAAAATGTAGACCTGTTGGGTTCTTTTTAGCTCCACTTGATGTCGTATGCATATGAATTAAGATTGCATATTGAGCTATGGTGTCCTCTTGCATTGCCTAAAACCAAGAGTCACAGAGTTAGTTGTCATGCAATCCTAACTTAATGTTGAGCTTCACTTGGTTTTGAGAATAATTTAATATTCTCTACTAATCAGGGCTAACCATGTGAAGGTGGTAGCTCATTTGGCCCCACCCCCAATAACATCTAGCTTCCTACTTATCATCTAATATCTCTAAGAAAGGATCAATCTTTAAAGTACCTAGAATGTCCTCACTGCCTCCTGCTACTCTTAAGAAAAGTCCATCTTCATTGCTCATGAGAAATTCATCACAATTCTTTAGTGATTCCTATATATCTAATATAGGTATATTGAGAAATGTCCTCATCGCATCTTACATAAAATGAATCCAATATTACAAAATGCCCCCTAAGAAATAATAGTTCAAGTGAAATAAACACATGAAAAATGAGAGAGAAAAAGAGGAATCTACTTACCAATAGGCACTACCATCGCATCTGTGGCCATGCTATGTGTTGAGTGAGTTTTATTATTATTTTTATTGTGCCAAGATCTCTATATTTTGATACATACATATATACATGGACACACACATATGTGTGTGTGTGTATTTATATTCACACACACACACACACACACACACACACACACACACACACACACACACACGCACGCACACACACACACATATACATATGTATATATTATTGACATTGCAGTCAAGTTTTTTATTAGTGACACACACTTATTCAAATAGTAAGTATGTACTGAGTTTATTGTATAGTTAACAATATTAACCAAATATTTCAGGCTTTACTGAGTTCTATAGTGGCTACTGAGTTCAAGGAACAACATTCAATTTGTGTCAAGTAGTTTCCACTAAGTTGGTGATTATCAGTGTATACCAAGCTTCTTAGTGTTTGCCAAGTTTCTTAGCACAAACTGAGTCATGTAGTGCTTACTAAGTTCACATAGTGATTTGAATCCAGTTTTGACTAAGCCACTTAGTGTTAACCAAGTGATTTAGTTTATACCGAGCTTGTAGTGATAGCATTAACTAAGCTATGTAATGTGAATCCAATGATTCAGTTTATATGCCAAGTTTCACAGTATTTTCCAAGTCACCAATGCAGACCAAATTCAAACTACTTGGACATGATCAGTATGGACCAAGCTTCTATTTCTATCAAATGCATGACAATGCCAAGCACTGATAGTGGATGTTGAGTATCAAAACCTCATCGAGTTAGTCTCCAAAACCCAAGTTCCAAGTAGTTGGGCCAACTTTGTATATTTTGTGTAAACTTGTATTGTAACCAACTTTGTTGACTTGTAATTTGGATTGGCATATATGTAATGTATTTTATCACATCCATAAATTATAATGAGATATATGAAAAAAGTAGAAAAGAGCATAAGTGAAAATTACAAAGGCAACATCAATATAAGTAGTAACAAAGATTTATCTATTATAGCAAGGTGATCATTACACTCAAAGGAATCTCATTTAGAAAACCAAGTTGTAGATTAGAGATCAGCCACTATTTCATCCTAATAAGTGGGTCAGTTAATCCTTTCACATGATAGACTTAACAATATTGTGTAAATCTCTTTACTGAGTGCATACTTCATTATATGTTTGTAAATCCTTCTGTAAGGTGGACCTAGCTGTCCTTGTTGCTCCTAATAGGGCAAATCATCAGAAGTGATCAGTGTAAGCCTCAACCATCAAACTTTATGTTGCAGTACTAAAGCTAGTGGGTATTATCCCCACTCCAACTTTACTTTCTATTTGGAAGGATTCTAGGTCACTGTATTGTGTGTCAAAGTGTTATGAATGTTTTGATGCTTTTATTTTTTCATGCATACAATTAGATCTAAATATATATGAAGGATTAATTGGTAACATAGGATTAAGTTTAATTGGTTACTGATTCACCTCTCCCCTCTCGATAACTTAGCCTCCATATATATTTCCAACAATTGGTATTAGAGAATTGTGGTTCTCAAGAAAGAAGTCTAACAACTTGAGAAGAGATCAGAGGCTATGGAAGTATTCAAACTTGTCAAGGCTATTGACAATGAAAAGTTGGATTTGGAATTGGCTATTGGGCAACTCAAGAAAGCAACAGAGCAAGTTTCTCAATCCTTAAAAAGAAGAAAAGATCTTGCAACTCAAATGAATGAAAAACTCTACATTGAAGAAAGAATTGAAGGCATCCATTCAGCAGGCAATTCAGAAGAATTCAATGAAGCAATTAGAGAACTGTTAGAGAAAAATGGCAACCTTTAAGAAGAAGTAAGAAAGCTAAGAAGAGAGTAAGAAATTTAGTCAATAAGATTCTGTAAAGTCATGGAAGAGAAAAATAAGATAAAAGAAGAGTTAGAAGGAAAGAATAATGGAATTTAGCATCTATCCCTTCAACAAATAGGCCTCATTAATTAGCTCACCAATGCAAATGAAGTAATCATGAATCTAAGATTAGAGAATGAAAGATTGCAAAATGATCTAAACATTGAAAGGAAAACCAATGAAAGGATGATGGAATCTCAAGTAGATATGGATCAACTAAATGAGAAAATCTAATATAGAAAAAAGAGTAAAGCATGAATTGGATATATAGAAGAAGGTGAATTATCAAAGCAAGGAGCTCAAAAAAATCAAATACCTACTTGTAGCCACTATGGTAAGTTAGGCCATACATCAAACAAATTTTGGAGTAATGGGAAAGAAAAATTCAATGGAAAATGCTACAGTTGTAATTAGCATGATCATAGAGCTAATTAATGCAAAGAAAAACCTAAATTTAGAGGAAAATGTCACAAATGCAAGAAGCATGGGCACAAATCCTCTGAATGCAAAACTAAGATATATAATCTAGTAGAATAGATTGTAAGAGCTATATTTGGTTGGGACTACAATACTTGGTGTAGATGTCATTATTGTGGATAATTTGGACACATTGAAATGAATTGTGTAAAACATCACATGAGGACAAAAGGCGCCACTAGAAGATGCTTTATTTGTACAGAACTTAGTCATCTTGCTAAGAACTACATGAATATGAGAAAAAATGAAGATTAAAAGAAGGAAAAAGCTGATAACATCTAAAAGTAGATGAGACAAAAATGGATTCCAAAATCTTTTGAGAATTTCTAGTCCAATCAATGAAGCAAATGTCACTCAAGAATCGGGTGACTCAAGTATTTCCACTTGACCTCTCACAAGGAGTATTCAAACTAGGATTCTAAAGTAGGCATCTTACATCAGTTCCAATTAGTAGAAAGGAAAGATCCATATCAACATTAAAGATGCAAAGGGATCACCAAGCAATCAAGAAAATGCTAGTCACTAACAAGTGAGGTTGAGTTGGAAGACCCTACCGAGCAAGGTCAGGAGTCACTAAATTGTTGTGTGGAAACTAAGTCATGGATGACTCTATCGATCATTCAATGCAAGTGAAGTGGAAGATAGTTTTTCATTAACCAAATGATCATATTGGGTATTTATGGTGATCAAAAGGCAAAATTTAATAAAAAGGCAAAATCAAATTTATTTGTCACCACAAATTTTCAAGAGCTATCTGTGTAGAGCAATTTTAGTGCATCTAAGAAATTTGAATAAATTACTATTGAAGGTTTCCATGCAAACTCTACTAAGTAAATGGCATCCACTAGAAACAAGACTAAGAAAGGATAAAAAATGTTAGTTTGAGGCATGGAATGGAAGGCACTAGACTTTAAGCTTAGTCCAGTTGTCACAAAAACCCTAGATCCAAACAGAGCACAATCTCAAATTCCAACCAAAGTACTATTGATTAATGATAGTCACTCACATTTTTGATGTTCTCTTCAAGACATAGGAATCCTAGAGATGGATGAAACCTTGGAAAAATTGTGTGTGAATGGAATGTTGAAACTAGAGCATCAACATTTTTAAAGTAAGGGTTTGACTCACATTCCTCACATGCCACAAGACTTTTAGATTAAGTGGATAAGATTTATTATCAGCCATGTGCATAATGGGAAGTTTTGGTTGGAACAACCTATTTTGATAAACAAGAAAATGATTCATAGGATCACAAGTCTTCCAATGTTGGTAAAAGCTAAAATGACCAAAACCCTAAGTCAAGTAGAATTGGAGAAGAAAACCTTTGCCGAGCGGGATGAAAGGGGAATGAAGATCAGTTGTTTCATGGTTATGGAACTAAAGTTTAGTATACATGTTATTACACATAAGATATACAACTCAAGAAAACTCAATAGTCTATCTTGTGAAGCAGTGGATCTCACACTCAAAGTGGTCAAGAATGATATGTCATTTGACCTAGTTGAGTTGATGTTGAATCAATTCAACAAAAACATGGAGAGCATAAGACCTTCAAAGGAAAATCCTTGTAAGTTTGGTTCATGTTTAATTTGTCTATTTTTCTTTGTGCTAAAGTTCTTTCCATCAAAAGTTATAGTTGTGTAGAGAAAAGATGTACCCATTCTCTATCAAATGAATGAGTATATAGCAAAAATGGGAGAAAACTATGTTAGTATTATGGATAACTATTTTGATGCATTTAAGGACAAGATGAATAATAGATTCACAATCCCAAAGAAACTTTTTGAAGACTAAAAAGATGATATTTTTTTCATGGTTGATTGTGATAAAGTGTACATACAAGCAGTAAGACAAAGAATTGTATGGGTCAGAACTCTAGGTTATGAGGTTAACATTGATGAAACCAAGGATATCATTAATGAAGCATTATTAAATGAGCCTATTGATCTAAAAGCCACATATTTTGGCACTTATGAGGAAGCCAAAAGAATAATTCAACATGAAATAGAACTCCCTCAGGCAGTCAACAAAGGGAAGAAGAGAATAGCAAACTTAAAACAAACCAGCACCACGCTCCTATTGATTGAAGGTAAAGAAGTTGGCATTGAGGAAGATGATGTAGAAGATGAAAAGAAGTCAAAAGAAGAAGAAGAAGAAGAAGAAGAGCCTATAAAGAAGAAAGGTAAGGTTATTATAACCAAACCTACAAAATCATCTACTACAGTATTTACAAGGAGGATTTCAAGAAAGAAATTGATGATGGGTGAATAAGTAGAGGATATAATTTTTAAGAAGCCTCCACCCACCTTTTAGGAAAGATTGAAAGAAATTGATTCTTGTGCTTGCATAGAAAAATTCAAAGCATTAAGGTATGAAACTAGAACTACAGAAGAGACCCAACAAGTTAAAGACATGGTAATGTCTAAGTTGGGTAAATTGAAATAATCTCAAGATTAACTTACATAGCAAATTCAAAGTGAGTTAATGGAGAAGATTAAGCCAAGATGGGAGCATGCAAGAGAAACTACTATAGACATTTATGAGCAGACTCTAAGGCAACTCATGCTTAGTTAAAGTGATAAAGAGGTCAAAGAATCCTTAAAGAAGAATGAAGAAAAGCTCACATTGAAATTCAACACTTGTCTAATATTGATTAAGGACATTGAACATGTGGTAAGGAATGCCACCAATACATGGAAAAAAATTTATAACCTTCATAAGAAAAGTGATCTTATTGTCAATGTCAGTGATAAGGAAGATGATGGTAAACATGATAAGGATGAGGAATGAAATGATGAAGAAGTAACACATTATCATAATATTGATGATGAGGAATAGGAATAGGAAGCTACCAAGGAAGATCTCTTGAAGGTTTAGAATATTGAGGAGACTGACCCTGAAAAGATTACGATAGCGGTTATAGCCTCACTTCCTCATTCTTTGAGTGAAGCATTGAAAGAAATCAAGCTCAAAGAAAGCTACTATAGAATTGGTTGTGTCAAACATTGAAAGTACAAGCACTCAACCAATATTTGCACCTATTCAACTTAATAGTTCATTGACAAAAGTGACAAGCACTTCATCTACTGAGCAATCAACACTTCCTCCTCCATTAGTTTTGGTCACACAAGGTATTTCTTCAATAAGTGTAGTATCTACTTTTTTTGCCAATCCCATTATTTCTACTATTATTTCTATTTTGAAAATAATAAGTACAAGGAAAGTTGAGACCAAGCCTCAATTGAGTACAAAATTTTTGAGTAAAGGCAAAGAAAAGGAAGAAGAAATTGATCTTGATAAGGAGATAGTCATCCCAAATTGGGATATCCCTAATCTTAATCTTGATTAGATGCATTAAATGGGAGAACTTCTTTAGAAGAAAGCTAAGAAATAGAGGCTTAGAGAAGAAAGGAATAAAGAATTTCAAGTGCTTGAAGATGCTAAGAACATTCCTATAGAGGTAATCAACTTTGAGGTTGAAACTTCTCAACCAATTTTGGCTCATTTAGTAGAAGTCATCTAGAAATTCAATGAAGATGTGAATGGATAGAGAAATTGTTGTAGAAAGTAGAGAAGAAAATTGAGAATAAAGTTTTAGAGATAGTAGCACAAAAGATTGCAATTCATCAAGTAGATTTGTCTACTATTCTAGGCTCATTGGAGACCTCTTGCAATAATGTGACTTCTTCATTTAGTAAACTCTATGACACTTCAAATTTCACCAAGGAAATTAAAGATAAACTTCCAAAGATTGATGAAGATCTAAAGGCAAGTGCACAATAGTTTCTACTTGACCTAAGTTATAACTCTTCCCACTATAAAAAGATAAGATTTTTAACTGATAAACAGGCAGAATTGCTAAGAGAAGAACCCAGGATAAGAGCTACACTGATAGACATACAGGGCATGATTCTCTCAAACATGGATGCATTGCAAAAACATATTGCAAATGGTAAAAAACTCATCCATGATAATAACTTCTTTATTGCAAAACACATGATAGAACTATCAATAGATGTTTAGGTTGCATTGCACACAAGCAAGGTGTTGCAAGAAAATTGGGACAAGACAACGACATTGATTCTAAAGGTACATTTTGATTTCTTGTCACATTTTTGTATTACTGTATAGATTACACCTTTGACATTGATATCAAAAAGGGTGAGATGATGTATATAATGCATATTGTGAAAGGGGAGAAGATGCAAATGTTTATAACATGTAAAGCATATAGAAGGGGAAGAGATGTGATGTATAAAAAGGAAAAGAAGAGAAGATATATATAATATTAAATATATATGTATAGGGGAGCAACATCATATTATATACATGTACCGATATTCAAAGAAATATCTTTTACAAAAGAAATTTTGAAAAATATCAAAATTAGAGCACTCTACTAAGTTAAAGATACGAATGAAGAATAAAGATTGTGTTTGGAATTTTTGAGAATTTAGTTTTGATTGATTAAGTGTTTTTGTCACTAATGACAAAGGGGGAGATTGTTGACATTGCAGTTAAGTTTGTTATTAGTGAGCTTCTTAGTGTTTAACGAGTTTCTCAATACAAACTGAGTCGTGTAGTGCTTATCGAGTTTGTAATTACAGTAATGTAAATCTAGTATTGACTAAGCCACTTAGTGTTAACCAAGTGATTTAGTTTATACCAAGCTCGTAGTGATAAGATTGACCAAGCTATGCAGTCTAAATCATGTGATTTAGTTTATATGCCAAGTTTTGTAGTATTCACTGAGTCACTAGTGCAGATTGAGTTTAGACTACATGGCAGCAATCAATATGGACCAATCTTCTATGTCTACTAAATACATGATGATCTTGAGCATTGACAATGGATGCTGAGTATCAGAATTTCACTGAGTTAGTCTCCAGAACTTGAGTTCCTATAGTTGGGCTAACTTTGTATATTTTTTGTAAACTTGTATTGTAGCCAACTTTCTTGACTTTTAATTTGGATTGGTATATATGTAATGTATTGTATCACATCAAAAAATAAGAAGTATGAAAGTAATGTAAAAAGAAGAGAAGAGAAGAAGTCTGAAGTGAAAAGGCTACAATAGTATAAGGAGAAACAAAGATTTATATATCACATCAAGGTGATCATTACACTCAAGTATCTATCCCAAGTATCTACTATTTCATCCTAAAAGGTGGATCAGTTAAATCATTTCAAAAGGTAGACATAACATTATTTTGTAAGTCTATTTACTAAGTGCATACTTCATTGTATGTTTGTAAATCCTTTTGCAAGGTGGACCTAGTAGTCCCTATTTCTCCTAACAAAGCAGATCATCAAAAGTGATCATTGTAATCCTTAACTAGAAAAATTTATACTATAGTACTAAAGCTAGTGGGTATCATCCCCACCACAATTTTATTTTCTATTTGGAAGGTTTCTAGGTCACCATATTGTGTGTCAAAGTGTTATGAATGTTTTGATGCTTTCAATTTTTCATGCATACAATTAGATCTGAATACACATGAAGGACTAATTGGTAATAAAGGATTAAGTTTTATTGGATAATGATTCACCCCTCCCCTCTCAGTAACTTAGCCTATCATATATATTTCCAACATATATATCTATATACATACATACATATACAGAGATCACAAGGGCACGACAATGAGATGTAGAGATTACAAGGGTACAACAACAAAATGTAGCAACTACAAGGGCACAAAAACAAAATCCTAGATCTCCATTGATCACCACAATCCACAAGATATCTCTGTATATATACATACATACATAAATAGAGACATACATATGTGTGTGTATGTATGTATATATACACATATATACATATACATGTATATATATATATTTTTGAGCTTCTTGCTAATGAGAGGATAAGAAGTTAGCCAAATGCAACCCTTGAAATGATAAATCAATTGTAGAGGGTACGACTGTGGAACAACCTAGGGCTAGAGAGCATGTAAGCTATCCTAGGGTGATAGAGCAACACAAATTTGAGGCACTTTAGTAGCAACAAGTAGTAGTAGTAGTATATGCTCAACAACAAGCTTTAGCTTCCATAGGAAATGGGATTCACTTGAATAATCCCATGGGTGTACCTCAGTTGAGTTTGAAGGAAGTGATTTAAATATATGCACAAGAACATGATATCCAATTTTTCCCTAAAGTGTGACACACAAATTATGCTCTTCAAGTTTATGGCTTTGGAACTCCCAGTATCTATCTTGATTCTATAAAACAATGAGTGCTTGCATAATCTAGAGATAGATGGGTGATTGCATCATTGGAGCAGCTAGTTGAGATGCACTATAATAAAACTAGAGGAAATCATTGATAAAATAAACATATAATGAAGAAGAAACTTGAAAACATGAATACTAAAATGTTGAAATGAAATCTATTGAGGATAAAACACCTATGTCAAAGTTACAACACAATGTGAATCATTTTAGATATTTAAAAAAGAAAAAGAAAAAAATAACACAACATAAATCATTCTCCATTTGTTTTGATTATGGAGAGTTGCACATAAAAAAGGGTGGAGAGCTCGAAATGAGGGTGGAGACCTTTAAACATTGGTTGATAGCTCTAAACGTTGGTGAAGATTTCATTGCCATGCCCTTGTGATCACTTCATTTAATTTTTGTGCCTTTATGATCTCTAGATTTCATTGTTGTGGCCTTGATGGAGATTATAGGAGATCTAGGATTTCATTGTCATTCCGTTGTGTTTGTTGCATTTCATTGTCATGCCCTTATGATATTTGCATTTTGTTGTTGTGCCCTCTTGATCTTCATGCCTATGCTCTATGATTTTGTTGTCATGTCATGCCCTTGTGATCATTGTGCCCTTGCTCTACAATTTTCTTCAAGCAGAGAAGAGCTACCTATGTAAATGTTCTTTTCTTTTCCTTCTAAACATGTATATCTTTATATTTCCTCTAGTAGGTGATTATAAAATCTTATCTTAATATATATCTATGTGGTCATATATACATATACACACATATGTGTGTGTCTATGTATGCATGTATATATCTTTATTTATATACATATACACATACATACATAGACACACATATGTATGTGTATGTATATATTCACATATATATACATATACATATGTATATATATGTATATTCTTACATATATACATATAGATGTATATATATGTATATACTTACATACATACATACATATAAAAATATTATAAGGGCATGACAATGAGATACATAGATCACAAGGGCATGACAACAAAATGTAAAGATGCAAAAATACATTTATACATACATACATACATCTACATATGCAATTTTAACACCTTGGAAAATTGTATTTGATTTTTACCCAATCACCAAGAGATAATATAATATGTAAGTACAGATTTTTGCATACTTAGTTTAGTATTAATAGTTTTAGTTGAATTCTTTTAAGGAGAGTGAGTCTATTAATGATGATAATGGCTCCATGTATTGAGTCTTTAGAGGAGCGAGACTTACAAAAGATTAGATGTTGTTTCTAGCTCAAATGTTCCCAATTTTATGTTCACAACTCAAATGCTCTCCCATGGCATGTGCTAAAACCTTCATTATTGAATCCAAAGTTAAGGAATAAAATATGATTATGTCAAAAATGGAGAATTCAAATGCAATTTTTTTGGATTCCACTTAGCATTGTGTTGATAAATTTGAGAAATTCTACTACCATGCAAATTAACTTACAATAATTTCGAAGCTTAAGCCCTAATTGTATCACCTAGATTGGTAGAGTAACATGAACACTAATGTATAAAAAGCATTCTCAATACTAAAAACAAGTAGACACTTATGATAGGACCAATTTGTTATCACCAAAAATGGAGGCAAACCAAGAATGGTAAGCTCCAAATGGTATAACACAATGATGCAATGGATTTGTCCTTGATTTTAGGAATGTATGCTCACAAGTTATGCTTCAAACTTCAAATGGATGGATGGGGTGAGTGAAACAAGGTTTCAACAATGGAGTCATGAAGTTATTTTGCCATTATAATGGTATTTTGGTAGTTTATGAGCTCTCAACATAGCATTATAACTTTGCATGGAAGGTGGATGATTTTAGTGAAGGAGGAGGGTTCAATTTATAGGATAAGGGCTTGAGGGATGGAGGGGTAAGATGAAAGGATGGCAAGATGGTGAGGGAGGGCTAGGATACACTCAAAGGGGAGCACATGGATTGTGCTTGTTTAGCACCAATAGGGAGGTGACACTTCTCACAAGGAGGATGAGTGTGAGAGGATAGGATAAGGGTTGGTCAAAGGCTTGATGAGGGTGGTTGAGGATGTAAGAGTCATGAGTGAGGATGTAAGAGCCATTTATGACTTTGTAAGAGCATTGAAGGCTTATGGTTGGGATATTTTGGAGGGAGTTGAGATTGTTGACTTTGCTTGTTTTAGGAAAGTCTTAAGCTCACTTAGGGAATGTGACAAGGTAAGGGGGGGATTAGGCTTGGTTCAAGATTAGATTAAGGATGTTATAGATGTGCAAGTGGATGGCATTCATGAGGGTGGGTAAGTTAGTGGATAAGCTAGGTTAGTATGGGTGGATGGGGTGGATTAGGCTAAATGGGGATTTTAGGATAGGTTAAGGGCTATTAGATTTGAGGGCTTTATTTATTAAAGTGATTTATTTAATAAATGAGGGTTTTGGAATTAGATAGGAGAATAGGATTTAATTGATAAATAATAAGTTATTTGATTTATAAATTTAGGACTATAGATGATTAATTAAATTAATCAGCTAGAGGATGGAAAAGGATTAATTAAATAGGAATTTAATTAATGATTCTTTTAGAGATAGCTAAATAGGATTACCAAAGTGGTGTAATCAAATTTAGGTGTCTACATTTTGCCCCTCTTTGACATATTGTTGAGACAACACTATTTCAAAGAAGTTCAAATGGAGATGACACGAGGAAGATATTTTAGCAACATTGTTGCCCCAATCTTGGATAAGAAGAGGGGAGACTAGACTGCATGATGCCCCCTCAAGAAGGTGGCGGGGAGAGAAAATGAGGCTTGACGGTTTTTTGAAAAATACAAGAATTTGGGACTAGAAAAGACACAGATTGGCAAAGAGAAGGGGCTGAATTAGCTCAAACTCTCACTATGGGAGAATGAGAAAGGGAGAATCAGATGCACAAGAGGAAGCAAGCTTAAGACATTCCAGGATTGGGGGGGAGGATGAAGGAGTGGAGTGCTATAAAAGGAATCTAGAATAGGGAGAAGGATGAGGGGAAGATAAAGCTGATGCAATAGGATTTCAAAGAGTCAGATTGATGGAAGCTGGGTTTCGAAGATCCCTAGGACTAGGATTGTGGATCTCGAAAGATGAGGCTTGGTGGATTGATTTTATTGGTGGATCCCTAAGACTAGGATTGTGGATCCCTAAAGCTAAAAGTGAAGATTGATTCAAAGAGATACTGATGCACAAGTAGGGGTGGAAGAGATGGATGCTAGATATAGATGGGGGATAATGGAGATGAAGGGAATCCATTGAAGCTTTTTTGAGTAGGGGGATACTTCAAAGAGAAGTACCACCATATAGTTGAGCACTAGATTTGCCATAGGACTATTGGTTAATCACCAAAGTTACTAAGAATATCAAGGTCGTGTCATCAACCATCAAGAGGACTAGCAAACTGACTCAAAACACACAAGGATTGCCCCAACAATACACATGAAACCCAAAGGAAACATCATGGAACTAACGCTGGGTAACTTACAAGCAAAAAAGAAATAAATGAAAGACTTTATCAAAACCGTATGCTCAGAGTGCCCCATTCGTAGCATACCATGATATGGAAGATCATGGCAACCTTGAGGACGGAACAAAAAGATTGCTTGGAAAAGATACTTCAAGACCCAAAAGGGAAGATTCGAAATTAGTACAAAGCAAAAATCCAAAAGAGAACCGTTTGCCAATGAGATGGGTAGGATGAGGTACTAACAGACCAAGATCAGACATGAGGAAAGCTATATCCTACAAGGATCTATCAGAGAGCACCTAAGCTGGAGGATTTGGATGACTGATGCACTGAGAAAGCTAAACAGAGAAGGATAACACTTTGAGGATAGGAGATCTAGCTAAAGGATGCATTGGAATAGCTAACCAAGATTGTACGATGTGTGCAAGAAACTGATCAAGGATGAACTGACATGAAAGCTGGATAGATAGAATGGTACTAAGCTAAAGAGGATGTACAAGCTGACAGACCAAGATATGGTACAAATGTACAAGGTTGTTCATGTTTTGATTTTTGTGAGATGGAAATGTTTTAGAGTGTGTTGGATGGATAGTTGGAGTTGAAAGGTCAATAGGTAGATGTTTTGCGAAAAGCTTAAGTGAAAATGGGATTCTTTGTGAGCATGTGATAGGATACAAGCTAGGATACAAGTTTTGGCATATAGTACAGGTTGGAATATGGTACAAGCTGTAGACAAGATTTGGATATACAAGCTATGATACAAGGGATGATACAAGATTTACAAGCTAGGATACAAGATTTACAAGATGAGGTACAAGATTTACAAGCTGAGGTACAAGATTTACAAGCTGTACAGGAGGTATTTACAAGCTTCATTAGATTTTGGATATTTGGTCGGAACACCAAGGGAACAAGCAGGTATTTTATGGGATGGTGAGTGAATGGATGAGGGATAGGATAGTGATAAACAATGGATTAGTCTTAGTACACAAGGCGCTTGAATTACCAAGTTTTCATAAAGGTACCTATCCAAGGCGCTTGAATTGCCAAGTTTTCACCATTGGACTCTTATTTCTTTTTACTATTTTTTGTATTTTTCAAAAGTTGGGTATACCAAGGATCATCAAGCATAGAACTTCTTGAGATGAATGATGTTAGTAGGATCATTCAAGATTTCTCCTTCTGTTGTAGATAGCTGATAGGCTCCAGAGCCAAAGGATGCAGTGACAATATAAGGACCAAGCCATGTAGGTTCAAACTTTCCTTTCTTTTCTTGATTAGCTTGGACTTTCATATTTTCTTTAAGGACCATGTCGCCTAGCTGAAAGTGTCATGGAAGCACCTTCTTGTTGAAATTCCTTTTGAAACGAGTTTGATAGACTATGAGATGATCATAGGCTTGTTGTCGCTTCTCGTCTAAGAGATCTAGCTGGGTGAGTTGAGCTACTTTGTATTCTTCATTTGATCTTTTCCCTTGCAAAGATATGTGCAAGGAGGGAAGTTCAACCTCAATAGGCAAGACTACTTCAGTACCATAGCCCAAGGAGTATGGAGTTGTACCAGTGGCTGTAGAGAATGAAGTGCGGCATGCCCATAGGGTTGGATTAATTTGCAAATGCTAATCACGACCAGAGTCATTAAGAACTTTATTGAGGATTTTGAGGAGGGTTTTATTAGTTGCCTCAGCCTAACCATTACTTTGTGGGAAATATGGGCTAGAAAAGTGGTGATGTATGTGGATGGAAGTGCACAATCTACTTTCACCTTCTCTGATGAGGGATTACTGATCTCTTCAAAGTATCATGTTCTTTCATGAACTGCACAATGATTGATTAATCACCCTCTTGGCTACTTTGGTTTCTATGAACCCATTTTTCGGGATCAAATTTGAAATCTGACACACTTAAGTGGCTCAAAATGCATTTTAAATTTTTTTTTTGTGCAATCCAAATCTTTTTGATACTTTGCAATTCTTGGAATCTTTTCAACTCAAACTTGGTCTTTTGGATCTCGAAATCACTTCTGATCTCTTCATATTTCTTCAGATCATTCTGATCTCTTCATATTTCTTCAGATCATTTTGATCTCTTCATATTTCTTCAAATCATTTTGATCTCTTCATATTTCTTCAGATCGTTCTGATCTCTTCATATTTCTTCAAGATCATTCTGATCTCTTTATATTTCTTCAGATTGTTCTGATCTCTTCATATTTCTTCATATCATTCTAATCTCTTCATATTTCTTCAAGATCATTCTAATCTCTTTATATTTCTTCAGATCATTCTAATCTCTTCATATTTCTTTAGATCATTCTGATCTCTCCAAATTTCTATAGATCATTCTAATCTCTTCATATTTCTTTATTGTTCAGGTTGTTCTGATCTCTTCTACATTTTGTTGAATCTCAGATTTCTTCTCTATCTATTGCTATATTGCTTCACATCTATTTCTGGTGTGTCATCTTTCGATTTCACTCTCGAGGGGGTAGGATGATTACATCATTGAATACTTATTGCTTGGGGCATCTCGTTCCCATCTCATGTGCTCATCACTTAGGGCATCTCATCACTCAAGGCATCTTGTTCCCTTCTATCTGGCATCTTTACCATCTATCTTATCTTTTCATCAATTGATAAACCTTATAAAAACTCTTCTCAGAGTTCGATAGACAGGTATTGGGATAGTCTAAACCTTGACTCTTGAGGATCAAGCCTCATACTGGGGATGATTCTAGGACTCATGATTGGACCTTGTTATCTTTTATCGATCTTAGGTATCTAGGTGTTCTATCTGGATCCTTGAAGGTTAAGGTCTATTCTGGAGATAATCTTCTAAATGCTATCAATCTCGGGTATCTAGGTGTTCTACCTAGATCCTTGAAGGTTAAGCTCCGTTTTGGAGATAATATTCTAAATGCTATCAATTTTAGGTATCTAGACGTTTTGTCTAGATCCTTAAAGATTACACTCCATTCTGGAGACAATCTTTTAAATGCTATCAATCTTAGGTATCTAAGTGCTCTACTTGGATCCCTTAGGATTAAGTTCTGTTCTAGAGATAGTCCTTAAAAGCTTATCAATTGGTCTCTGTGTCATCAACTTCAAAACCAATCTCACGTTCGCATCATGCTTTCTGATTTTCTTTGAATTGAATGTGCTGCTAACACATTCATTCAAAGAGGGGCAAAATGTAATACCCCAAAATTGGCTCATTGCCATTATACCAATTCTAGTGTATTTTTGATCATTTCTAAGTCCTATTCTAATAGGTAATTCTCATTCTACTACTCGCTACTTGACTTAATTGTCAAATGCAGAAAACCTAAATCTGCATTCATCATGCTTATTATTTAATTCCTATAGTATTTACTCATATTAGTCACATTAAATCTATGATTAATATTTAATTTAATTATTAAGTATTTATACTTTAATTAAATTAAATTATATCCTAATGGCTAATGTATTATGGAATTAAATTTATTTAATTTAATAAATACACCTATCTTGATTAATTAAATGGGAAAGGTATTTCTAATTAATCAAATGAAATTATTTAATTAAATGGAGTACTTACTTCTAGTTAATTAAACAAAGTTATTTAATTAAATGGGAAGCCATTCCTAATTAATTAAATGAAGTTATTTAATTAAATAAGAAAAGTATCTCTAATTAATTAATAGATTATTTAATTAAATAGAAAAGGTAATTATGAGAGCATATCTCATTTTATTAAACTAAATATTTCATCAAAATCTCTCTTTAGTTCAAAAAATGGAAATTTCCAATTCACTATTGATAAAAAATGAGATAAATTAGTTAACTCCTTTTTCTATTCAAATTGAATCAGCTAACTCCTTTTTCTACTCAAATTGAATCAGTTAACTCCTTATTTTACTCAAATTGAATTAGTTAACTCCTTATTTTACTCAAATTAAATCTGCTAACTCCTTTTAATTTGAGAATCTCCCTTTATGACTGAACTTCACCTTTAATCCTAACCATTGATTGAAATCGATCTCAACCATTGATGGATTCCAGGAAAGTCTATTTAAGAGATCCTCATCTCTTCATTTTAGGAGAGGTTGAATGAGAATTTGCATCGAATTGTTGCTAGATTGTGCATTCATTTGAGCTCCCTACTTTCATATTCATTTTCTAGTTTAATTCTCATATAGATTTAATATGCATATATTTGGTATAATTTCTTTTACATGTTCTTAGATTAGAATGCATTTCTCATTCTAGATTAATCTACATAATCATACAGATTAATTTCATTTCAAATCCTTCATTCTTACAAGGTCTAGTTGCTTAAACACCTCAAATTTTGACAAGCAATTCCCTTTAGATAGAAGGCAATAGGTCGCTTTATAGGTTGATTTTCGGATGAACAATCCAATGTTCATTCCGAGATGAATTTGCATACAATGACCATGTTGAAGTGTGTGTGTTAGCAGAGGCCACATATTCATGCATACAAGTTCTTGGAGAAGAGAGTCTCCAAGGAAGATTTGGTCTAGGATATCATCGTAGGCTCTCTTTTCAACTTCCTCAGGAATGTCTTCGATTTTAACAAGGTCATGGTGAATGTTCAAAAAAGTGTGACCATTCGTATTGGTGCCCCTAGTTGTGGGTATGCCAAAGCCAAGACCTGACTTTGATTCCCACTTGTGTGCATCAATGGGGCACTGCATGCCTCTTTCTTCTGGTCCTAGACCACCACCTTGATAGTTCCATTTGTTAGTGATGAGCTTATGTTCTTGGGGATACTTCTAGCTGAAGTGATCAAGGTGTGCTTGATTTCTTGGAGGTGCATCCTTATGTAACCAATTGTTGATATTTGGAGTGAGCTCCTCATGAAGAGGGATTTTTGAGGATACAAATTTTGTTGGGCCAAACTATTTGTATCAATGAGGTGGAATCTCCTTAGCTTTGTGATATGTCGATCGTCCATGGGCATATGGATCAAGTGGGAGTGCCCCAACAGAAAATGCATCTGACAGACTATACTCTCCACAGCCTCTATTATTGATCTTCATGTTAGATAGGGTGGAGGCGAGGATGGTTTCTGGGTCGTTACAAGTGTGGGATGAGCTAGTGATGGCTGTGTCGATATCAATTCTAAGGAAATGGTTTGTATATGAAGCTTCAACTGCATTCTAATAAGCAAAGGGTTCTGGATTGGCATGGATGGTTACCTCAGTGCCTTGATGCAAAAATTTGACGTATTGATGGTAAGTGGATGGAATGACTTTCATGGCATGAATCCAGGGGCGACCGAGGAGGATGTTAAATGGTAGGTTTAGATCAATAACATGGCAAAGTGTTTCTTGGATGAGTGGCCCAACCTTAATTGGCAGCAAAATAGTTCCTTCTATAGTTCTTTCCAAGTTGTCATAAGCTTTGATGGTGATAACCTCACTAATGATATCTGCCTCAGTATACCCAGCTTGTTTTATGAATTTTAAGGTACAAATATTCAAGGCTGATCCATTATCTATCATTACTCATTTTACGACAAAATTGGATACCATGATGGCTATGCAAAGCAGAAGGGTGTGATCTGGCTCGACCACGGGTATGTCGATGGTTTGAATGATAGGGCACATGAGGAAGATAGGTGTCCAACGAGATTATGAAAATTAGTAGCATTGATATCTAAAGGGACATGGGATTCTGTGAGAGCACTATCAAAGATGTTCTTGTACATAGGACTAGTGCAAAGGAGGTCTAAAATGGAGATTTGGGCTGGCATGTTCCCAAGGTGTTCCAACATATTGCATTGGCTTTTGGATGGAGTTGATGATACTGATGGGTTTGATAGTGTTGATGGGACTGGTGGGGCTATGATGTTCAATTGCGCTCTTCGAATGGTGACTGCACACTCATTATTTGGGCCTTGGATATTGATGACATTGACAGAAGGCTCTTTTTCAGATATACAACCAATAAGGCTACCATAGTCTATGTAGGATGAAGTGTGGTCATTGTTCTTCCCATGCTATTGGGTTGGCTAGTGATTGTTGGTATTGTTGTTGTTGGTTTGGATAGTGCTTTTTCAGGATTTTGATTGTTATGAGGAGGAAAAGCATTTTGATAGATCTATAAGCCTACATTGGGAGAGGTTTGGGCACCAACGGTGATTTCTTTCTAATCAATGAGGTCCTGCACATAATCTTTCAATTTCATGCATCTGAGGGTGGTGTGACCTTTTACCCTATGAAATTTGATGAGGTTTTCCTTAGTCAATTTCTCAAAAATGACATCCAATGGCTCACCAAGGGGTGTATAGTTTCTAGGTGCAGGTTGGAACTTGGGCTTTAGTCCTGCAGCTACATTGATGGCATTAGCTTGATTGCTAGACCCTTGAAAATTGGGTCTTGGATTGTGGCTTTGATAGTTTTGGTGATTCTACTATTGGTAGTTGATAGCTTGTGGATTGTTTGGTTGATACGGTGAGTTGGACTGATTTTGGGAAGGACCAACAATATTCACATATCTCGTATCAGTAACCCCATCTGTTGCAACATGCTTGTTTTTGTTCCAATACCTAGACTTGTCATTGGAATTTGATTGATTTTGGTTGGCCTCCTTGTAAATCTTGACCACACCATCTTTAATGAGTCCTTGCTCAAAGATCATTCCTTTCTCTTTGATATTTTTGTAGGTATGCAAATAGTTCATGGTCATGTGGTGAGCCAAGCTAGGATGGGCATTATCAATAAACATTTTCACCAAATAGCGCTCTAGAAAGGTGCAAGATATGCGGGTGGTAAGGGTTTTCCATCTTTGTAGATATTTGAGAAGGCCTTCTCCATGTTTTTGCTTAGTGTGGACAAGATCAACTATTGATAGCTTTGTTTCAACAAGATGGGCATATTGGGCTACAAATGCCTCAGACAATTCAACAAAGTTTTTAATTGTGCCATATGGGATTCTATAAAACCATTCAAGAGCTGGTCTAGCCAAGCTTTTGGGAAAAAGATGCAAGAGGAAGACATCACCATATGCCACTTCTTGGCAGTGCATGTAAAATTCATTGATATGTTTGAAAGGGTCTCCTTTTCCTCTAAATTTGTCAAACTTGGGTATCTCAAAGTGTTTGGGAAATGGTGTCATGGTAATGGCTCTATCAAATGGGTAAGGACACACATTCTCAAACTTGAAGGTTTTTGAATCATTTCCCTCCTAGATGTTCTTCAAAGCTATCTTCATGGCTTCCCATTCTGAATTGATAGGTGATGGCTGGGGTGCCCCCAATGTAGGAAAGCCTTGAGGTAGGTATGTGCTAGATGGGGCAATGGAACATGGATGGCTTTGAGGTATGGGCTGGTAGGGATTGTACATTGCTTGGGCAACTGAATGGTGGATGATGGGTTGCTGAGGTGGAGGTGGCACATATTGTTGCATGTGTTGCGAGGACTGCTGTTGGTATGGGATTTGGGATAGAGATTGAGGGATGTAGGCTGGCTGTGGGATAAAGAGTTTGACCAATATATGTGGGTTGTGCCCCCATTTGGGAAGGTATCTGCATGCAAAAAGAGGCCAAGTAATTGGTGGTTGGTGGTGGTGGATTTCCTCCTAGAATTTGCATAGAAAAATAGTTAGTAATAGGAGGTAATGGATTATTTGGTCGTGGAGGTGGTGGGAATTGAAAGGTTGGAAATGGAACTGATGGGGTTTGATAGCTTGGTGGCTGGATCTGAAAGCTTGGTAGAGTGGTGGCAGGAGCTTGGGTCACTTGGGAGCTTGGAAAAACATTGGTAGTAGCTTGTGGGGTTTGATATCTTTGTTTAGTGAGGGCAGTAGCTTGTGGATTTGTGGCTGATGACACTGAGCTCCAAGGACCTAGTGGAAATGATGGAACTATGCTCTGAGCTGAGGTAAACAAGCTGGGGGTGATGAAAGGTTGATTACTTGGCCCCATGGGAGGCATCCCAGTTGTATATTGCTGAGATTTGCCAAAGATGCTAGCATTGATTTGGGAGATGGGTGGATTTGGAAGGCTGGGTTGGAGAGCAGCAGCAGCAATAGTGAAGGGAGTGAATGATGAGGTGTTTTGGGTGAAGGGGGTTTGGGATGGAGTGGTATGGACCAATGGTGGACTGGTGGTGGCTAGATTGGCTTGTGGAAGGGAGATCTCAACTTGAGTGGAGGCTAGTATGTTTGGGTCTATTGGATCATATGGGGTTGGTTGAGGCTCTTCTTTTGGCACATATTGAGGATAATTTCAATCATAAGAGCCTATGGGTGGTGGGAGTTGTCCAAACAATGGGTGAGATGGATTTGATAAGGGAGGAGTTCTTCCAAAGTCAAAGGCTCCTATGTTATCCCTTCAAAAGTTAGCCATGATTGTTTCTTTGTTCTTGTCTATAATGACATTCACCAATACTGCATTTCCTGGTTGGTTCATGAAAGCTTCAATGTTAGTAGATGATGGTATAGTTTTCTCTGGGCTGAAGGATGGTTGAGTGCTTAAGGGGAGCGATGTTGTTTGATTTAAATGATAGGGCTCCATTATTTCCTTCTTCTTCTTGGCTAAGCACGTGATAGGTGGCATGAAAATGCAAAATGTTCCTAGGGATGAGATGCAACAATGTTGATGGATGCAAAGGGGGAAGGCTTTTCTATGCAAATGATTTCCTAGGTTGAGGAAAAGCTATATGAAAAACCTAAGGAGGATTGGGTTGGCGATTCTAACTTCAAAGATATGTTGCCAAAGCATGAAAGGTTTGCTTTCCTATGCGCAAGCTTGGTGGTGATTGTGTCAACTTTAAGGATAGACTGATAATCCTTTAGGAAAAACATGAGATTGAACACTTATGGATCCCAACCTTTGGCTCAAGGTGATGAGGGATAACAAGTGACAAAGCTAGATTACCCTAGACAAAGCTTTTTCAAAGGCATAACCTCGGCGAGGCTGGTGGATTTGCAAGATGGTAGGAATGGAAAACCTTTGGCAAGGTGACAACAATTTTGAAGGCTTGGATGTGAAAATTAGGCTTTTGGGATGCTAGCTAGGTTTGAGGGGATTGGTTTAGTTCTAAGGCAAAGATCTAAATGAGATGGATGAGCTAAAATGCTTAATTAGATAACCTAGAATGGCTGGCTTTCCTACAAAGATGACTCCAAAGTGAAACTTGTGCAAGAAGATGTGGTGAAACAAGGGGGTCTAATCATAAAAATCATTCCTAGTTGGTAAGGCATAAGCAGGGTTAACTCCTAGATGTTTGCTAAATTTGATAGTGTGATCTATCCAGGCATCTTGAAGGGCTTTCTCGGTAGCTTTGTCTTCTGCTTTGTGGAGTTTGGTAATTTGAGGGGTTGGTGTTACTTCCTTTCTCTTGGCTGAAATTTCTTGATATACCTAAGATGGCTTGAGTTTGGCTTTGTGAAACTTCTATTTGGGTTTGGGTTGTTCTAACATAAATTCTTGAATCTGTTTGGCTTTGAGAGATCATGGTTGTTTTGCTTCAACGTTTTCAACTTCTAAAATAGGCAGTGACTACACTAAGTGTGCCCTAAGCTAGGATTGACCAAGTTTTGAAAACATTCATTCAACAAGTAAAAGATCAAGCAATAGATAGGAACAACCAGATAGAAGTTTTTGATTCTCAGAATGTGATACTTACGCCACAGAGTGTGTATGTTCTACAAATGTTTCAATCAGTCACTTCAAACACATTAACACCCTAGATGGTTGTCTGCAAGGCTGACAATTGGTTTAGCTAGGGAGTCCTTGATATACCTAAGGTACATGAGGCCCAAATCCGTAGATGAAACCAAAAAGATGTCACACAGCCAAGAGGAGTGGTAACTCACTTCTCCTCTTTCACTTCTCAAGGGTATAAAGTTCCTCAAGGCTTACCCCAAGTGACAAAATCTTGATTCCAAGAGAGGTGTCTTTGGATTCACCTCTCAATCTTTATACTCCATGAGATTGCTAGAGTTGAGGTCATGCCAAGTGGTGATGAAATCCCCAAGCATGCCTCCTAAAACTTAAACAAGATTTTGGATCCTAATCTTATGCACCCAAGATGCCCTCGAAAGATGACAAGGGGAGAGAAGACTTGGATGATCTTGGGATAAAAGAAAGAATTCTTATCCAATTGATGTTTAAGTTTTCTAATCTAGACCTTGCAAACACACATGTTTAGGATGCAAATGTTCAATTCCAACTTGAAGCGTTAACAAAAGTAAAATCAATTGAAGAATGAATACACCAAGAAGATTTAGGGTCAACAAAAGTAAACTCGCGTGCCCGGAGGCCCTCCACATCAAGTATCGATTGATTTTTTTTAAGACATTCAAGATTGATATGTTTGTTTTAAGCTCGAATAAAGATGTGTAAAATATGATTGTCAAGCGCGCGCCCAAAGGCCCTCCACGTCAATTGATTTTTGTTCAATTTTAAGGTCCAAAATTGAAGTGTGATCAATCTAAGCTAGATTTGTTGACATTCACAAAATCTTATAAGTTAAGATAAATCCTCAAGAAAAAAACTAATTAAGTAGAATTAGGTTGGAACACTTAACACCTTTTTCAAGTGGACCCATCCCCATATATGGTGCTGATATTGCAACCAATGGTTAGAATGATGGGTGGTTAGAAAAATGGTGAGTCCAAATGAAAACCACTTAATTTGATTTTTTTGTTGATTTATGTTAACTTAACGAGTTTCCTAAGTGTTCAAAATTAAATTAGCTTAAGTTGCATACAGAATTGAAAGTTTGTAGTTGTTCTTTTTAAGCTCCAAAACAAAATTTTTGATTTGTGGGGTTGTTAGACATACAAGTTCATTTTTCCAATTTGTAAAGAGAAATGACAATGACTTAGACTTGACCAACAAAAAATAACAGCGTTCCCATAGAGAAAATACAAGAAAATGAGTTCCCACGAGGGTAGCGTTCCTGCAATGTGGGTTCGGGATCCCGCTAGTGTTTTCCTTCACGGGGATGCATTTTCAAAAGTCTACCAAGGCACGAGAATGTGAGGAAAAACTGGTAAAAGATAAAATAAAAAACTAGGGAGCTCATTTTGAACAAAGCGATCCTGCTAGTTTGTAGTTTTTACAACTTTCTTGTGAAGCCAGAATGATAGTCCCGCGAAAGATAAATTTATTACAATTTTAGAGATAGTTTTAAAATAAGGGCACGTTCCCGCAAGTGGGAATGATGATCCTAGTTTCTCTAAGGTGCATTCCCACTGGAGGATTCATCGATGGGGATGCAGAGAAAATTGTATGGCTGCATGGAAGAGCTATTTTATAATGAACTGTGAACTTGCTGTAGCGGGTTCGCGTTCCCGCTAGAGAAATAGAAGCATTCCTACGTCGTGAGATCACATTCCTAAAGTTTTTGAGATGTAGAAAAAGGTTTTTTTTCAAGCGTTAACTTTGCCAAAATGCTTAGAGGATTGTATACACGTTCCTGCGGTGGTCAATTGTACCTTGCAATCAAAAATCACAAGATGAAAACACAAAAGTTAAGGCATACAAGGTTAGTTTTTCATGGTTAGCCAAAACATAAAAAAGAAAGCATTAATGAAGATTTAAAATGACCCTTGTGAGGTCCCACTGGGCATGCCAAAATGTATCACCTAGATTAGTAGAGTAACATGAACACTAATGTATAAAAAGCATTCTCAATACTAAAAACAATTAGACACTTATGATAGGACTGATTTGTTATCACCAAAAATGGAGGCAAACCAAGAATGGTAAGCTCCAAATGGTATAACACAATGATGCAATGGATTTTTCCTTGATTTTAGGAATGTATGCTCATAAGTTATGCTTCAAACTTCAAATGGATGGATGGGGTGAGTGAAACAAGGTTTCAACAATGGAGTCATGAAGTTATTTTGCCATTATAATGGTATTTTGGTAGTTTATGAGCTCTCAAAATAGCATTATAACTTTGCATGGAAGGTATATGATTTTAGTAAAGGAGGAGTGTTCAATTTATAGGCTAAGGGCTTGAGGGATGGAGGGGTAAGATGCAAGGATGGAAAGATGGTGAGGGGGGGCTAGGATGCACTCAAAGGGGAGCACATGGATTTTGCTTGTTTAGCACCAATAGGGAGGTGACACTTGTCACAAGGAGGATGAGTGTGAGAGGATAGGATAAGGGTTGGTCAAAGCCTTGATGAGGGTGGTTGAGGATGTAAGATTCATGAGTGAGGATGTAAGAGCCATTTATGGCTTTGTAAGAGCATTGAAGGCTTATGGTTGGGATATTTTGGAAGGAGTTGAGATTGTTGACTTTGCTTGGTTTAGGAAAGTCTTAAGCTCACTTAGGGAATGTGACAAGGTTGGGTGGGGGATTAGGGATGGTTTAGGATTAGATTAAGGATGTTATAGATGTGCAAGTGGATGGAATTCATGAGGGTGGGTAAGTTAGTGGCTAAGCGACGTTAGTATGGGTGGATGCAGTGGATTAGGCTAAATGAGGATTTTAGGATAGGTTAGGAGCTATTAGATTTGAGGGCTTTATTTATTAAAGTGATTTATTTAATAAATGAGGGTTTTGGAATTAGATAGGAGAATAGGATTTAATTGATAAATAATAGGTTATTTAATCTATCAATTTAGGACTATAGATGATTAATTAAATTAATTAGGTAGGGGATGGTAAAGGATTAATTAAATAGGAATTTAATTAATGATGCCTTTAGAGATAGCTAAATAGGATAACCAAAGCGGTGTAATCAAATTTAGGTGTCTACACTAATGACAGTCAAAAGGTAAATTATTGTCAAAGAATGTACTAAAAACAAGCAAGAGTACATATTTAGAATGAAAACAGACATTGAAAATAATCAAGAGACATGTAATCCTCTTATACATAATCAGAATTATGTTAGAGATGAACTCAAGAAATTGAGCAATTGAGTAATCTAAATTTGACCTTTTAATTACCACATTCTGTCCATCACTATTATTTTATCAAACTGCATAGCAATTCTAGAGATTTATCCAAATAATAAATTGCACTCATACAGAAAGATCATAATGTGATTAAATAAAATAATATACAGTCTAATTTAAGAAAATTAATAGTCTTAAATGTATATAAACAAGAGTACTAGCTATAGATGTATAATTATAGTATCACTGATTACGTTAAACAAAATGTCCAATAAAATATGTATGAAGTAACATAAATGGTTCATATGCTTGATCCTATTATGACTATGTGAATGCATCCGATCATTACTAGGATGATATTATGCATGAGATCTTTACTCAATCACCAAGAGATTAAATAATCTATAAGTACAAATTTCTACACACTTAATTTGGTATGAATAGTTTTGGTTGAATGCAAGTATAATTACTTGTGTGAATTCAAGACATGAATGATTAATTTAATTTAGCACAAGTACTATGCATGTTTATGTGTATACATGTAAAGCAGTTCACATAGTGAAATGATATACATACACACATGCACATATGCATACAATCATCATAATAAGTTATCCTTGAATCTAACCAAAGCTATTATATATGAACAAGAAATAAAGGTTTAGAAGGAAGAAAAAAAAGAACATTTACATATGTACCTCTTCTTCCCTTGAAGAAAATCATAGAGCAAGGGTACAAATATTAAAAGGGCATGCCATGGCAATGGAATGTAATGATCACAAGTGAACAACAACAAAATCTTAGATCTCCACTAGTCTCCACCAACATTCAGAGCGCTCCACCCTCATTCGAAGCTCTCCACCCTCTTTTGCATGTAGCTCTTTATAATCAGTTAGAAGAAATGGGGAATGATTAATGTTGTGTTTTCTTTTCTTTTTTTGTTTATAATCCATATTCCACAATCCACAAGATCTCTCTATATATATACATACATACATACATAGACACACAAATATGTGTATGTATGTATGTATATACACATACATATATACATACACATATACATAAATACATATACATATACATATACATAGATACATACATACATACATACATACATACATACATACATACATATATATACATACATTTATATATATACATACATATATATACATACATTTATATATATACATACATAAAAAAAACAATGCACTTTCTAAGAGTCTACAATTGTTCAACAAAATTAATGTTTTACAAGAAAATACACCCAAAGAACTATTAGCTCAGAAGTAAGAACATGGTGTTGAAATAGTACAAAAAGTGCTTGACATGAAAGGTCCACAAGTGAAGGTGTTGACCAAACTTGGAAACTTGAATGCTGAAATGAAAGCTATCAATGATCAAAAACATATGCCAAAGTTATAACACAATATGAAGTCTATTTTAGATATGGTAGAGGAAAATATTTAGAAGTTTGATAACCAAAATTGAAGGCACAGGAGCAAAGGAGAAGGAGTGGCTCTAGAAAAAGGAGAAAGAGCAGCTTTAGAAAGAGACTGTGTGACAAAAACAATAGCTAGAGATAACATATAGGATATTATGGGAGCCACTGGATAGAATCTATAAAAGTGTTTCAATAGGTACTATGACATTGGAATCACTTGCAAGTGTCTTTGAGAATTATTGTCCAAATATTGGGTGGACTACAAGTTGTGCAATTTGTCATGTATTGCATCTACATTTTCTTATAAGAGTTTCAAGTATTGGCATACTCTCCTTGTGATGATCCCAAGTATCAAATGCTTATAAGAGTGTTTGAAGGTTGGAAACCACTTCAACATCCTTTGCATGGTTTAGAGGTAATGCCATTGTGGTAGAGGCTTTTGTAAGGGAATGAGCCTTGTGATTATGGAAGTTATACAAAAGCAGAACTTTCTTCTTCAACTCCTTACACTCAACTCTTCACTAAATTTATTCTTCAATTCTTTGCATATGCAATTTTATCACCTTGGAAAATTGTATTTGATCCTACTAGCTAGGAACAACTAATTGTTCATTTTATTGTACATATTCTGATGATAGTTCTACAAGAATTTCTAATCAACCTAGATAATTAGCAACTAGACCCATTTAATTGGGTTATGGCTAGTTTCTTTCTAAAAATATCTACTTTGATATGTTTTTGTATAATTTCTTATGAACTCTACCTATTTTTCCAGTCTACGTTATTTTTGTGTGAGATCTTGAGGTAAGTTTCTTAGCATGGGTTCAGTGAGTTTTATTTTTTTATTATTTGGATTCTTGAGTATGTATGCAACTTGATCAATTTTTCTATTGTGCTAAGATGTAATAAGGACCTTAAAAAAGATCTCTAAGATATACATGTTTAGAAGAAAATATAAAGAGATACCTATTTAGAAAGAAAAGAAACAAACATTTAAATAGTCCTTGAAGAAAATCGTAGAGAAAGGGCACAACAAAACAAAAAAATTGTAGAGCAAGGGCACAACATGGAAAAAAAATCACAAAGCAAGGGCATAAAAACCAAATTGCCAAGTAAGGGCATAACAATGAAATGCAGAGATCATAAAGACATGACAATGAAATCACAAAGCAAGGGTACTACCATGAAATGTAGTGATCAAAACAACAAAATCATAGAGCAAGGGCACATAAATGAAATGTAGAGATCATAGCAATGGAATTCTCCAATCACAAGGGCACGATAATGTTCAGAGCTATACACCCTCATTTGGAGCTCCCCATCCTCTTTCACACACATCTCTCCACAATCAAAAAAATGGGGAATGATTTGTCATGTTTTCTTTTTTCTTTATTTTTTTTGTACTCACACATGCATCACATTTATGATCCTAGTGTTTGTATTGTATTGATGTCGAGGACAATTGCAAAAAAAACCATGAAAATCACCACAAATTACATCGTCATCACAAATTGTCATTGCAATTTGACCCCAAATGTTGTAGTGGAATGATTCCTTTGTTGATATTTATTGGTTTTTCTTCTAACCAAACTTTCATGCCATGGACTCGATTGAGCATGATCTTGATCCATTCAACCTTGAAAACTTTAGGAAATCCTAGGGCATGGGTAATCCCTTTCTCTACAACCATATTGTATCCATCCTTTAGGTTTCCATTGACACATAGCTTATCATATGATTATCTTATTTCAAAATCTATAATTTCTCCAAATTTTCATTGTTAGCATGATTTTAGGTCTTGCACAATCAAGAATCTGGGTGGAATTGATGGTAAAGCTCCCATATCATCAACAATGTTATAAATGTTCACTGAATTTCTGAAGTTCAGTAGGGGACTTTGATCATTGCAATGATTTTTAGACTACTATCCTTCATCATTTCACTTCCATATGCCATCTCTAACTACAATTTTAAACAAAACTTTTACAAATATCTTCACTGAATATTTTAACTTGGTACTCAGAATGATACTTACTTCATTTCACAATTTTTTTGAAAATATGCTTAGATTATTTTCTTTCTTCTCTACAATCACTATTGTCACCTCAAAATATTCTCTTGAGCTCTTTGATCACTTGGTTGGTGTAAATGAATCACCAAATTTGATAAATACCTTCAATCTTTTAATTTTAGGTATGCAATTAATGTCTTTGTAGTTGGTTAGTGTATGATAGTTAGCTAGATCTATATTTTGGCTTGTTTAAGGTTATTCATTGGTCATAACAAATTTACTTGATAAGTATGTTATCTTCCTTGATAACTCAATCTATACTACAAGTCTAATGCCCCATCTGGTGATCATTGGAACAAGGATAAATATAAGCCAAGATAATATTTTTTTTTTACAAGTATGAATGAACGTGACAACATCATATAGGGATCATAAAGATCACAATGGAAGACTTCACCAACAATCCGAGCAACCAACAAATCTCCAAACGCCACTACCAAACATATGTGGCAAGTCATGGAGGAACACAAATGTTTACAAATCCAAAACATTATAAATCCTAAATCCAATTCCAAGGTATTCAAGAACACTGAAGATGATAGTCAAAACACCTTAGAAAAACTTCTAGACAAATCAAAAAGTGCCAGCTATCTTCATGGATAGGTTCTTCCAAAACCTAGGTGATACTTTAAATCAGCACTGTACAATATTTTCTAGTATCATACATCCTTTCTAAACAAGGCATGTGATACAATTAGGGTTTTGGTGACACTTCTCATGAAGGCATAAAATACTTTTCTAGTACTATATGACCTTTCTCCAAGAGGCATGCCATATAATAGACTATCACATGATAGAGTTTACAAGGGCATGCAATACTTTCTAGTATCGCACAATTCTTCTCCTTAGACATACGATACTTTGATGTATCACCCAATGTTGATGCATGGTCACCTAGTAAAAGAAATAATTACTCTAAGGACCAAAAAAGGGATAAAATAGGAAATCAAACCTCCATACCAAGGAGTGCTAGATCTATGTAGATCAAGGAACAAACACTTGAGTGCATAAACAACGAGATGCCATGAAACAAGAAAGAGGAACATCTATCCATCTAAACCATGGCAATAAAAAAGACTATTATTTAAGAAACATCATAGTTTATAGAAGCAAAATCACAATGTATAGAAATAACGTCATAATAACTAAAAAATCAACCTAAGTATGCAATTTTTTCCAACGATAATAGCATCATAAGACCATCATGGGCTATAGCCATCTGCCACGTGTAACATCCCAAACTACTAACCAGATCATCGGTACTATCTTATAGGGATGCCACTATTAAAATGTGCTACAACATAAGAATAAAGAAATCTAACATGCTAGAAGTAAAGCATAAGATAATCCTACAAATCAAACTCATCATTTAACATATGCTAAACATCATGATATAGGAATGTGTCAATAAACTAGCATCATCTAGACATGATATACAAGTATTTCAATGAAAGCATAAATCACAAGAAAGCATACTCAGAGCCCAAATTACCAAGTGAAACACAAGAAATGGTCATACTAGAATAAAGACCATCTTTGTACACCAATCCCCAATAATGGTATAGGTAGCTATGCCTCGCAACCATCTGGAAATCATAGGTCCACTCATAATAAGCTGATGGAGATAATGATCCAACAACAAGCACTCATAAAGCACAATATCCATGGCTAACACTCATGCTAGATAGTATGATGACTGAAACCAAGAACATAAACAATGCATAAACTATAGGTTCTAGGTAGACACTCAATGGGCTACTATGTAGGGGCTAACATCATGGAGAGTCACTTGGCATCCAAAAGCCCAAGCTTAGATCAAATGTGGAAACACTCTCAAGGTACTCCCTTGGAGGCCATCACATGAATGTAGATACTCACTCAAGATACTCCATTAAAGGCCAACACATAGAACTTTTTCATTATCTTAATTTTTATTACCATTCACACATTATATTTAGTTATCACTTAATTAAAATTTTCTCTACCAACCTATGGTGCCATGATCACTAGGCTACAAGATAGAAACCCCCTCCATATGCTACCCTACTCTACCCATGCTCATCCAATGATGAGTGCCCATAGACATGCATATTCCCAACCCAACCCCAAGTGATCATAACTTTTGACAAGTACATGGAAGATCAAGCCTTGCACATTACCTAACAATTGTATGTGCATGTACTGATGTGTGGTGTACCACCATCACAAAGATCATAACACAAGGACCAGTTGAGAACACAAGAAAAATATCACTCAACCAAAAAAAACTTGGGAGGATGGATTCTACACAAATCCCAAAGACAATAAAACCATACATCACGAACTCACTCGACTAGCCTCAATCTAGGAGTCCAGATTCTACATTAATCCAAATGATGCAACAAGACCAAACATCATGAACTCACTCTACTATCCTCAATCTAGGAGTATAGATTTTACATGAATCCTAGTGTCCATGAAACAATAACAAAGGTGAAAAAGAAACAATAACATCACGAATAAAACCACTCAACCAAACACAGTTAGGAGTATAGATGTGGCATACATCCTAGTGCAAAAATAATTTGACTAACATCCAAATAGATGAACCATGTCCGCGACCAAACTTGTGCTAGGAAAACCTAAGAAAATAGGGTGGCATAGAAAATGAGGTAAAAACCCCAAAAATTGGAAAATTTTGAAATTAAAACCCATTTGATCTTCGGCACAAAAACCCCAGGAATCTAATAAAATTTGGGTTTGGACACCTTATGCAACAACAACCAACATACCAACATGAAACCCCTAACCCCCTTTTGGATATAATTGATTAATTGTGTGTTGTCTTTGATGTTACACAAATGTCATATCAGCTGATAGTTAGCATATGCCAAGCTCACTTGGTTAGTGAAGATAGTTTTCCTTGTCTACCCAGTGTTCATAGGTTTACTCTAAACAGATGATAGTGTCTACTGAGCTCACTCAAGTGTCAAAGGAATTGAGGACAAAAAAATGTGTTAACCAAGCTCACTCAATTAATGAAGGGAAAGTCAGATAGAGTTAGTATTCACTGAGTTCACTTGGTTACTAAAGGATTTCTACAAGTTTTTAGTGATAATGAGGCTTCTATTTATTAACACAGGAAATCATTCCAAAGTTATTTTCTACCGAGCAAGGTCGACTTAGGAAGGATTTTTCTTAATTTGGCATATGACACTTAATTACTTTATGTATTGATTCTAGCAAACTATGATGATGAATATTGGTCATTGTAATTTGAATTTGGGCCGACTTCAAAATTTGGAAGGTATAAATAAAAGGTCAAGTTGAGATTTCTAGAGTGTGTGTGAAAATGTGTTAATTGAATTGAAAATAAAAGAGAGGGAGCAAACTTGAAGGATAATCAGGTATCTTTGTTGAGTAGAAAAGTAACATTCAATTAGGATAAGAACGTATCTAAAATCTTTTAACAAAGTTGGTTTAACAGCCAGTTGTAAATCCTCGAACAAGATGGAAACTCCATTGAATTGTTTTAAGACCTTTTTCAAGGCCTCTCCTAGTAGGGTGATTAAATCCTCTAACAAGGTCACACCTAACAGTGTGTTTTGTAACCTTTAAAAGGGTTGGCTCCTAACAGGGATCACTTCAGAAGAGTGAAAAGTAGTAACTAGTTACATTGGTCATTTTTCCCAAATTGGATTTTCACATTAAATCTTGGTGTCTCATGTGTTCATGTTATTTCTCTTATGCTTGAAAGTTAATTACTAATAATTTTTTAAGATCTACTAAAAGTAATTCACTCCATATTTATCAAGTTACAACAATTTATGTTTTTTTACCGGGCATTAGCAACAATCAATTTTCTTAGTGTAAATTTTATGATTGACATCTAAGGGATCTAGGATTTATTTTAGTAGTAATTGATTCAGCCCCCCTCTTAGTTACTCCTTATGTATTTCCAACAATTGATATTAGAACTTTTGGTGCTTGCAAGAAAGGTTTAAAAAACCTAAGCTAAAGATCAGGATCTCTTACAAGAGAGAGATTCTAAAGATAAATAGAAACAACTTTTCAACATGCCAGGGATTGATGAGACTTCATCAGGTCACCATTAGTGATTTAGGTTAGAAATACCTTGATAAAGAATACAAAACTCCTACTGGTACATTATCTATTGGAGATCTTGCTGAGAAAAAGAATGACAACATCATGATGATTTATATTGCATATGCTCTTAGCTATGATAAATTTGATGAGATCAAAGACTATAAAACTACTTTTGATATGTGGAACAACTGAAAAGATATCTATGGTTGTGATGACAATGTAAGGAGATACAAAGCAAAAAATCTTAGATGATAGTTTGATCAGATGAGAATGAGAGAAGATGAAAATGTTACCAAATATGTGGAAAGAATCAAAACTAGTGTCAATACAATCAAATCAAGGAAGAAATTGTTGTAAGTAAAGTTCTCAAAAAATTTATTCTTACCTATGTAATTAGAGTATTTACTATTCAAGAAAAGAAGTGTGATCCAAATCACAAGTTTGGATGCCCTAGTAAGAAGATTAATAGCTTTTGAGCTAGACAACTTTGACAATTATGTTCCAGCTTCCAAAAATGTTGAGTCTACATTTGAAGCTAAACTTTCACTCAAAGAAAAAGGCAAGAAAATAAAGGACAATCAGTCTAAAAGTGAAGAGGAAATAGAAAATTTTTTTGATAGTGATCTTGAAGTTGTTGAAGCAATACTTGCAAAGAAATATTCATGAGGTAGAGGAAAGGATAAAGGTAAAGTTACTTTGATCTATTTTTCATGTGAAGAAATTGGTCATATTGTTGCCAGGTGTCCAAACAAAGAAAGAAAGGATGAGAAGAGAAGCCACAAGTACAAAGGAAAGAAGGAATTCAAAGGTCACAAATCCTACAAAGACAAAGGTGAGAAAACTTGTTTTATGGCTAAAGATTCTTATAATAGTGAAGACAAAATAGTGTACATTGCTATAAAAGATGAATCTGATGAAGAAGACGATAAGATGACACTTATCTCTCATGTTAGTAAAAATGATACATGGATCATAGATAGTGGATGTTCACATCATATGACTGGAGACAAAACAAAATTTGAACACTTGAAGCACTATGATGGGGGTAGTGTAAGGTTTGGAAATAATGAACCTTGTTGCATAAAAGGGAAAGGTCACATCTCATTAACCAATGAACTTGTATGTGATAATGCCTATTGGGTTGAAGGACTAAAACATAACCTACTAAGTGTGGCACACCTAATCAACATTGGATTCAAGGTAGAGTTCATGCATGTCAAGGCAAGACTATTGGATGACAAAGGAAATCTGATTGGATCAGGCAAACAAACAAGAGGCAACGTATTTTATCTTGATCTTGGTGATTGCTCATGTTTTATTGCTCAAATGGAAGAAATTTGGTTATGGCATAGAATACTATGTCATGTAAACTTTGATAGTATGGTCAAGATAAGAAAATTCAAAAAAGTAAGAGGTATCCCTAGTTTGAAGAAACCATATGTTGGTTTATACAAAAATTGTCAGATTGGTAAAATAGGAAAGACTAGTTTTAAGAGGAAAAGCTATCAGTTTGAAGATGTCTTGGAAATTGTGCATACTGACTTTTGTGGACCTATTGGAATAGAAAATTATAAACAAGAAAAATTCTTTATTCTTTTTGTTGATGAATACTCTAGAATGATGATTGTTGTGTATCTTAGAAAAAAGTCAGAAGCATTTGAGAAATTCAAATGGTATTTGGCAAGAGTAGAAAAAGAAATAGTAAAAAGATTGAAATGCTTAAGATCATACAAAGGTGGTGAATTGATCTCCAATGAATTCAATAATTTTTGCATTGAAAAAGGAATCAAAAGGCAAGTATCAACCCCTGGAAGTCTTAAGAAAAATAAAATAGCTAAGAGAATAAACAAATCCATCATGGATTGTGCAAGGACTCTAATGATTGAAAAGAATGTTTTTATCAAATACTGGAAGCCATTAGCACTAAAGTTCATACTTTGAACTAAGTACAATTGAAGAAGGAATCACATAAAACTCCCTATGAATTATGGTATGGCTACAAACCCAATGTAAGTTACCTAAAAGTATTTGGCAGTGACTGTTATATCTTGAAAGAGTCTAAAAAAGGAAAATTTGATGTGAAAGGTATATTCTTAGGATATTCCTATAGAAGTAAGGCATATAAATGTCTAAATTTTTCTACTCATAAAATCATAGAAAGTGCACATGTGAGAATTGATGAGTTTGCAAAAAAGACCAAAGAAGAAAGCAAAAAGGAACCAAAAGATTACAAAAGATTTGTTTACATCAAACCTAATACATTGCTAGGCATATCCAACAATAAGGAGACTTCACCTCTTGAGTCTTCTACAACTACTAAGTTGTGAGAAGTACAAACCGAGTTAGAGGGACCTAAGTCACATTCTTAAGCTATCAAGTCAATACCTATGGAGTCTAAAGAACTAGAGCTTGAAGTTGAAATTCAAAATGAAGACATTGCAATCCATTGAAAAGGGAAAGAACCTGTATTGGCCAAGTATGTCAAAAGGAACCATGCACCTGATTAGATTATTGGAGATAAATTAGAAGGTACTATTACAAGAAGCAAATTAAAAGGTACATGTTTACTTGCTGATTTTGAACCTAGAAGTATTAAGGATGCTCTAAAAAATGAAAGTTGGATTGAGGCAATGAATGAAGAAATAGAATAGATAGAAAAGGTCAAAACTTGGACTCTTGTTCCTTGACCTAAAGATAAAAATGTGATTGGAAAAAATTGGGTATTCAGAAATAAGTTGAATGAAGATGAATAAGTATCAAGAAACAAAGCTAGATTAGTGTGTAAAGGCTACTCTTAAGGGGAAGGAATTGATTATGGTGAGACTTTTGCCCCTATTGCAAAATTAGAAGGTGTTAGGACCCTACTTGCATTTGAAACTCACAAAGGATTCAAATTATATCAAATGGATGTTAAATCTTCATTCCTAAATGAAATTCTTGATGAAGAAGTCGACATTGAACAACTAGAAGGTTTTGTTGATCCTGAAAAAAGGTACATGGTCTATAAATTACACAAAGAACTATATGGTCTCAAACAAGCTCCTATAGGCTTTTATGAAAGACTACATAACTATTTGATGCATATTGGTTTTTAGAGAACAAATGATAATAGTAGTCTGTACATCAAGGAAGGACTAGATAACAAAATTGTGTTGGTAGAGATATTTGTGGATGATACTCTATTTATAGGGAATGATGACCTATGCAAAGCATTTTGTAGAACAAATGAATAAAGAATTTAAGAATTCTTCATTGGATTGCAGATATAGTAGAACAAAAATGGTATATATATCACTCAATCTAAGTATATAAAAGAGATACTCAAGAAGTTTGAAATGGAAGATTCAAAACTAATTGGTACCCCCATGTGTACTAGACTCAAGCTTACCAAAGATGATGACTCCAAAGAAAAGATTCTTAGCTAAACCTAGAGAAAATCACATGATGGAAATCAAAAGAATCTTGAGATATATGAAAGGTGCTAAAGACTATGGTTTATGGTATAAAATTGGAGGAAATCTAGATCTAAAGGTATTTACTAATGCTGATTGGGTAGGAAATCTTGATGACAGAAAAAATACAAGTGGTGGAGCTTTCTTTCTTGGTAAAAGGTTGGTATCTTGGACAAGCAAGAAGCAATACTATACATCCCAATCTACAGTAGAAGTAGAATATGTGGTAGCAACACTAAATTTCTCTAACATTGCTTGGTTCAAACAACTGTTGGAAGGAATGAAGGTCAAAATCAAAGAACTAGTAGTCATGTATTGTGATAACACCAACACAATTAACATATCAAAGAACCCAGTGATGCATTCCAAAAACAAGAACATTTCTATAAAATATCATTTTGTTAGAGAACGGGTGTAGGAGAAGGAAATAAAATTGAAATATGTCCATACAAAAGAACAAATTGCAGACATATTCACAAAGTCATTACCTAAATATGCATTATTGTATCTAAGAGGTAAGCTAGGGGTCATTCTCCTATCTAAAGCTCACTAAATAAAATTTAGTGATGCGTCAACAAGAACCAAGTCAAAGATCAATTAGTTGATGCAGCATAATGAAGAGAATATTGTATATGAATCAGTACTCAAGGTACATTGATACAAATTTGGCATGTGTTGTCTTTGGCATGTGTTGTCAAAGAGGGAGAAGTTTACTCTCATATCTTTATCTTTCTAAAAATTTCTAGAGTGAGAAGTTTGAAAAGAAGTTATGCAATTCCTTCACAAAGGGAGAATACAACATTAAAAAAAAAGGAAGTTCTTGTGTAAAATCAAAGAGGGAGAAACTTTCTATCAAAGGGAGTCTTATTCTCAATTTTCATTATGTTATGACATGTTGTGTTTCCATCAATGCCAAAGAGGGAGATTGTTGTATACAGTTGATTAATTATGTGTTGTCTTTGATGTTACACAAATGTCATATCAGTTAACAGTCAGTGCACATCGAGCCCACTTGGTTAGTGAAGATATTTTTCCTTGTCTATCAAGCTCACTCAGGCATTGAAGGAATTGAGGCAAAAAAGAGTGTTAACCGAGCTCACTCAGTTAATGAAGGGAAAGTTGGATAGAGTTAGTATTTACTGAGTTCACTTGGTTACAAAAGCATTTCTACAAGTTCACAGTGATAACTGAGCTTCTGTTGGTTAACACAGGAAATCATTCCAAAGTTAGTTTCTACCAAGCAGGGTTGGCTTACAAATGATTTTTCTTATTTTGGCATATGAAGCTTAATTACTTTATGCATTGATTCTAGCCAACTGTGATGATGAATATTAGTTATTGTAATTTGAATTTGGGCCGACTTGACAATCTAGTAGGTATAAATAAAAGGTCAAGTTGAGATTTCTAGTGTGTGTGCAAGTGTTTTGATTGAATTGAAAAGAAAAGAGAGGTAGAAAACTTGAAGGATAAGTAGGTACCTTGTGGAGTAGAAAAGTAATATTCAATTAGGAAGAATCAAGTTTAAGTAGAAAAGAGATCTAGATTCAATAATTTAGTTGCATCACAATCAGGTCATTTCATTGTTACTCTCTAACCATTGTAGCAGTGATCTAAAATCTCTTAATAGAGTTGGTATAACAGCTAGTTGTAGATCCTCTAACAGGGTGGCAATTCCATTAAATTGTTTTAAGATCTCTCGCAAGGCCACTCCTAGTAGGTTGATTAAATCCTCTAACAAGGTCACACATAATAGTGTGTTTTGTAACCTTTAACAGGGTTGGCTCCTAACAGGGGTCACTTCAGAAGAGTGAAAAGTAGTAACTAGTTATATTGGTGGTTTTTCCCAAATTGGATTTCCACATTAAATCTTGGTGCCTCATGTGTTTATGTTATCTCTCTTATGCTTGAAATTTAATTACTAATAATGTTTTAAGATCCACTAAAAGTAATTTAGTCTATATTTACCGAGTGATAGCAATTTCTGTTTGTTTACAGAGCATTAGCAGCAATTAGTTTTTCCAGTGTAAATTTTATTGTTGACATCTAAGGGATTTGGGATTTATTTTAGTAGTAATTGATTCATCCCCCCCCCCCCCCCTCCCCCCCCCTTTGTTACTCCTTTTTTATTTCCAACACCCCCATCCTAAAAATAGGGAAAATGTTCATACCCGACCAACTGGGTAGAACCAAGAAACAAAAATAGAAGGGAACACTAGTTCTTAGCCTCCTAACAAATGGTTACAGAAAACAAAGCCGAAATGGAGTACAAATTATAAAACAAGAGAGCCCTACCTCACAACCAAAAGGGACAAAATAGGAATCTAAACCATAAAATAGAAACCTTGCAGAAGTGGCCAAAAATTACTGCAATCTAAGGTATCCTCGAGCTACATCCAATGAGACTAACTTCGTGATGATCCCATGCCCATAGCTCCCACAACGAACAAAAGAATAAATCCTAGTGAGGAGGATTTTGGGTTTTACTCTCTAACTTTCTAATTCAAAAGTGAGAAGTGAGGAATTAAATTCTTTTTCAATACTTATTCACTTTTCGAGTGAATAATTGATTAGAACAAATAATCAGTCAACCTAGTTAAACACTGAGTCGACCCAAATGAAAAAAGGCTATTCATAGTAATAGGAATTCATCTATGGAAAAGCTTCCAAAAATTAAATTTAATAAAATTTAAAGCCCGAAAACCCCAAAATCACAAAATTTCCTTAACAACTTTCGTGACAATGTGACCCTCTAAAATGCATAGACATGCTCACTGGTCTAATCACATAATGCAAATGAGTTTGGATTTAATAATCACTAAAAATATTAATTAAAAAATTAAAATAAGAATACGTCGACCGTACAGGGATGACATTGTTAAAATATGAATGGCTGAATCACTAACTCCATATGCCACTTCCAAGGATATAAATCTTGCACACTAAACAAAATGATGGAGTGTAATTGCATATAACAACATAGCCAAAGTAATAAATGCATTAAATCACCTAATTTAACCATTTATTTTATTATACTAAAATAATCCATTTACATCGCTCACATTCACATAAAGCATAACAACACGGGAATGAAGTAAATAACCATATCATTAAATCCATCATATAACATAATCAGAGATATGTCCAAATACTAAATAATTAGATATCATCATAAAACATATTGTCATCTCAAAATGGCATCATAATGTAATATGATCAACTAAACAACATAATAGTCTTACATCTATGATACTAAAATCAAAGCATAATATCCAGCCCTTAGGTCATCTCAAATGTAAAACATAACACGAGTAACAAATATCTCTCATATCAAAATATAACAAGGTAAATATCCGCAACACAAAACCAATGAATCCAACATGGACAATCCATTTCTAATTATTTCATCAATTAATAATCATAGTTTTCACAATAAGAAAAGCCATATAAAACACATGAGCAAACAAAATCATAAACATGACTAACCAGTGCTATAGGAACCTAGTCTAGTGTATCACGGTATTAGTATATAGTGCAATCTCTGGAAATATCTTAGGGTAATCATGGAACAACCTCATGATACCACATCAATCCTAGTAACCACTGGCACAAACCTTAGTGAACCATAAATCACATCATAATCTCATAAATCAACCATAAGCATAAACAAAGCAATTGATACAATAACCTAAATTAATTCACCTCAAGGGTGTGGAATACTCATGGTTCCAATCATGATCCCTTCACAAGGAGAGATCAACAAAGTTGCATACATCAGGATGATTTACAGAAGTCAAATGGGAGAGGCACTACAGTAAGGCTCGGTCAATATAGAATATACCATTGGTTCTCGATACTATATGACTTTCAATTTCTAACAATTCCTAACACATCTTCATTTATGAAAATATGAATTTTCATTTCTTATATGCTAGGAACTTATGTAAAATATAACATTGAGTATACAGTTCCTACATACCTTCTTTTCTTTAGTGAGATGTGGTGTGGTCACTTGATCCATTAGATTGGGTGATCACAATCTCTCCTACTTTACTACTAGCTCTTACTATCTCAATCCATGTTTTATTTCCTTCAAGTTTGTCATTGCCATTGCTTGGTGTTGGTGTTTTGGTTTTGCAGTTCATGCAAATGTGTCCAACTTTAAGACAACTGAAACATATTATTTCTCAATTTAACCATTTCTTGTAATTTTCTCCGAAATGTGTTTTGATACAATTCTCTAGAATGTGTCCATATTCTCCACAATAGTGACAACTATACCATGTATTGTAATCTCAATTGTACAAATTTCCTTTCCTTGTTGTCTAAGTTTGTTTGTCAAGTGTCCAATTTGACTTTTTCTTAAGCCTACATTCATGCACTTTATGTCCATACTTTTGACAATTGTAGCAATGGCCTTGGAATTTAGATGTTTTCCTAGTTGATTCATTGTTCTTTGATCTAAATTTAGGTGTTTGATGTCCCACTTTCTTGCAATTTAAAAAAATACCATGATGCAGGAGTATCCTAGGTTGCACTACTATCCTGCATGTTTTCCTTCTTCTTAGTTGCTACTAAGTTGGAATGTCTTGCATAGCTAAGTTTTCAATGTTTGTTAAGTTCATAGTTTATGCTGAGTTATTCTTTGGTTGCTGATCTTTCTTTGGTTGTTGAGTTCTCCTTGGTTGCTAAGTCATTGTTTGGTTGTTGAGTTTCTTCAGGTGGTAAATGTTTCTAAGTTCACCGAGTTGCAGTAGTTTGATGGAGTCTTCATTCATTGAGTTGTTTATATGCAGTTTCTTGTGGAAGCCTTTCTTTAAATTTAATTTAGTGTTAGGTATTTTCTAAGAGCTAACTTGTCACTTGTTTTAGCATTTAATAAGAGGACATAATTGTTGGTATTTTTAATAGGCCAACTTGTGGTCATGCATGTATTTAAGGGTCTTTGGTAGCGTTGGTATTTTAAAATGTTACTCTTCAAATTATCCAAATGAGAACATAATACATCTAGAGGCAACTACTTCCCATCTACAATATATCCTTTCAGACATCAGGCCAACTATAAGGCTAGATCCTTCTTCTACTTTAGGCTCTACAAAACATAGGTGGGTGTACCTCAGATTGATTAATATGGTACCATTTGTTCAAAAGCATAGACTTGAATCTAACAAAGCAAATAAAACCTTTATTTCTCCTATACTCATGCAATGAAAAAGATATGTAGTGGAAAATTGCAAATTCAATGAATCCCACAAGCTAAGTGAGACTAACACTTTTAGCTCTTCAACATGAAAGGGAAAAGATTGATTAATGATGATTTCATAAAAACCATGATATCAACAAAATAACACTTTGATCCTATAGCTGATCAGTGCCTTATCTATTGGGAAATTTTACAAATCCCTAGCATACATCCTAGAAATCATTGAGACATTTCATGTATCCATTCACCTTGTGAATCAGACATCTATGTACATCTCTTTGAATCTCATTACTCAACCTATCCATTCATGAAATATGAAACCCTGTGATGGTAAATCAAGCATTTACATGATTTCTTGAATCATAAGCAAAATAGACCATAACATACAACCTAAAATGGGATGTAACTAAGTTTTATGCTCTTTGTTCACAAAACCCAAAAGTTCATAGACAACATGAACAGGAGACAAGAAATCTAAATGAAGTTTAAACTTGCTAATGCATTTTATTTATCTCCTAGAAAAAAATACATAAAGATGCATGAAATTGAATCATAAAACTACTAAGTAGACTAGAACTATCTATATTTACTACTTCTTGTTCATTACATCAGAGAAATACTGGGCATGAATGGTGGGATCATAGCTAGAGCTCTGTCCAATAGTCTAGAAAACATCCAACCATCAACAACTTGAGAAAGAGAAGAGAAGAGCTTAAGAAGACATGAAGAAAATCCCAAATCAGATTAGATGTTTCCATTTGTCCACTTGAAACTTCTCCATCTATAGATGCAAAACATCTCTCTACTCTCTTTTTGTAACTGTAAATCAGATCTTTTCTTTGCTACTGAAGAATACCTTGAAAATATCTTCAAAATGAATAAGACGTGTAACTAATTTGAAAGCCAAATCTGATATTACAACAAGGGGAAAAGCACATGTTAAACAATCTCTAGAGGCAAAAAAAATCTTTTAGAACCATTTTACCTAGATTCTGGCTTCAACAAAATTTCATATCTACTTTCCAACAAATTTTGCAACTTAATCAAGAATTCTTCTCATTCTACTAAGAATGCCCTAGAAAACAAAAAGCCACTTATAGCCCTAGAAAATATTTTAGGTAAATGCCCCTCTAGTGCTCATTCAAAAATCTAGGCCCCATTTCATGCTCAGAGATTAAATAAAAACTTTAAAATATACTATAGTGAAAACTATAGAAAAATCTTTAAAATGTTTAAATTTTTCTTCTATGACCTATATGTAAAAAAATTGACAGAAAAAAATTAAAAATGAAATTTTTGCAATTTCATATTTTTCCCTCTTTTCCCAATCTGGGTCAACCCTTCTAATTGACCACCACATGGTATCATGTGATTTTCTAGCTCCTACCACCTTGTACTACCCTATCATCACTACTCTAGAGTGGTCAGCCACATGTCATCTTCTTGTAGCATCGAGCGCTTAACCCTAGGTTTCACCTTAACTCTTGCGATTGAGAAAATTCAAGCTTATCACACCTTTAGAACCATTCTTGTTTAATTGCATTTAACTAATGTAAGGGTGAAAAATAAGAATTTTCACACAGTTGTAGGAGTTTTTCATCCATACACTTAATAATTGCAATCATGCATCGATAGTTAACTTGACAGTTTCACTCTGTCACCATGGTTAGGCCTAACCATGGCTTGACTACTGCAATGCTGAGAAGTTAGGATCTACCTTGAATTCTATGCCATGTGGCACCTTCCTATTTGTTTTTGATGTCATCCACTTTCTCTGTCTAGTCACTTACATGGCACATAAAAAAAAAAAAAGTTTTCTACCATCTATGGTTGGCCCCCTCAACATGAGCTTCAATCTTAAAAGGGCCAAGGCTTTTAGACTTTTATCAAGTGAGTAGTGAGGTATACAAATATTTACAAATTCCTCAACCTATTCAATATGGGATAAAAGGTTTGGCTTGTTTCTCTCTTCCGGACAAAGTGATAAGGCTTTGTGCTCTACTTCACAAAAGAATTCCCTTCTTGGACATCATTTATTTTGGAGCACTCTATGTGGCACTTCAATCATGTTCAAAACCTACACTATCCCCATCTTCAAAAGGTGTCATTTCTTTTACTGCAATTTGTGCATTGAAAAGGATTGTTTTCCCCAATTGTGCTAGTAAAGCCAGTGACTCCTCTATCATTGTCTCTCATCTCCACTCAAAGGCCTCCTATATGGTTTTTATACAGGCATCCTCTAAAATTAATTTGGTAATGACTCCTGATAGAAGTGACGCACTCCTTGGCAATGAATAGTAATAAGTGATAAAGGTAGGCTTCCACATAAGCCAATCTTGATCTTTGCATACATCTCCTTAATTCATTTTCGAGCTCTCATGCCACATCCTTCCTCTACAAAGGCATCCTTTACACTAGAAATGAGGTAGAGCAGAGATCCAAATGTCAACATGTTTTTTTCCTAGACATAAAGGTTTTGTTGTGCACAAATATAGAAGGGATATGAATATCTGCTTCACCCAAGCCCTTCAACCAAAGCGACCTCCAATGACTCAAACTAGAAAAGACATTATGAATATGATAGGTCTTTGGCAAAGGTATCCCATAGAAAAGATTTTTTTTTACAAATTGTTAATTAAACATCTTCAACTTTTAACCCTTTGCTCTCTTCTTTGACATCCAACTTGTCGATTTCCATTCAATTCTCTTGTGGTAGGCTCTAAGGGAAACCATTTGAATTCAAACTCTATAACCAGGCTTCTTTGCATGCTAAGTATTGTGCTTGATTCAACCGTATTTTTAAATCTTATATTTTCCTTTAAACTTGGAAGGAAATGGAGGAGTTTCCAAAAAGAACATCATATGTCATTGACTTTCCTCTAAAAATGTTTGCACCAAATTTCTTCAAACTTGTTAAAAAAAATGAAAACCCAAACTCAAAGTACTAGTTCCATTTACAAGTTTTCTATCTATATACCATTCTTCAAACAAATTTTCCAACAAAACAAGATTGTGAGACTTCACTAAAAAGCTTCTAAGTAGCTGTAAGATACTCTAACCAATAAAGAAGATCATATCCAACCCTTCTAATGAATATTCCTGGAAGGAAATCCTTTTGAGAAAATATCTAAATGTCATTAATATTCCCCTTTTCTTTCTTCATTTTTGATTATATATACTAATTCCAATTGGTCTCTAATAATTAAATATCCACACGAAAGCATTATAATTGTTTGGATTATTATAATTACCTATGTTGAACATACTATAATTACCTATGTTGAACATACTCAATTTCCATTGTCTTGTCCATTAGACAAATTTAGTCGGGCCCCAAATGGGCCCGAGGAATTTTTTTTTGCATTTGAAATAACTTACTCATGTGGAACCCACTTGTCAATCTCCTTGAGCCTACTAAATTAAATTTGTAACACTAATTCAACTTTTACAACTCATTTTCACTTTGTTTTGAAAACTATAAATTTCATGCCAAGGGGGTCATCAAACTGGCATTAAAAACTAACTAAAACCAAAAACTAGGCTCTGAAAGATGACATGTTGATTCTTTGTTCAAAAATATCTTACCCTATTAGATCTCATCTCATGAAGGCTTCAGGGTCAAAAGAAATTAACCATCAAAGTTGCATTCTCTGAACTGCCTACAAGAAAACATGTTAGAAAACCATAAATCACATTTAGTTTTATCTTTGAAGACTGGGCAAATGGATACTTGAGGGCACAAAAATTGAGGCAATGGTTCATTGTCATGAGGATAATAGAATTGTATGATTTTTTCTCATGATGAATAGCTGGGTGAATTTGGTGAATGGTCAAAGTGGGCTACTTGGATTTGTAGAACTGGAAACAATGGTAGAAAAGTTATTTTTGCAACAGAATGGACCTAGAAGGTAAAAGCACATATCTGTGTTACCATTTATGATACAAAAACCTATTTTGGTCAAATCTCATTTCTCTATCAAAACTCAATTTTTTTCAAAAACTAAAAATACCCTTTTATAGATCTCAGATTCAATATCATCATTATATAAATTTTTGAGTGTTTTGATTAGTTATAATATGTTATAATCTCAAAATATTATAAGTCAATATTTCAACATTTCAAAAGATGCTCCCTCAAGAAGGAAAAAAAATAGTAAATCATATCAAAAAATAAAAATAAAATATTTATCTCTAGAGGAGAGAATCTTCATCACGAATATGTAAATTTTTTTCAAGAAGGTATAGATTTGATAGGGAAGTTTTGATGGGAGGAGAAAACTATTACATTCTGATAAGGTTGAACTTGAGTACTTATAACAAAGAAAATATATATCAAAAATAATTATTTCTTTTTTTGTTCACTAGCTATACATGTCATCTATAAGATATTTTCAAATCAGAACAAAAAAAGATAATTTGCATATACTTGTTTGATAGGAACTACACCCTATATTTTTTACAGTTAAAAAAGGGACTTCAAAATAAAATAAAATGAATAAATTTTTACTCAAAAAAATTATAAAAATTATAGGCATAAAATTCATCTAATTCTACACATTTCATCAGTTTACATCATCTTCATATTTTAAACACAGATACCATTTTTTTTATCATTAATGTTGAACTATCACATTCTGATATCACATTTTTTATAAAAGGTGACACATGTTTGTACTTTTACCCTAGAAAAGCGTGCAAACAAATTCATCAAGACTTGCAAACTAGCATACCCAAAGAATTTTTAGAGTATAATACAATAGTGTATTCCATTTCATCTTACCTATCACAGATCCCAAGTTGTGACATCTTAAATCTACATTTTATGACACTAGTGAAACTTTACAAATTGCATTTGAAAACTGATCAAACGGATTCATCATAGGCTCAAATTTGAAACATAGCAAGTCTTTGACCCCTAGAATGCAATGCAAAAGGAATTTTTTCATTTTAGTCAACTGGGTCAAAGTTATAACTATTCGAATAGTGCCTCCCAAAATTTTGAACGATTTTCATTAGCATGACAATAGTAAACAACTGACTTTGAGGGATTTAGAACCTAGTGAAAACATGTTGAAACAACTTGAAATATAAAACATAGGTTCTTTAATATGCATATTAAAGACTCCAAAAGCTGCAAGTCATGAAACATATTTGGGTGCAAGATATTCAATTGAAAATTAGGCTACCTATCACTATTTGACACTTTGGTAAAAATGCAAAACTAGACATTGCTCAAAACGAGACTTAACAAAATGACTCAGAATGACAATTTATCTTAATGATATGCATGGATATATTGAATGAAATGTGTTAGAAACATTAAAAAAATCTTAGGACTTAGAAAAATAGTCGAGTACACATGCATTATATGTGTTCATAGGGTCTAAAGCTTAAAATGGTACTCAAATCTAAAATGCAAATTTTAGTCCCAATAGGTAGTGTCTTGGGGATGGATGTTAGGGTAGAAGGTAGAAAGAGTAGAAGCAACCTGAATTTTGAAGTTTGATCTTTGTGGATTGATATTGAATTGTAATGTGATTGTACCCACATAAGGCCTTACGATTGGGCATGTATTTGATTATTTTGATAGAGCTATGAAGGCACTTTGTTCCTCTATCTTATAAGTTTTCCACTGTGTTTACTCTCATAGGTAGTTTGGATAGGTTGGTGTGCCTTTGGCCCTAGTTATCTCATATCTCCCTATGTTAGGTGGTATCAGAGTAAAGGTTCATCCTTGTGGAGAATGGATTGTGTAGAACCTTAAGTGAACTTGATTGTAGGGTTGTAAATCTATGGATTTGACCTGTAACTTGCAAAAACCTAATTGTAAAGATGGTTTGAGGTGGAAGAAATGATGACAATGTCGTATTGGAAAAATTGAGACAAATTATAGCCAAATTAGATCCTATAGAGACAACCTAGAGGAGAGGAGTGCATCTTGATGATGAAGCAGCAACACCAAACCCTAATCTAGGACTTGAAGAAGATCAACATGAGGCAAGGTTATTGAGAGTATTGTCCAAGGAAAATTCAAAGCCTATTGTTGAAGTTGTTCCTTATGATGGAAAATTGGATACCAATGTTGCGTTGGATTGGATCTTTGAAATGGAGAAGTTATTTGAGTATGAAAACATTCCTAATAATAGGAAGGTGAAGATTATAGTTACTAGGTTGATAGGACATGTCTCACTATGGTGGGAACATTTGCAAATTGATAGACAAAGGAGAGGAAAGGAGAAGATTAGGACTTGGCTGAAAATGGTGAAAAAGGTAAAGAATAAGTTCCTTCCTATTGATTACCAAGTTAGTTTGTTGAGAAAGATGCAAAATTTGAGATAGAGACATGACTGTGAAGGAGTATACTAAGGAATTCTATAGATTAGACATCAGATCTGGACATGTGGATGATGATGTTGAGAAAATTGCAAGATATCTAAATGGAATGAGATCTAGAATTCAAGATGAGATAAGTTTTGTGAAATTGGAAAGCATGGAAGAAACATACCAATATGCCTTGAAAGTTGAGGAGATCTTGACAAAGAAGCATGAACAAAGACAAAGAGGTAGAGGTGGTAGATTCTAGAGAGGTAGAGGTAGATCTCATGGAGAAGGTGGTAGATCTCATAGTTCTATGAAAGATAAGGGAAAATCTTAATGGAAGAATGATGATAAAGGAAAGACTAAGTGGAGACATGGTTATTCTTACTGAAGAGGTACTAGATCTTACCAAGGAAGAGGTAATTCTTATTTTAGAGGTGGTTTTCGTGGTAATTATTTTAGATGTGGTAAAGAGGGACATAGATCCTTTGAGTTTAGATCCTCTGATAGTAGGTAAGGTAACCAAAATGTTGTGATTCAAGGAGACACTAAGGGTTCCCAAGTGGACCTAAGGCTAGAGAAAATTTTATGGTGAGAAGAACCTTATGTAATAAGCAAAGTGATGAGGAACTTGTCCTAAGGATAATTTTTTTCAAGACTAGACGTAAGATGGCTGGAAAATGTTGTGAGGTGATCATTGATAGTGGAAGTTCTACAAAATTGGCATCAGAGTAATTGATTACAAAGTTTCATTTGTAGGGGTTGGAGCATCCTAAGCCCTGTCATGTTTCATGGATCAAGGTTGAGCATAAGATATTGGTAAGTAAACAATGTATTGTGAAGTTCAAGATTAGACATTATTTTGATGAAGTTCTGTGTGATATTATGCTTATGGATTGTTGTTATATTTTTTGGGGTAGACATTGGAAATATGATAGATATGCTATAAGTTATGGAAGATTGAGTAATATACTCTTTGGTTGAATGGGAAAAAGAAAATATTGGTTGCTTTGATTGAAAATTCAAGATGAGGTTAAGTGTACTACTGTGAGAATTTGCATGGTTAATGAAAATAAATTTGAAAAGGAAATGAAGAAGAACCAAATCTATTTTTCTATAATCCCTAGGAGACCGATTTGTTCCAATAGAAACCAAGTATCAGAAAATAGTGCTAATAGAGTGCTAACTAGTAGGACTAAGCAATAGAAGCTAATGGTAACTGAGTGATAGTAGAAACTGGTAGTATTAATTGACTGCCAGTGGAAATTAAATTTTTTTTGAAGGAATATAGAGATATTGTTGTAGAGGATATACTTGATGGTTTACCATAAATCAAAAGTATAATTCATTGTGTGGATCTAATTCCTATATCTATCTTTTTGAATAAATTACCATATAGATTGGCACCTACTAAAAATGAAGAACTTAAACTACAAGTGCATGAGTTATTGCAGAAGGCTTGATCAGAGAAAGTTTGATTCCATGTGTTGTACCTGTTGTATTAGCACCTAAGAAGAATAGAGAATGTGTACTAATTTTATAGCTATCAACAAAATTATAGTAAAATATAGGTTTCCTATGCTGAGGATGGATGACATAATGGATTATTTGAGTGGAGAAAAGTATTTTACCAAGATTTATTTGAAGAGTGGCTATCATCATATCACAATAAGAGAAGGTGATGAATGGAAGACTTATTTCACCATAAAAGATGGCTTGTATAAATGGTTGGTTATGAATGTTGGTTTGACTAATGCCCCTAGTACTTTTATGAGGTTGATGAATGAAGTTCTCAAAAGATTCTTGGGTAATTTTGTGATTGTTTATTTGGATGATATTTTGATATTCAATAAGACTAAGGAAGAACATCTTGAGCATGTTAGACAATTATTGCAAAGATTGAAAGAGGAAAAGTTGATGATTAATTTGAAGAAGTGTTCTTTTATGCAAGAGGAGATTGTGTATTTGAGATTTTTTATTTCAATTTATGTTTTGATGATGGGTCTAGAGAAGGTTAGAGAAATTTTGGAGTGGCCTACACTTGAGAATGTGGCTGAGGTAAGATCATTTCATGGCTTGGCTAGTTTCTATAGGAAGTTTATAAGGAATTTTAGTTCTATTTGTAATGCTAGGACTAAGACAATGAGAGGAGATAAAAGGGAATTCAAGTGGACACATGGAGCTAATAATAGTTTTGAGACTTTGAAACAAAAGGTTTTTGAATTACCTATATTAGCTTTGCCTAATTTTAATAAGGTATTTTAAGTTGAATGTGATGCAAGTGGTAGTGCAATAGGAGTTGTATTAAGTCAACAAGGTAAACATGTTGCTTTCTTTAGTGATAAATTAAATGATGCTAAAAGAAAGTATTTTTTGTATGATCAAAAGTTTTATTGTATTGTTCAACCATTGAATAAGTGGAGACATTATTTGATTCCTAAGGAGATTTTTTACTAATCATAAAGCCTTACAGTACTTGGGAAGTTAATATAAGTTGAATTAGAGACATATGAATTGGGTTGATTATTTGTAGAGTTCTACATTTGTGATTAAGCATAAGAGTGGAATCACTAACTGAGTTTCTAATGCATTGAGTAGAAGATGTTCTTCGCTGACTATTATGAAGGTTGAAGTTCTTGGTTTTGATGAGATGAAGGAGTTGTATGATACTGATCCTTATTTTTTTGAAATGTGGAGAGAGTTCAAAGCACCTAGTTTGATAGAAAAATCAAAGTAAGTTTGGTGAATATTTTATTCAAGAAGGTATGTTGTTTAAGAGTATTCAGTTGTGTATTCCTAAGAGTTCTATGAGAATGAATTTGATTAAGGAAAAGAATAGTGGTGGATTGGCTTGACATTTTGGAATTGATAGGGTGTTGAGTTTGTTGGAAGAGAAGTATTATTGGCCTTAGATCTATAAGGATGTTCAAAAGTTTATAATGAGTTGTGGAGTTTTTCAAGTTGCAAAAGGAATATGTTAGAATATTGGTTTGTATACACCTATTTCTATTCCTGAGAAACCTTGGAGTGAGATTAGTATGGATTTTGTTCTTGGATTTCTTCAAACAATGAAGGGGTATGATTCTATATTTCTTTTTGTCAATATATTTTATAAGATGGCTCATTTCATACCTTGTAAGAAGATAGTAAATTTCGAGAATGTTTTTGAGATTTTCTTCAAAGAGATTGTTAGATTGCATGGATTACCAAAAAACATTATTTTTGATAGAGATAGTAGGTTTGTTAGTTATTTTGGAAAACTTTGTGGAAAAACATGGGTACTGAGTTGAAGTTTAGTTATACATTCCAGCCATAGATAGATGGATAGACAGAAGTGTGAATAGAAGCTTGGGTAATTTGGTGAGATGTTTAGTTGGACATAAGCCAAGTAATTGGGAAATGGTATTGGCACAAGCTAAGTTTGCATATAATCATTCTGTGAATACGAGTATAGGGAAGATATCTTTTGAGATTGTTACTAGATTGTAGTCTAGAGCAGTATCTGATTTAAGGGATGTTGCTAGTGAAGAAAAGACAAGTGATGCAAGAGAAGAATTCACTGATTTATGGAGTTTTTACACAAGGAAGTGAATCTGAAGTTGGACCAAAGTAATCTAAAGTATAAGGAGAATGTTAATAAGTCTAGAAGACATCATGTTTTTGAAGATGGTGATGAGGTGATGTTTCATTTAAAGAAAGGAAGATTTCTTGTTGGAACATATAGTAAGTTGAGAATGAAGAATTTTTTACCTTGTAAGATCTTAAGGAAGTTTGGTAGTGGTAATGCTTATGAATTTGAGTCTCCTAATGACATGGATATATCTACTATATTCAATGTTGCTAATTTGTATCAATATCGTGAATCATATGATGATGATGTTGTATTAGATAATTATCCTAAGAATCAGATTAAAGAGGTTAGGTAGATACTAGATCAAAAATTTGGTAAGAGCACAAGAGCAAAGGATTACTATGAGTATTTTGTAAAGTGGAAGATTAGACCAATTGAAGATGCTACATGGAATTCCCAATCTGAGCTGGATTCATCTTAGGTTGTGGCATCTCAATGATTTAGGAGAATCATTTATTTCAACCCCAATTGTTTGATGCAAGAGAATCTTGGGTTACACTACTATCTTGCATGTTTTTCTTCTTCTTAGTTGTTATCGAGTTGCAATCTCTTGCATTGCCAACTTTTCTATGTTTTTTGAGTTCATAGTTGTTGCCGAGTTGTTCTATGGTCATTGATCTTTCTTTGGTTTCCAATTTGGTTACTGAGTTTCTTTAGGTGCCAAATGTTTTGAAGTTCACCGAGTTCTAGGAGTTTGATGGAGTCTTTGTTCACTGAGTTGTCTATGTGTGATTTCTTGTGAAAGTCAACCTTTGCATTTAATTTACTATTAGGTATTTTCTAAGAACCAACTTGTGTCTTATCTTATCATTTAATAAGAGGACCTAATTTTTGGTATTTGCAATAGGCTAACTTGTGGCCATGCATGTATTTAAAGGGTATTTGGTAGATTCTTGGAGATGGATGTTAGGGTAGAAGGTATAAAGAGTAGAAGAAAGCTAAATTATGAATTTTGATCTTTGTAGATCAAGATTGAATTGTAATGTGGCCGCAACCTAGAAGGTCTTATAGATGGGCATGTATTTGAATATTTTGACAAATCTATGAAGGTACTTTGTTCTGCTATTTCTTGAGTTTGGCATTCTTGTATTTTTTCCACCGTGTTTACTCTCAGAGGTAGTTTGGATAGTTGGGTGTGCCTTTGGGCCTAGTTATCTCATCTCTCCCTATATCATACCAATTTGTTTAGGTTTAGGAATATTCTTACCACTATTTTTCTATAAATGTTGGTTGTATGATGAATCTTCCCATAGTAATGACGTGTAGTTTTTCCTTTTGACTTTGCATTCCTTTATTCTCCACTCTTTGATGATTCTCCTTCTTTAGTAGATGAAGATTTCTTGTTGTATCTTGTTGAAATAACTTAGATTGTTTTTGAAAATGTACTTTCATTTCCATTTTAATTGATGATTTCCAAATACAAATTTGGATCTCATATATGTATAATATGAGAGGAGACATGTCTCTATAGTTAATCACCATTTAGATTATCAAAAACTATATGCATAACTTATCTTTAACATATATATAATATTAATATATTAACCACATATGTAATATAATATAATATTATTATACTATTATATAATAATATATAATGCATAGTATAAATAATACATATTATATTACATATATCATATATATATTATATCTGAGATATATAATGCATAATATATAATATATATTATATTACATATATAATATATTATATATATAAGAATCAAAAATACCAATTTATCTAAAAAGATAAACACAAATTAGTATATCAAATAATGAATGTTTTACTTCTACTGACGCTAAAACATTAACACTCCCTCTTTAGCTAGGGAGAAGTAAAACATTAATTAAGTTAGAATCATCATATAAGAAAAAAAATATGAATAGTAAATTATCTCTACTTGCACTTAAGAAATGTCTAGAGCTAGCACAAAAAATCTCTACTTGCACTTAAGCAATGTCTAGAGATAACACACATAGTCTCTACTTGCACTTAAGCAATGCTTAGAGATAGCACATATAATCTCTACTTGCACTTAGGAAATGTCTAGAGATAGCTCATATAATCTCTACTTTCCCTTAAGAAATGTCTAGAGAAGCCCATAAATAATCTCTACTTTCACTTAAGCAATGTCTAGAGAAAAATAATATCTACTTGCACTTAAGCAATGTCTAGAGAAGTCCATGATACACATATGATATCTACTTGCACTTAAGCAATGTCTAGAGATGTTCATGATACACATATGATCTCTACTTACACTTTAGCAATGTATAGCGATTCCCGTAACACACTCATGATCTCTACTTGCACTTAAGCAATGTCTAGAGATGTCCATAATAACAGGACTATCATTTGTAAGATCGTCATCTTACAAAGATTACCTTTTGTTTGTTATCATGATGTCTAGCAGAGTTCGGCCCAAAGAACCATGATAACAGGCCTATCATATGTAAGATCATCACCTTACAATTATTACCTTCTATTTATATATGCCAATGAGAGATAATCACCTTTCATTACATATCTAAAACAACAATTATATAACCAGATATAGATTGAAATCAACATATCAATTTTTACGTTGGAAATATTTTAATTTGATTTTTTTCACTTTAGAACTTTTGCTCATAGAGAATATATCATCCATAAGGGATTGCATCTCCAGATTTCTCCCTCTAAATATAGATCCTGGGATCTTAGGTCCTCTTGTTACTTCCTCAAAAAAAAAACTCTCTTTTCCCAATGATGCTTGACAAACTCATCATTCCCTCATTATATACATAGGAGTAGACCCATTAACATCATGTAGTCACCCACATGTATTTCTATACTCCCTTTGAGTATCAATCTTTTAAGCTCCAACATTGCCTTCGAAGAAGTGTCATACTCCCTCTTAATGTAGAAGAATCTCAAAATCTCAACCATCAAAGATACTTACTTCAAGATCCATCTTGATCATTAGGGTCTTTGGAACTACTATCATTAGATTTAGTCTGCACAATATTTGGTAGCATATATGAAGTACCAACCTTCTTTTCATGTAAGAATATCCTCAAACATAAAGGAAAAGATCAAAGAAAATAACCCTTAAAGTATGTATAGTTCATTACAAATATATGAATACATAAATTTAAAAGATACAAGTACTTATCTGCCCATGAGGATCATGGAATATCTCCTTTTCTAAGGATGGTTCAAGTGGGAATGAAACATTTCCTATTATTCCCCCTACAATGTAAAGTTACCACTCGTATATCTTTGAACACTTTCCAATCACATAGATGCTTCAAACCTTCAATTTAATAGTATAAGAAAACACAAACTTATAAGTTACAACTTGCTCTTTTCATCCGTAGATGCTTCAAACCTTTAGCTTAGTAGTATAAGCAAACACAAACTTTTCCACAAGGGGTAGACCCAATAAATCACATATTTTCATGAATTATAGTCCTCTTAGCTATTACAATTTATCGATCAATGAAGATTCTATCACAACATGGTTTACTCCCTCTGAATCAATATGATCGATATCATTGATGGTTGATGAAACCATATCCTCCATCTGCTCCCTCTAAACATAAATCTTCTAAGCTTCTAAAATAAACTTCCCTTTAACAAAGTGTTAGACTCTCTCTAAATCTGATATTGATCCTCTTTTTCCTACAAGAACTTTCTCAGAGGAAAAGATCAAGGAAAATAACTCTTATAAAAAAAAAAAGTAAGAGAGAAACTAAATAATAAGTATATTCAATATTTTAATCTATTTCTCTTATTTATTATTTTCTCATAAATATATATCTTTGATGCTTTCTCAATATACCAATATTCATTACAAAAATATTATATTTCTATAATGTTTGTTACCTCTTATGCTATCTCATATAATATAGCTACAAAAATAATTATTAATAATGATACATACTTATCAAATTGGTGCCTAATGACTCTTTCTCCTCTTACATATTAATAATGCAAAGAATTCAAACAATAGAAAGAAAAAACATATTACACCATATATACTTACCTTAGAATGATACTAAACAATAATTCATAAATTTGAATTATATACACATTCTAGTCTATATTATTCCCATATCACTACTATATACATATTTAATAACATTAAGTGATATAATACTTACCTCTACCTTCCACCCACATGAGTAACCTTTAATGTATAGTATCCAATTTGGACAATGGAAAAGCATTTGATGGACAAGGAAGGAAAGGTTTAGAGCACTATCTGTAAGTACATCATCCCTTCTTTGCAACTATTTATAAAGTTTTGCATATTTTATTTTCTCCGATGATAGTTGAAATTATAAAATATCAAGAATTATGCCTCTATCAACAATTAGTAGAAGCATTGAGGGCTTGTGTTTCCAAGATGATTTGAACACATGGATTCTAGTTGTATTCAATGTATAAAATAATTGGTAACTACACCTTGTTTTTTCTGATATGTTATCTCCTCCCCATATGCGATACCACTAAGCAATCTATGTTGGTGCCTTTGTACATTTTCAAAACTTCTCCTTTCATTTGGTTCGTTGATTTCCCTTTCATTCAATTTTCTCCACCTTATGTGTTTGACACCTTTTGCCCCTTCTATTTTATATGTTTCTTCTCATGTATTTGTGACCACCTTCTGATTATGAACTCAATTTTATCAGGTGCTAAAGCTTTCAATGCTCTTTTGATCCTTAAGGTTGTTGTTTGGTCTTAATACCTTGTATCTTCTATACTTCCCTCCTTAAATAATACTTTTCAATTTAATGATTTGTGTTGTTGAGTAAAAATTACACTCTATCAAGAAGTTTTATATTTGGAAGAAATTTCTTCCCTCTTTCATTTTGGCACTCATGGGTGGACACTATTGTTGGTGGAGGAATTTCACATTCTAAATTTGCTCTAGAGGATTGGACTTGCATTGACCATGTGAGCATAAATGTCTTGCCACCTATTGGAGTTGCTTGCAAACTGCACAACTAGGGTATCAATGGTGCCAAATCTTGAATGAGAAGATCACCTATATTATTGATCAAATTCTCTACAATGTGAATTTGAAGTCATTCTACAACACATATGTGCCATTGTAGGAGTGTTGAAGATGTCACTTCAATGTATATATTGAGTGTGTCTATTATATTTCACCCATGTGTCTACATGGAATGGTGATAGTTGCTCAAATTAAATATCTTCCAATTCATGTCGCATTTGGTATGAATATATTAGTTTGATGCCTATCCAAGTTTTGTATTCTTATTTCATATTCTCAATATGTTGGGAGGTAGATATGTTATGTTTTTTATGTCAAAGTACAAAGGTACTTTGTTCCCTTTAAATATCTCACATCTACCATGAATGGTCTCGCTTCTCTTTCTTTACATGATGACTAATGATTTATTCTCTTTCAAAGTTTTTTTGCACATACAAAGTTTCATATTTATTTTCAATGTTTAATCCAACATCACTCAAAGGAATACATGATAACAACTAGAAAAAAGAATTCAATGAAATCACATTTGCAAATGAAATAAAACATTTGCGAGTTCTGCACACCTCTATTGATTAGGTAAAACAAGAAGACAAATATGAAACTTCTGTGTTGATGCTTCCTCTTTTCTTGATAGTAGCTTTCTATTTGTGGTGGTTGGGAATTGACAGTTTTAAACTGACAATCTTTGCATATTTGATATGTATAATGGAAGGTCCTAGCTAATAAAGGTCCACCCTTTTATTTGATGCCTTTGTACTATCTTCATCTCATGTAAATCATGTAAATGGTCAAACAATGAGAAAGTCACATCTATGATGGAACACCATGTTGCTTATTTGATGGAAACACCCACATCAGATCTTTGCCTTATATGTTGCCGACTGGGATTATAGTGTCCTTGATTTTCTCCCAACCTGATGGAATCAAATGCTCTGCATATTATATCCTTTACATTGGAAATTTTGGTTCTCGATATTTACTATTTTCCCAAGAGTTCTTAAAATCCTCTCCTCTATGTAATTATTTCTCACATTTGCAGTTGACTCTGATACCATGTTGAAATAACTTAGATCATTTATGTAAATGTACTTTCATTTCCATTGTAATTGATGATTTCCAAATGTAAATTTTCATCTCATATATGTATAATATGAGAGGAGACATGTCTCTATAGTTAATCACCATTTAGATTATCAATAACTATATGCATAACTTATCTTTAACATATATATAATATTAATATATTAACCATATATGTAATATTATATTATATTATTATATTATTTTATAATAATATATAATGCATAATATATATTATATTATATATTACATATATAATATATATTATATATTACATATATAATATATATTATATATATAAGAATCATGAATAACAATTTATCTGAAAAGATAAACACAGATTAGTATATCAAATAATCAATGTTTTACTTCTACTGATGCTAAAACATTAACATATCCTAGTCCAGAGGTTTTTTTTATTCTAGGTGACTTCATCATGTCTTCAAAGTGATTGATTTCTTCATTTGGTTTGTTCATTCTTTCTATGAGTTCCTTTTCATTCCTTAATTCGCATTTCAATTATTCATTTTGTAGCTTCAAATTTGTGATCTACCCATCCTTTTTGTTTGCTTCCTGATTTACAATTACTAACTCACTTATCATGTCTAGCTAGTTGTTTGTAAGGTTTTGTACTTCAAATGATCTTTCTTCAAGTCTTCTAGTCATCTTCCTTTTTTCTTCTTTAGCCATGAGCTTGTCTTACATTTCTTTCTTCTTTTGTTCAATTTCTTCAATAGTGTAGCTGATTGAATTTCTTGTTCTATCTTGAGATACTTTACTTTTTTTACTAGGGCACTATTCTTCTTTAGCAATTCTATCATTGCTTCATTATTGTTAGTAGTCTTTCCACTATCCAAAAATCATCTAGTGTTAACTTTTGTGTATTGAATATCATTTAGTTGAACATTTATCCCTCTTCTTCTCTTTAGGGTTTTCCTTAACTCTTCTTTTGTTGTCTCTAATTGTTGTAACACAATATGGATTTTAGTCATCTAATTCTCAATGATCTTTTCCTCTCAAGTTATTAGGCTTCTTGACAAGAGAACTGAGCTTTGATACCAATTAATGGAATAAGTATATGGGAAACAATATATTGAGAGTGGGTGGGTGGTGAATCCAAGTCTTAAATTTTTATCTTTAAAATGAATAATCTAAATTCACACCTAATTCATCTCATAGATCTACCCTTAAAACTAAAATGTTGTAACATAAATGAAATACATCACACCCATAAATAGTTCAACACATAACACAATGATTTGGTAACCCACAAACACTTCAAGATAAAGGTAAAATTGTGGTGAGGATGAAACCAAAAAATCTTCATTGTTGCAACAATAAAATTAACCTATTAAGGTTACAATATTTGATCATGAAATGTGATCTACCCTATTTAAAAGCTTAAGGGACTATTAGGTCTGACCTTGTTAAAGTATTTTACACTCATAATGAAGTAAGGAATCTATTAGGAGATTTACATAGGCCTATTAGGACCACTCTATTAAGAGATTTACCCTATCTCAATTAACAATACTTGACCCTTTGTATGTTCTACAAGTCCATATTGGGTCTCCTCCTTGTTGTATCACTAATTTGATTCTCCTAATCTAATAACTTTGTTTAGTCCTTCACTACTTTATTTTCTCTACACTCAAACTTTTCCTTCTTCATACCCTTGCAATGTCTCTCTCATACTCCTATTTATTCTGGGGTTAGAATCCTCTTTAAATAGATGTTCTATGAAGGTTCTAGATCTTGATCGATAGTTTATAATTCACCATCTTTTTTCATTTAGATACCTTTTTCTAATTGGTTGAATCATTTTCCTAGGGATCATTACCTTCTACAATGACGCATAGTAAAAATCTTAGTTGGCTTCTTCAAATATTGAATATTGTAGAAAAGTTGGTCAAAATGATATACATGAGTTTGTGCCATTATAGACTCTTATATGAAAAATGAACTACTTAGCACTTGAATACACTAGCTTTTGGTCATACATAAGCCTTCATGCTGTTAATCAACTTGCATATAACTTATTAGTACACTCAGTCTTCATTGTATTACTCAACTCATAATATATTGCTTGGCTCATACTATATTACTTGGCTCGTGTTTTTTGCTCAATCTCTACTGAATGTTTGAAAATCATTTTTCTTCTTGGTATAAGTGTTGTATACTCAACCTTTATTAGATAGATCAGCTGTAGTGATGAACTTGTAATCTTTCCTAGTAAATGACTTACAAATGACAACATGTTTGGACACTAATCAACAACATAGGCTTAGTGATCAACATATATATTTTCTCACTACAATATTTGAGGTCAAATTGTGATGGCAATTTATGATGATGGTGTAATTTGTGGTTTATTTTTATGTTTTTAGAAAAATTATCTCTGACATCATCAAAATACTAACGTTGGCTTCATAATTGCAATGTCAACATAACTGAAAAAAGAAGAAGAAAACATGACATCATTCTCCATTTTTTATGATCAATTGTGGAGCTTTGTATATAATGAGGGTGTAGAGCTTTGAACATTTCCATGCCCTTGTGATCTTGTTTCATTTCCATTGTGATCTCCATACCCTTACAAATTTGTAATTTTCTTCAAGGGGAGAAGAGGTATGGAAGTGTTCTTTTCTTTTCCTTAAAAAATAGTTAATCTTTGGTCCATTCAAAGCAATGCCCAATGGTGTATTTTCTTCTAGTGTAATCCTTGAAGTTGAAGTGGAAACACTAGGATCTATAGTTTTCACAAAGAAAGATATCAGAATCTATGGGCACACAAGAAAAGAGAGTAAAATTGAAAAGAAAATAAAACATTATATCATAGCAATAAGAACTCTATCTATAATTAGTAATTATTAAATCAAGTGAATCTCCAACTACTGTAAGTACTTGAGTGTCTTCATTTATGCCGTATAGTAATACTCTTCTAGGTAATTGTTGTTGTTCAATATGTAGATTTTTTGTCATTCTTTCTTTGTTTAACTTGCTTGTAAAATCAACTTTGATGCCCTAGCAAAAAAAATTACAATGTTCAACTATGATGCCTTGCATCAGTTTTCTAGACTCTACCTTTCAAATAGGTTTTATTAGATTTCATCTTGTTTCATTAGGGATTTTGTTAGATTTTTCTCTTTATGGTCATTCAGTTGGGTTTTAGGGTTTTTAAGAGAAAGATAGAGAAGTGGTGAGGATCTAAAGTAGGAATACTTTTAGGAAGTTGTTTTGAAGAAGATTTTGATGTAGAAATTCTATGCATCATAGAGAAACTAGAAACTAATGAATCATAAAATAAGTGATTATTAGATTTTGTCAACTATAACTTGTCAAGAATTATGGTTCTAATAGTTACATGATTTTATGGGGCATGGAAATTTGAGTGGGGTCTTCTTATTTCTTCTTTTTTTGTGAAAAATATGAGCCCTAAGTGGAATGTCTATGGAGCTTTCCCTTGGGTGTGCATCTTGGAATTTGTTGTGACATGTGTGCTTCACTATTAACTATAATCTTTATATGCTTGATTGCTTCCTTAAAATCTATATGATCCAACATGATTTGGATTTGATTTGAATTTTTTAGTGTGTTTTCCCTAACAAACATATGATAAATATTTATCACATAAATTAGAACAATTGTTCCACCAACATTAGCTAATTTTGTTCTTGTCTAATCTTGACATAAATCAAAAAATTTAGGCACATTACATATCAGAATAGCTATTTTTTGTTCTTGACTCTATTTTCTATGAAGTAAAATATGAAATTAAGGTGGAGTGGTTTAGAAGTTAGTTGTGCAATCAAGATATTGATATTGATGTCTGGACATATCATCTGCAACAAGAATAGAAACCTTGATATAGTAGAAGTAATAAGGAACCTAATTAGTTTATAATAAGTCATGACATATATGGATTTATAAAGGGTTTGATTTAGGATCCTAATTTGTAATTAGGTGTTGCCAGGATGGAACTATGGAATGAAAAATAAGCCATCCACATGCAAATTATTACCAAGTAAAGGAGAGACTAGTGGGCTTAAGATAAATCTGGTTTATGAATATAGTCCATGAAAAATAATTTGATTCATCCAACATATTGAAGAGATTGACATCTTCCACCCAAGAACATTGATTGGGTGCCCATTAAACATGTTTATGTTGATATCCCCTAACCAACCAATACATAAAAAATGTTTTTTTATTGGCTTGGGTAGTCTAGTTTTGGCGGCAAATAGAGGAAGATTAAATATCTTTTAGGTGAAACCAAATGAGTAATTAGGATCAAATTGGTAATACAACCCCAATTCTGAATAGAAGAATAAAATATTACTTTTGTTGGTCAAAAGAATAGTTTTGACATTTGAGTGTCAACACACTTAACCATTTTCACTATACATGTCAAGTACACAATGTATGCTAAGCTAGAATTTTAATAGGTGCCAAGCCACAATTGGTGTTGAGCAAGTAAAAATGTAGTATGTGTTCAGTGATCCACGAAATGTTTAGATGCTGAGCAATATAGTGTTTAATAGGTACCGAGAAAACTAGGAAAGTAATAGATGTTGAGCAATCCAAGAATTAGTTCATGTTGAGCATCAGTAATGTAATGAGTGTCGAGTAACTCAGGATTAGCATAAGAGTTTGTGCTTTCACAAACTAAGATGTAAACCATTTTTGGAGCGAACTTAGAGAGATATCGAAGGAGAAAAAGGATACAGATGAATCATTTACATTCCCTATGCAATCTATATGCAACCAATCAGAAAAATGGAGAAGGCATGCAACCAATGAAGAAAATCCAAGGATTTGAGCAGGAATTTGAGATTCAATATAGATCATAGATCCATACCTAACCCTAAGTCTTTGTATTCTTTATAAGGAGGTCAAATGCACCATTGCAAATGTGGATGAAAATAGTGTATGGGGAAATTATAGAAAAAATTTAGTCTGAAGAAGGAAAGATCTTGAGGAATAGAGTAGCAATTTTATATCAAGTTGATTAGAATAGTACAAGGTACAAGGAGCATTTACAGAGATCAGATCAAGGAAGGATCAAAAAAAAAAAGAGTAGATCTAGTATCTAAACCCAGTAATTTTAGATTACATTCAATCAAGTCAAATGTTCTAATACTCTCTCACAATTGTATTATAGGTTGAAATACTATGTTGATAGGTTAGCTTAACAGTTAGGTAGGAGAACCCTTGGAGAAGGTCTTGAAAATCCTATGGATTAGGTGGGTTTAACAACCTATTGTAAATCCTTTAATAGGGTGACACTTCATGTAAGTGTTTGTAAATCCTTTAACTAGGTCAGTATTGACATAGTGTAAAGCCTTTAAAAAGGTAGGCCTTTCACACGGTAGACCATCCGAAGTGGTTGAACATTAATTGCTGCAGTGATTTTTGTGGGTGTCATCCCTAGCCCAATTTTACCTTCTTATTCCTGAAGGGTTTTTGAGTTACCAAATATTTTTGTTATGTGTTGATGCATGTTTTCATTTCATGTTTCTTTATATGTTTACATGCATGTACATTTCTTTTAGTTATGTGTTAATAAGGGTTTGAAAGGATAAAATTGGTACTTCTGATTCACCCCCCCTCTCAGAAGTACTCTTCCCATTTGAACATTCCAACAATTGGTATCAGGGCACTGGTTCTCGCAAGGAGAATCCTAACAACTTGGAGAAAAAGGTCAAAAGATAGAAGTCTTCAAACTTGGGAAGATCATTGACAACTAGGTGATTGATGTACAAATAGCTCTACATAAAGTAGAGGAAGCCAGGGAGGAACTGAGAAAATCCTTGAAAGTAAGGAAGGATATAGCCATATCTGAAAATGACATACACTACAAGGAGATTGACACCTCACAATTGTTTTCCAATGGATATTCCAAGAAATTTGATGTAGCAATAGTAGAATTAATGGAGAAAATTAGAGTACAAGCTGATGAAATCAGACTACTCAAGCTTGAACAAGAATCACAAGCCATAATGCTTTGTGAATTAATTGAACAAAAGAAAAGAGCTATTGAAGACAAGGCCATGATAGATGATGACAAGATAAATCTCATCAATATGCTAGAAGAGAAGACAATTGAATTAGAAAATATCTCAAACATGCAATTGGACACCTTCAGCTAGATGATGAATGTTCATCATGAGCTAAACATAAAGGACATTGAGATCTCCATCTTGAAGATGCAAAATGAACAATTACAGAATGAATTTTAGAGAGAAAAGAAAATAGAAAAAAGTTACAAAAATCCCAATGAGGCCATCAAGTACTTTGAGCAATTGCTGAAATTACCAAGGGTTAGTAATGATACTTCAAGACTTGGCTACATCAGCACTGAACAAGGAGAATCATCCAAGGCTGAAGAAGAAAGAAAGAACAAAAGTAAGAATGCTAAATCTACTTGTCATTTTTGTGGTAAAAAGGGACATACCTCTAATGTGTGTAGAAGCAAGAATAGTCATCAGCATGATAATCCTACAAATGCAAAATTTTGTCACAAATGCAAAAAGCAAGGACATTCAACATAAGACTACAGAACCAAGACCATGAGGATGCCAAGATTTGAGGGTTACTGCTACAACTGCAAAAAGTATGGACATAGAGAATTTGAATTTAGATCAAAGCCTATGTGGACACCTAATCATCCTGCAAGAGGAATCAATCATGCACATCACTACAATTGAGATTACAATACTAGGTATAGTTGTCACTATTGTCAAGAGTATGGACACATTCCTAAAAATTGCATAAGGACACATTTCAAGGGAAGTTATAGCAGATGGCTGAACCAAACTACATGTTTTAGTTGCTTGAAGACTAGTCATATCAACAAAAATAGTCCTACAAAGTCAAAAGCACCAAAAACTAAAGTTAATAAAGGAAAAGAAAAGATTGATGTTGAACAAATAAGAGGACAAATGAGGAGGACATGGAAGAAGAAAGGTGAATGCAACATATCAAATGGAGAGATTGCTTCACCCAAGAGGTCAAGTGATCACACCTTATTATATTAAGCGCAAGACAAATACATGGGGTTGGTACATATAAAAAATTATCTTACATCGGCCCAAGAAAACATAGAAGTACTGCAAAGAAGAAATATGCATGAGAAAAGATGTCAAGTTGAAAGTTAGAAGATGATGTCGAGCTCCCTTTGGTTGCTAAGTGAAACTCCAGTATATGCCAAGTTGAACAGACTAATAGATGCCAAGTAAGAGATGTTAGTGGCTGCTAACCAATTGAAAATTTCAATTGATGATGAGTGAAATAAGATAGTAGCTACTAAGTAAACAAACTTCAATGGAAAGCCAAGTTGATAAAGTCTTTGGAAGCTGAGTGTACAGATGTCATCACAAATGCAATAAATGCCAGGTTTTTGAACCTAATAAAGGTGAAAATCATTCATTTTTAAAATAATTTGAACACAAAGTGAAGTCAAGTAGAGTGAAGAGTTGATTCTATAGTGGTCAAACAGTGATTTGCAGCAATTTCAATAGTGATTCAACTTGATTTCATTGATTGTTAGGTATTTCATTCAAGTGTTGAGCTACGCAGAGTTTGAAAGCTTATTCAATTTTAAACCCTAGTTTGGTAAACAATGGCATCAAGGTCAAAAACCACTAAGGAGAAGGAAATTCATGAAATTCAACTAGTCAGTAATGAAGTCAAACAACCTAAGTTTAGAACCATCCCTGAAGTCGCTTATAAAAATGATCCTACTAGTGCTCTATCCATAATTCTTGATAAAGTTGTCATGATTCAAGATATTTGAAAGTGTTATAATTTTAAAGTTGGAGCCATAGAAGATTTGGAGATTTTTAATGCATTTGATAAATTGTGTCATAATGGAAAACTTAAAGATGAATTCTCCATTGTTGAGAAGAAGGGTCTAACCAAAGCCTTAGTTTTCCCTATTGTTTTTAAAATGGAATGGATATGCATAGTGTTGAGTAGAATCCATGATGGAGCCTTTTGGTTAGAGATAGGACCAGTGAATTTTACAAAGAAAAATATCCATAAGGTTACTAGTATTTGAAACCTAGATCGGCCAAAGACCTTGAGAAGTGACAAAAAGGAGACCATAGAGAAGAATATAGGTGCAAAATGGAATAATAGGGGAATGACAATAAACACCATCACAAAATCCCTACTAGATTTTGTTGTGAGATTCATATCACACAAATTCTACCAGTTAAGTAGACTAAACAGTGTACCATGTATAGCAGTGGATGTTGCCTATAAATTGGTGAAGAAAGATCATACATATGATCTTACAGAACTCATGTTACAATGGACTAATGAGAATCTAGGAGCTATAAGGAAGTCTAAGGGAGCTTAATGCAAATTTGGCTTAGTTTTGGTTTGTATGTTTTTCTATATCATGAAGAATTCCCTTTGGTAGGCAAGGTGAAATGGGATCAGAATAAGACAATTGTTGAGAAAATCAATGCATTCATTGAGCAAATGGGTGAGAATTTTGATGCCCAAATGACTAGCTACTTTGAGGTCTTCAAGAAGTCAATGAAACAGAGGATGAGGATATTGATCTCACTAGTTGAGTAGCATGTAAAGGATATTTTCTTTCTTGTGGATATTGATTACATGTATATACAGGTATTCATACCCAGAGTGAGATGGCTTAGGCCACTAGGTTATGAACTTGATGTTGATCAAGCCTTGGTAGCAATAACAACTCTACTTGTAGAAGACATTGACAAGGATGAAAATCATTTTGGAACCTATGAAATTATCAAATCAAGGGTGGTGGTAGATCTTAAGATAGCCACATCAATAAAAAAGAAGGACAAATTGATCAAGAAGATCAAGAAAATATTTGGAATTGAAGAAGCAGGTATTGCTGAAGAAGAGGAAGTAGATGAAGATGAAGAAGAAGAGCCTCTACAAGTGACACATGGTCTAGGTAAGGATAAAGAGGAAGGTGTCGAGGAAAAAGAAGGTGAGGAAGTACCTATCAGAACTAAAGCCACCAAGAGGAAGGCTAAAGCTCCACTTGCTCCTCAACCCAAAGAAAAGAAAATGGCAAAACCTACACCAAAGAAGCCTACTACCAGAGCCACCACTAGAGCTACAACACAAGGCAAAAGAAGAGGTAGAAAAGAAGAAGAAAACCATCAAGAAGACTCAGGAGGAGACAAGAAAGAGAAGAAAATATGTAGCTCAACTTGATTCAAATGAAGAAAATATAGAAATAGATGACAATAGTCAGTTCAAAGTGGTAAGTCGCCCACCAAAGTCTTCAATTAATAAATTGTGTACAAAGATTAATAATAATGACTTGAAAGATTTGAATAAGCTCACAAAGGAAGAGAAAAATAAAATAGAGGAATCTATGTATTCTATGATGGCCAATTACAAGAACACACCTCTAGAGTTAGATGGCTCAATGCCCAAAGAATTGTACAAAATAGTAGAAGACAAATATTATTTTTTCTTGCAAATGGAAAAGGAAATAAGGGAATCTAATTTAGCTAGATCATTTCCTAATTTGACTAAGGGTCAAATAAAAAATGTAGTTAAGAGGCACAATAGTAGATTTACTCCTAAGTATAGAGCATTTTGTATTTTGCAAAATAAAATTGAAGATGTAATCAGCAAATCCACAAGATTGTGGAAAATAATATACAAGAAAATTGGTGATGTTTTTGATGAAGAATACAAGGCAGAAGCAAGTGCTGAGAAAAAGGGAAGAAGGAGGAAGAGGAGAAGGAAGAGGAGAAGAAGGTTGAGGAAGAGAAAAAAGGGAATAAAGAAGAGAAAGAGGAAGAAAAGGGTATAGATGATCAACAAGAGAAAAGTGTGCAAGTCACACAACTACCACCTCCTAGCCCTCCTCATGTGATCATCACATCTGTAGAGGATATAGTAAAGATCAATCCATCAATCCATTAACTGTAGAGGATCTAGCAAAGATCCTTGACCAATCAACACAAGCAACTAGATTATGTACAAGCCCAATATTGATCAGTGTTGATGAGTTGCAAAAGGCAATAGTAAAATCAAAGGAAGTCAAGGTGAAAACAAAAGAACCACCTTTGACCACTCAAACTACTGGAATCATATTCCTTCCTCCACAATCTCCACCAAGAACAATAACAGATGCACTTCAAGTGTTGACTGCAATAGTAGGGGAAGACATAGAGAAAGAAGAATAGCCAGCAAGCAAACCCCTAGCAATTGATAGTGAAAAGGAGAAATAAGTTGAAAAGAAGGAAGAGACAAGAGATGAGGAGGAATTTGCAATACAAACTTTGGTTGAATTACCAAAAATAGGTACTCCCACTCAAACTCTTCAGAAGCTAGGCAGTGAAATGCTAGCATTGCAAATTAGAACACCAAGGTTGAGCTCAACAAAAGTAGCCAGGAAACTTCATTATGGAACTCCTGAGCTTGATGAGGAAATCACAATACCCTACTATGAATCCAACACTCTCACTAAGGAGAAAATTAATGAAATACAGAATGCACTGGATAGAAGAAGAAGACAAGAGGTATTAAGAAAAGAATATAAATATAGGCAAGCACTAAATGAGATCAAGGACATTTTTATGGATGCCTTCAGCTCGCAGACACCTAATGAGTCAAGGCCAATAGTAGAGAAACTATCTAATATAGTTGATTAGGTGACAAATGAAGACCATGATACAAATGCAAAATTAATGGAATGGTTAGAAAGGAAGATTCAATGAAAGGTAAATGAGAAAATATATGGTGATATAGTACTATCACAAGTTAAGCTAGCTAAGAAATTAGATAAATTCAAAATTGTAATTGGGAATATATTCTCCATGTACAACAAGTTGTGTGATTTTTTTAACTTCACATAGGAGACTAGCTAGAAAATAATGTGCTTGGAGAGAAATCTAAAAATTTCTAGTATGCAACTCCCAACCAATCTAGCTCAAAGTGAGAAGCATTTTACTCAAATTCTTCACACTCAAAGAGAATTAGTTGTATTAACAATAGAGGAAGAAAATATAAATGCTAAGTTGATGCAAATTTAGTACTCTATAACCCCTCACTTGGAGGTACTTCATAAGGAAAAAATGTATGCAAAAATAGTTCTCAAGAAAGATTCAAATCTTTCTACCTCATTTGGACTTGTACATCTAGAAGCAAAGGTTGTCATCGAGCATAAGTCATTGGACATTGCATTAGCAAATTGGGATGCAACTCTGAAGATACTTCTGGAGGTAAATAGCACATTTTTGGCTAAGCTTGGTATTACTCCATAGAACCCTTTGACATCAATGTCAAAAAAGGGGGAGATAAAGTAAGGAGGAGATATATGTATAAGGGGAGATATGTATATGAAAATTTTGAAGAGAATACCAAAATTTGAACCATTTTTTATTAAATTCTTTCATTTTGAGAATAATGTGGAAAGTTTGTAAATAGCCAAAAAGAAGGAGACTAATAATAAAGGAGAAAAGGGAAAATGCAAAATTCTAAACTTCAATAGATCAGATACAACACATAGACTCAAAATGTAGAAACAAGACAAAGGACAGAGAGAGTCAAACACATTGACATAGAATTTCAGTTTCAAGAATGGACAAGGCATAATCAACTTAGGGGGAGTCATAAGGTATATTGTTACTCACAATATTTTTGAAATAATGAATGAATGCCTAGTTAAGCATTTTTGACACTCATGTCAAAGAGGGAGATTGTTGGTCAAAAGAATAGTCTTGACAATTGAGTGTCAAAACACTTAACCATTTTCACTATACATGCCGAGTACACAATGTATGTCGAGCCAGAATTTCAATAGTGTCGAGCCATAGTTGGTGTCAAGCAAGTCAAAATGTAGTATGTGCTGAGTGATCTAGGAAATGTTCAAATGCCAAGCAATACAATGTTTAAAAGGTGCAAAGCAAACTAGGAAAGTAATAGATGTTGAGCAATCCAAGAATCACTTCATGCTGAGCATCAGTAATGTAATGAGTGCTGAGTAACTCAGGATCAACATAAGAGTTTGTGCTTTCAAAAACTAAGATGTAAACTATTTTTGAAGCCAACTTAGAGAGATTTCGAAGGAGAAAAAGGATAAGGATGAATCATTTACATTCCCTATGCAATTTTCATGCAACCAATCAAGAAAATGGAGAAGGCATGCAACCAATGAAGAAAATCCAAGGATTTGATGGGAATTTGAGGTTCAATATGGATCATAGATCCATACCTAACCCTAAGTCTTTGTATTCTTTATAAGGAGGTCAAATGCACCATTGCAAATGTGGATGAAAATAGTGTATGTGGAAATTATAGAAAAATTTCAATGTGAAGAAGGAAATACCTAGAGGAATAGAGCAACAATTTCATATCAAGTTGATCAGAACAATAAAAGGGACAAGGAGCACTTACAGAGATCATATCAAGGAAGGATCAGAATGAAAAGAGCAGATCTAGTACCTAAACCCAACAATTTGAGATCGCATTTAATCAGGTCAAATATTCTAATACTCTCTTACAATTGTATTAGAGGTTAAAATCCTATGTTGATAGGTTAGCTTAACAGTTAGGTAGGAGAACCTTTGGAGAAGGTCTTGAAAATTCTATGTATTAGGTGGGTTTAACAACCTAATGTAAATCCTTTAACAGGGTGACACTTCATGTAAGTGTTTGTAAATCCTTAAACTAGGTCACTATTGAAACAGTGTAAAGCCTTTAACAGGGTAGGCCTTTCATAGGGCAGATTATCATAAGTGGTTGAACATTGATTGCTGTAGTGATTTTTTTGGGTGTCAGCCCCACCCCAATTTTACCGTCTTATTCCTAGAGGGTTTCTAGGTTGCCAAATCTTTGTGTTATGTGTTGATGCATTTTTTCATTTCATGTTTGTTTATATGTTTACGTGCATGTACATTGGTTTTAGTTATGTGTTAATAAGGGTTTGAAAGGATAAAAGTTGGTACTTTTGATTCACCCCCCCTCTCAGAAGTACTCTTCCCATTTGAACATTCCAATAGCTTTCTACTTCTAAAGAAGAAACAAACATAATTTACAATATATTCAGGATATTATAATAGTTGGGGATTCACATGCATTATTAGTCAGTTCCTATCAGTGAAGGCACATGTCCTACAGTAAATTGGTCACTTCATGATATGTGGAGACATGCCAATAATTTGGAGTACAACTCTAATGTTTATTATACTTTAAATAACTAGAGCAACATAATTTAGTGATGTAATATGTCCCAATATCTATGTCTCCTTATGGATCCTTGATATCATGTTTCAAGCTAATTCCCTTATTCTCACCAACCTTGTGTCATGTTGTCTAGTGCTTTATAGGGCACATTTAAAGTTTTATTCTTGTAGGATTCTATGTTTTGGAAGTATAATTAAATCCATTGGAAAGTTTTAATATTTGGTAGGTAAACAATAGTCTTCATTAGGTGTTTTAGTGATGAAGTTCAGAAACTAGTGAAATAAAAAAAATTTAAGAGTTTACATCATCAAGAAGAATTAAGAATAAAGTGACACAAAAGAGGATATTAACAAAGAGCATTGTAATAAGATACATTTTCATTGATTATGACATAGGTTTCATTTTTTCCATCCTCATCTCTATCATGAGCTTTTTGATTATGGTTTATTTTGAGATATTTTCTAATAACATGGAGGTAGTTCTCTTAATGATGATGATTGTGAACAAATGTAGTTAGGGTTGTATCACCCGTTGGTAAGTTGTTTTTTATATTGTTTTCACAATTAATATACATATGAACCATAGAATAGGAGTTTGATTATCATCATTTTTATATAGGTAAATCTCCCCAAATTAGTATGTGATATGGACCACCACATCTCGGAGGAACATGGAGGTGTGAATATGGAGTAACATAGAGGTGTGAATGTGGAAAAATATGGAGGTGTGATTATTGAATGATAAGATCGTGATCCCATGAAAGATGATAATTGTGCACCAAAAAACACATTTCAATGATGATTGTACGAATTCATTGATCCATGACACATTTGGCATTAGTGTTGTTGTTGTTGATGATGAGGATGATATTGAGGCCATCCATGATATACCTCTAATTAAGAAGGAAAAAAAGACCCTTTGTGAAGGATCCCAGTCAACTCTTCTCTCTACCATACTGTTGTTGGTGAATTTGAAGGTTATGAAGAGTTTATCCAACATAATAATGTCACAAATGCTAAGGTTTGTCATATACATCATTATAGTCTATAAAAGGTGAAATATGTACCATTAAGATTATTTATACTAATGACTTATATTTTTTTTGTAGATTGATAGGTGACTATTTCTTACCACCATCAAATGTTCTCCCTTACTCATACCAACAATTATGTGCCACTATGAAACATATAGGAATGGAATATAAAGCAATAGATGCTTTTCCTAAAGATCATGTTATTTATCATAAAGAATGTGAAAATGAAATAGAATGCCTTGAATTCCATACAAGTAGATATCAAGATGATCAAGTGACAAAAAAGGTGTCTTGCAAGGTTCTTCATTACATCCCCATCATTCCATGTCTTAAATGACTATTCAGGTGTAGTAGCTTGGAAGAATTTATGGATTACCATGCACACAATAGAAGTCTAGATGACATTATTCAAATGTCTATGGATGGTTCAAAATTTATGGACATAGAGGAAAAGTGACCACACTTTAAAGAAGAACATCAAAATCTTAGGCTTTCTTAGGCAACCAATGGTGTCAATCCATTTGGAGAGATGAGATATGTTTACTTGGTGTGGCCTGTTTTTGTTATCAACAATAACCTTCCTCTATGGGTGTCAATAAAGAGGGAGAACATTATGTTGGCAGTGATTATTCTAGGTATTTTATTATTTTATTGTTATATACATGTAATTATAACTCTTGGAGTGAAATGACCATAATAATTATTTGATAGTGTTCATTCAACTAGGTAAGTACCGAGTGAAAGATATGAATGTATATATTGTGATTCTTATCGAAGAGTTACTAGAGCTATGGAATGGTTTTACTATGTATGATATCTCTATTCCATGAAATTCAATTCAATTCCATGAAATTCTTGTGTGGACAATTCATGATGCCCTAGGGTTGACACATTTCTATGGTATGTTATGCTGAAATCTAGTTGTACGCAATAATACTAATTCCAAAAATTAACATATTTAATCCAATTGTATCATTATCTTGTAGGTCTTCAAACAAAGGGAAAATTTACATGTCCAATATGTGGTCCAAAGATGAAATATCATTATTCAAAAATTTTAAGATAGCAGGTTTTGATGAGAATGGACACTTCCTCCACAGAAATCATAAGTATCAAAGTATTGAAAAATAATGGGAAAGAAGAGACTACATCAAAGCCATGAAGAATGAAACCTCACCTATGGTAGTTGGAATATAATATGATATGAGGTAGTATTGCTCCACCTAATGGTTTATGTTTGGAAATTATATATTTTCATTGTGTTTTGTTGGCTAATTATGTAATTGATGATGGTGAAGGTCATTAAGGCATCACTAACCACCTTCCACAGGGACTAAAATGTTATCCTAGAGAATTTAGTAGGCTGCCATTGTCATGCCCAAAAATTGAGGCAAAAACACAACAATAATTTTTTTTTTTTAAAATTAATGACAAATATGTTTAACACATACAAATTTGAATAAGTTACGCAAAGTTGGAAGATAATAGATTTTGAGGTAGTATCGCTCCACCTAATAGTTCATGTTTGCAAATTATATATTTTCATTGTGTTTTGTTGGCTAATTATGTAATTGATGGTTGTGAAGGTCGTTAAGGCATCACTGACCACCTTCTAAAGGGACTAAAATGTTATCCTAGAGAATTTAGTAGGTTACCCTTTTCATGCCCAAAAATCAAGGCAAAAAGACAACAACAATTTTTTTTAAAAGTAATGACAACTATGTTTAACACATACAAATTTGAATAAATTATGGAAAGTTTAAATAGGATAGAAGTAACTTCCAGGTGTGATTCATGATGATACACAACCAACATCTCAACCCTACTACACTATGACATAACCTTAGGTTCTATTGCTATTGGTACACATAATTTTGGTTACATAATTTGGTTCAATAAAACTCTAGTTAAAGTGTGACATCATATTAGAGGAAGCATTAGGGTTCCATAGTTCCTTGAAGTTGAATTAATATGTTTGACAAAATTCATATGATGTATTAGGTTTGATATGACTCCACATGTTTGTTGACATATTGGTCAAGTTTTTTATTAGTGACACACACTTATTTATATTGTGTATAGCTACTAAACTTATTGAATATTTTATAGTGTTTTTCATGTAATTCAATAGCCATTGAGTTCTATAGTTGCTACTGAGTTCTTTGGACAAATCCTAGCAGTTACCGAGAAGATTCAATCAATGTAAAGTCCAGCAGTTCAAATTGTGCATTTCAGTATATGCCAAGTTTATTAGTGGTTATCAAGTATTGAAACATCTACCGAGTTCATAGGTCATGTGATGCAAAGCCAGTGTTAATCGAGCTACTCTATGCTAACCAAGTGATTTATTGTTTTCCAAGTTTCACAACATCTACCGAGTCACCAATGCAAACCAAGTTCAAGACTACTTGAAAGTGATCAGTATGGATCAAGCTTCTACATCTACTAAGTGCATGATGATGTTGAACATTTACAATGGATGTTGAGTATCACAACCTCACCAAGTCAATCTTCAAAACTTGAGTGTCTTCATGTAGGCCAACTTTGTAATATTATGTTAACTTGTATCATGGCTAGCTTTGTAATTATGTAATTTGGATTGGTATATATGTAATGTATTGTACCATATCATTGTGAATAAAAAGAGTGCATGGATGTAATGTGAATGTGAATGCAAAAAATTCAAGTTATGAATGCAATAGAACAAGAGTGAATTGTAAAGGCCATAACAATATAAGGAGTAGCTGAGACATATCTATCACAAAAATGTGATTAGTACACAAAGAAATATCTTTCAGCAAACCCAATTGCAAATCATAGATCTACTACTACTTCATCCTAATAGGTGAACCAATCAAAATCCTTTAACAAGGTAGAGTTAACAATTTTTCATAAATCTCTTTAACGAGTGCATACTTCATTGTATGTTTGTAAATCCTCTCACAAGGTGGACCTAGCAATTCTAATTGCTCCCAATAGGGTAGATCATTAGAGGTGATCAATGTAAGCCTTAATAGGCCAACTTTATGTTGTAGAACTAAAGTTTGTGGGTATCACCCCCACCCTAGTTTTACTTCCTATTTGTAAGGTTTCTAGGTCACCAAATCTTTGTGTCAAAGTGTCATGGATACTTTGATGTTTTTAGTTTCTCATGCATGCAATTAGATCTGATAAATTAAGTGCTAATTGGATTATTGGATTAATTGTTGAAATTGTTAAAGTTTTAGAAGTTACTTATTCACCCATCCCCTCTTAGTAACTTAGCATAGTCTTGAATATTTCCAACAATTGGTATCAAAGCTTTGTGGTTCTTAGGACAAAGTTTAATAGCTTGAGCAAAGATCAAGGATATGGAGATATTTAGACTTGACAAACCTATTGACAATGAAAAGTTAGATTTGGAAATGGCCATTTCCCAACTCAAGATAGCTAAGGAGCAACTTTCCCAATCCCTGAAAAGAAGAAAGGAACTTGCAAATCAAATGAATGATCATCTCTACATTGAAGAAAGAATTTAAGACATTCACCATTCAAGTAGCTCAGTTGAAGAAAATGATGCAATCAAAGAACTCCTTGAAAAGAATGGTTCTCTACAAGAAGAAGTAAGAAAGCTAAGAAGAGAGAAAGAGATTCAATCAATAAGGTTATGTGAAGTCTTGGAATAGAGATACAAGATAAAATAAGAGATGGATGGATGGAACAATGAAATCTAGAATGAATCCATTCAGCAAGTAGACCTTATTGATCAACTCTCCAATGCAAATGAGGAAATCATGAGCCTAAGATTTGAAAATGAAAGAATGAAGAGTGATCTAAATTATAAAAGGAAAATCAATGAAAGAATGAAAAATGCTGTGAAATTTGAGAGACAAATCAATGAAATATTGAGGAATGATCTAAATTTTGAGAAGAAAATCAATGAGAGAATGATGAAATCTCAAGAAAACATGGATCAACTTAATGATAAAAACCTCTATAGAAAAAAAGGAAAACTAGGAATTGGATACAAAGAAGAAGGTGAGTCCTCCAAACAAGGTGCTTAAACAAATAAAAGACCTAGTTATAATCACTATGGTAAGATAGGTCATACATCAAACAAATGTTGGAGCAATAGAAAAGAAAAATTCAATGGAAAATGCTACAATTGCAATCAGCATGGTCATAGGGCTAATGAATGCAAAGAGAAACCAAGATTTGAAGACAACTATCATAAATGTAAGAAACATGGACACAAGGTGTAATAATATAAAAAAAAAAGACATTAAATCCTACAGAGCAAATTGTGAAAGCCATATTTGGTTGGGACTATAATACCTGGTGCAGACGTCATTATTGTGGAGAATTTGGACACATTGGTATGAATTGTGTTAAACATCATATGTGGAAAAGAGATACCACCAAAAGATGTTTCATTTGTATAGAACTTGGTCATCTTGCCAACAACTATATGAATACTAGTAGAATTGAAGATGAAAAGAAGACAAAAGTTGATAACATCCGAAAACAAATGAAACATCAATGGATTCTTAAGTCTACCAAGGATATGGGTCTGAGTAATGATGGCCAAGTCACTCAAGAAATTGGTGACTCTACCATTTCTAATTAAGTTCTTAAGGGAGAACTGGAACCAGGCCATCAAAGAAGACATCCAAATTAGTTCTAGTTGAAAAATGACAAAGATCCAAACCTATATACAAGATATAAAGGGATCACTGAGCAAGATTAGTATCAGTTATTACCAAGTTACCTTCTCTACAAAGTAAGGTTGGGTCATAGACTCTACCAAGAAAGGTTGGGAGTAATAAACACACATGTGAATACTGAGTCATGAAGATGTCACCAAGTATTCAATGCTATGTAGTGGATGATGGTCTGTCAACATATCTACTTTTGTGCCAAGCATTAACGAATTTTTTTAATAAAAAGGCATGGAATCAAATTCATTTCTTACTATGAATTTTCAAGTGCTATTGTGAAGAGCGATTTTTAGTGCAATCAAAGTGACTTGAGAAAATTTCCATCAAATTTTTTTTAAAGTTATCTCAATCTATTGAGTGAAAATGGCATCCAATCATAGCAAGGTCAAGTGAGGATCTAACTTGTTGGTTCAAGGAGTTGAATGCAAAGCACCAAATTTTAAGCTCACTCCCACAGTTGCTGGAACCCTAGATCCAAGTAGAGCTCAATCCCAAATCCCTCCTAAGGTACTTCTTGTTAACAACATTTGTACTCATTTCAAATGGACTATTCAAGAAATTGGTACTCTAGAAATTGATGATGCCCTAGGTCAGTTATGTGTAAATGGAAACCTAAAACTTGAGCATCAACATCTAGAAGCAAAAGGGTTGACACATATCCCTCATATGCCCTAAGAATTTCAAATTGAATGGATTAGGTTTATCCTTAGCCAGGTGCACAATGAACAGCTATGGTTAGAACAACCAATTCTAATAACAAAGAAGATGATTCATCAAATCACTGGCCTCCCTGTGCTAGCCAAAGCTAAAATGACAAAAATCCTAGGTCAAGTAGAGTTGGAAAAGAAAACCATAGCTGAATGGGATGAAAGAGGTATGAAAATCAGTAGTGTTGCAAATGCAAAATTGACATTTAGAATTCATGTTATTGCACACAAAATATATAGTTCAAGTTGACTAAATAGTGTGTCGTGAGAAGCCATAGATTTGGCATACAAAGTGGTTAAGAATAACTTGGCATATGACATTGCCGACCTATTGTTGAGGTAGTTCAACAAAAACATAGAAAGTATTAGAACATCAAAGAACAACTCATGCAAGCTTGGTTCATTGTTAACCTGCCAATTATTTTATGTACATAAGTTATTCCCTTCTAAAGGCACTATAGTCTGGAGAAAAGATGTGCCTGTGATTTACCAAATAAATGAATATATTATAGAAATGGGTTAGAACTACAGTAAGATCATGGGAAACTACTTTGATGTATTCAAGGAGAAAATGAACAATAGGTTTAGGATTTTGAAGAAGTTAGTTAAAGATTACAAGGATGATGTATGCTTCATGATGGACAGTGACAAGGTATATATCCAGGAAGCTAAGCCTAGAGTTGCATGGGTGAAACCTCTTGGCTATGAGGTGAATATTGATGAGACAAAGGATATAATTGAAGCCCTTTTCAATGAACTAGTTGATCCAAAGGCCCCTTTGGAACATATGATGAAGCCAAGGAAAGAATTGAACTAGAAATAAAGCTCCGGTAGGTGGTCAACAAAGGAAAGAGAAGGATAGAAAAGCTAAAATCAAGTGCACCTCTCTTATTAATCAAGGGAAAAGGTGAGGATGTGGAGGAAGTAGAGGATGAGGAAGAATCTAAGAAATAAGAACCTTTGAAGGAGAAGAGCAAGGTGATCATCACTAAGAATGCAAAGCCATCCATTGAAGTCTTCACAAGGAGGTCATGAAAGAAAGGAGGTGACATTATATTCAGAAGACCTCCACCCACCTTCCAGGACATGCTAAAGCAATTGGAAGAATGAGCAGGGATAAAAAAAATTAAATCATTAAAATATGAGATCAAGACTAAGGTTAAGCATAAGCAAGTTGAAGACCTGGTGCTAAATAAAATAGTGAAGTGGAAATGCTCACTAGATCAAATAACTTCTCAAGTCCTAGTGAATTACAAGAGAAGATAAAGCCAAGATGGGATTTTTCTATACAAATAGTCGAAGACATATATGAAAAAACCCTGACGCAGTCACTATTGAGAATATTAGATGTTGAGGTAAAAGAGTCATTAAAGAAAAATGAAGAAAATTTACTCTAAAGTTTAATACTTGTTTGGTTTTGATCAATGACATTGAGCACGTTTTTAGAAATGCTACAAATACTTGGAAGAATGTCTATCATCTTCATAAACCAAGTGAATTTCTAGTTGAAGCAAAGGATGATGATGATGAAGAAGATAAGGAGAAAGATGAGGAAGAAAATGTTGAAGAAGTGACTCACTTTGATAATGAAGAAGATGAAGAGGATCAAGAAGCTACTAAGGAAGAAAAGAAAGATGATGAGGAGATTGACCTAGTCAAGATAGCTGCAACAGTCATTGCCTCACTTCCTCACTCCTCGAGAAAACCTTGGCTACATCAAGTATGGAGATAGCTTTAGCAAGTTGTATTGTGACTACTAGTGATACATCAAATGTCCAATTACTCTTTTCCACAACTTAGCTTACTGCATCACTAATAGAAGTGACTTCCACTTCATCCATCGAGTTGTAGACTTGTTCATCTACCAAGTTGAGTACTTTAGTTTTGACATCTATATCTTAACTTCTTCATTTTTTAGTACATCAATGGTAAGCTCTCCAATTTTGACTACTTCAGTTTTGGGTTCTACAATTTTGACTTCACCAATTTTGAACTCTTCAAGTATTTCTATAAGTATTCCTTCAATTAGTATAGTATCAGTTGTAGATGCAAGCCCAAGTATGTCTATTATTATTTTCATTCCAAGTAAAAATGCAATAAGTGAAAAGAAAATTGAGCCTAAGGTTTAACCAAGCACAAAATTTTTGGAGAAAGGAAAAGAGATAGAGAAAGAAATAGATTTAGATGAGGAAATAGTAATCCCCAATTGGGATATTTACAAGCTTACACTAGACCAAATGTAGTCATTTGGTGAACTCCTACAAAAAAAGGCCAAACAACAAAGATTAAGAGAGGAAAGAGATCAAGATTATAAGATAATTGAAGATGCCAAGAATATTTTGACTGAGGCAATAGGAATTGAGGTTGATTCTTCTCAACCTATTCTGTATTAGCTAGCAGAATCAGTCCAAACATTCAATGAGGACACCGATGGACAAGATAAGTTAGTTGAAAAGGCCAAAAGGAAATTTAATAATAAAGTGTTGGAGCATATTGCTCAAAAAATAGCCATTTATCAAGTAGACCTTTCTACAATTTTGGTCAATCTTGAGCCATCCTATTCAAATGTATCATCATTTTTTGGGAAATTATATGATGTCACTAAGTACACAAAGGAAATAAAGGACAAACTATCTAGGATAGATATAGATCTAAAGGCTAGTGCTCAGCAGTTGCAACTTGACCCTAGTTCAAGCTCTGCACATTTCAAGTAAATTAGATTTTTGTTAGACATACAAGTTGAATTGCCAAGAGAAGAAGCAAGGATCCAATCAACATTGACTAACATATAAAATATGATCCTTAATATCATGGATGAAATTTAAAAACATATTGTACATTCAAAAACTCTTATCCATGATAATAACTTCTCTATTGCAAACCATATGATACAACTATCAACGGAGGTGCAAATTGTACTTCATACCTTCAAGATCCTAAAAGAAAATTGGGATAAAACCTTGGCAATCACTCTTAAGGTACATTCTGAATTCTTATCCCATTTTGGTATTTCTATGTAAGTATGTTAAAATAAACCTTTGGAATTACTATCAAAAAGGTGGAGAGAAGTTACATTGGAGAAAGCCATATGTTATGGGGAAGTAAGACATGTACATAGAGAGACACATAGTATGGGGGAGAAATATGCTATGGTAGAGAAATTGTATTAGTAAGACATGTTCTATATAGAAAAAGAGGTATAGTATATTGAATATACCTTACAAAGACCAATTTTTAAAAATATCAAAAAACTATAGTATACTCTACCAAGTTAGTATCATGTGGTGATGGATACAAGGTATTCAGTTTTGGCTAATAAGTGTTTTTGTCACTAATACCAAAGGGGGAGATTTTTGACATATCAGTCAAGTTTTTTATTAGTGACACACACTTATTTAGATTTTGTATAGCTATCAAGCTTATTGAGCTATTTATAGTATTTTCCATGTAGTTCAGTAGCCACTAAGTTCTACAATTGCTACTGAGTTGTTTGGACAAATCCTAGAGGTTATTGAGCAAATTCAGTCAGTGTGAAGTCCAAGAGTTCAAACCATGTATTTTATTATATGTTGAGTTTATCAGTGGTTACTAAGAATTGTGATATCTACGAAGTCCACAATTCATGTGATGCAAAGCTAGTGTTAACGAAGTTACTCTGTGCTAAGTGATTTAGTGTTTTCCAAGTTGCACAATATCTACCAAGTCACCAGTATAGACCAAGTTCAAGACTACTTGAAAGTGATCAGTATGGACTAAGCTTCTATGTCTACCAAGTGCATGACGATGCCAAACATTGATAGTAGATGCCAAGTATTAGAACCTTACCGAGTCAATCTTCGAAACCCAAGAACCTTCATGTGGGCTGACTTTATAATATTTGTGTTAACTTGTATCATGGTTGACTTTGTAATTATGTAATTTGGATTGGTATATATATGTAATGTATTTTACCATATCATTGTGAATAAAAAAGAGTGAATGGATGTAATGTGAATGTGAATGCAAAAAATTCAAGTTATGAATGTAGTAGAAGAAGAGAAAATTGTAAAGGCCATAACAACATAAGGAGCAGTAGAGACATATCTATCATAGAATGGTGATCAATACACAAAGGAATCTCTTTCAACAAACCTAGTTGCAAATCAAAGATCTACTACTACTTCATCCTAATAGGTGAAGTAGTCAAAATCCTTTAACAAGGTAGACCTAACAATCTTTCATAAATCTCTTTATCGAGTGCATACTTCATTATATGTTTGTAAATCCTGTCACAAGGTGGACCTAGTAGTCCTAATTTCCCCTCATAGGGAAGATCATCAAAAGTGATCAATGTAATCCTTAACAAGCCAACTTCATGCTACAATACTAAATTTTGTGGGTATCATCCCCACCCTAGGTTTACTTTCTATTTGGAAGGTTTCAAGGTCACCAAATCTTTGTGTCAAAGTGTTATGGATGCTTTCATGTTTTTAGTTTCTCATGCATGCAATTAGATCTGATGAATTAAGTGCTAATTGGATTATTGGATTAAGAGTTGAAATTGTTAAAGTTTTAGGAGTTACTGATTCACCCCTCCCCTCTCAGTAACTTAGCATAGTCTTGAAGATTTCCAACAGTTCATTTCATTATGTCAAAAAATTTTCCTTAGGTGATCTAATTTTGTAACTCTTGGGAAGTGATCTAGAACTTTAACACTTAATCTCATTTAGATTCATACTTTAATTTGACTAATTAAATCATTATTATTCATTATTTAATTGCTTTTGACATTCATTTTATTTTAAAACATAATCCAATTTACTAAATCAAAATTTCTAGTCAACTTGACTTACAACACTTTTGAACATTGCATGAATGTTATAGACCCGATTACTCTTCCTAACCTAAACATTAATAAACATTAAAATTATAACTAATTAGATATTTAATAGAATACAAAAAATTTTAGATTAATTTTTTGCATTAAATCTATTTATACATATACACGTACATAAAAAAAATGTTATTTTACCTCACTAAGACACTGTCGTGATTAAATTTTAACATTACACCTAAAGATTAATATCCTATAACCATTTTTCAAGCTCTAATTAAATCCATAATATTCTAGATTTTAAAAAATAATTAAAAAATCCCAAAAAATGCATGTGTGTGTGTGTGTGTGTAAACACAACATACTTACACCTAAACCATCTACTCCTAACTATCTCCTAAACCCACTTACTAACTAACCCCTAACCCATCATCCTATAAATAAATGGTCAAATTACCTTATCTACTACTAACTAATCCTATTAAACAAAATAATAGATTAAAAAAATGAACTAAATCATAAATATAATTACTAATTACTAAACTAACTAACTAACCTAACACCTAACCCTTATGCTTTACTACTAACCTATATCTAACATAATCTATGTCCACTCACACATTTCCACCTCCCACCAACCCCTGTGTGTTGCCCAATACCTTACATGCACTAGCCAAGACAAGTCTTGTCTCTACCTAAGAAGGGTATGCATGGGAAGGGGAAGACTAAAAAGGTGGCTTTCAAACAAAGTATACAATCGTTCCACCCACACCCAACCTCCAAGTCAATGTACTACCCCAAGAAGATTTGCATGGCAAGTAATGCACAACTTCCAAGGTAAGAAAAATGAAAAAATCGTGTTGGGGATTGGGAGTCAAGTGGGGGTGACATCAGCACCTTGAAGACATGAGAGAAAGGAAGGGAGTTATGAGTTAAAGTTTTATAGGTGAAATTTAGGATAAGGTAAGGGTAAGATAGAAATAGGTTTTTCCATTGCTTTTCATTTTATAAATATATATTTGTTAATTAAATAGGTTTCTAAAATGGTTTAAAGGAGAATCTCACAAATAATATTCTCTATTACCAAATGAGGAATTAATATCTCCCAATATATTTTCTAGAGAGCATTTTGACTCTCAAATAAATGTGATTAGTTGTTTCTTTACTTGTTCCATCTTTTTAACAAGATATTTCTTTGCTAGGAATTTATTACGTTAGGTATTTCATTGAGTATAATGCATTTACAATATTGACATAAATGTTATATCCAAATTTGAAGTGATGTTTTTGATGTCTTACATACATTGCAACATAAGGTAAAACTTGAGATTTAATAAACCTTATATAAGCTAAGGTTTTTGGATGCAAGTAAGATGATCATATCTAAATCAAACCTTGATTTTATCGCATGATTTAAGGATCAATTATTTAATCTATCAATTAATTCAATCATATATCCATATTCTATAATAAGAGCTTTCGAATACAATGAATTAAAGTGAAGATTTCATGGAGAAGATAGAGAGTTTTCAACTCAAACTTTTTGCAAGCAATATAATTAAAAGTAAGATATGATTCACAATTTAATAACACTTAATCAATAACTTGCTTATTTCATACAATAATTGGATGTTTGATTTATCAGTATTCAAATTATAACATTTAATCCATTCCTTTCATGATCATTCTCAACATGGAGATATAATACAAGAGGTGGTATTACAATGGAGATGTTGGCTCTTGAATTAACAACTTTTTAATAACCCAGTGATAGGAACAAATACATCTAGGTGGTAGATAATTTCTATGTTTGACATATCTATTTAGACACCAGGCCAACTATAAGGCTATACTCCTTCTTCTTCATCCTTTGCAAGACCTAGGTGAGTGAATCTTAGATTTTCTTTATATGGTACCAATTTCAAATGCCTACAATTTGAATCTTATACAAAGTAGATAAACCCTTATTTCTCCTATACTCATGCAATGACAAAGATATGCAATATAAAATTGCAAAACCTATTAAATCCACAAGTTGTGTGAGGGCATCCTTTCAACTCTTAAATGGAATGGGAAATGGGTAACTGATTAAGTTTAATTTCAGAAAATCCCAAATATGCAACAACAAGAACATGTCAATCATGTAGCTAATCATTGCCTTATCTATTGGGTAGTTCAATAAATAAAAACCATACATCCATGATACCAGTGACATATTCTATACATCAAGATATCAAATCTATCCTATCACTTTGTGAATCAGACATCAGTGTTCATAAAAACATCATACTCTTGAAATATCCTTCTCATGTAACCAGTAACCTTGTGTAATATATCAAGCATTTACTTGGCTTTTTGTTCCAACAACAAAACATATTGAGATATACAACTTCAAGGAGTTGTAAATAGGTTTAAGCTCTTTTTTCTTAAACCACAAAATATTGTAGATAACAAAGATAGCAAATGAGAATCAGAATGAAACTAAGAAGTTTTGTGTTTCTTGTATTCATTTCTTTGAAACAATATACTTAAGATGCATGTAAATAATTCATAAAACCATTGAATAGATTAGAACTATGTTTATTAGCTTTATTATTATTGTTCATACAAGCGTGAATGTGGAAGAACAGTGGAATCACAACAATAGAAAACCTTCCAAACTAGAACCATCCTTGTGGTATCATAGTAGTGAGAAAATATCCAATAAACTAGAACTAACCCTTGAGAAAGAAAGAAAGAAGAAAGATATAGGAGAGGAAAGAAATCCCAAATCTGATCTAGAAGTGACACATGTCCACTTGAATCTCCATCCTTTGTTGTTGCAAATATTCTCTCTTCTCTCTACAACATAAATTTGAAAGGAATCTCATCATTAAGCTTCAATAAACTCAAAATATCTCCTCCAACTAGTGAGAAACCTTCATTTTGACAAAAACATTAGGAATGCATCTAAAATACTAATAAATCCTTCACTAAACTGACTTGGAGGTGAAAAAATCATCAACTACATCTATACTAAGTTTGGCGCACATCTAGTTTACCATTTCACCAAAACCCAAGTCTAAACTACTCTACAAAATATAGTTAAAAAATAAGCACCTACAACAAAACCATAAATATCTCACACATGATACTTTCTATGTAAAAATAAACTAAAAATCTAGAAAGATCATTTTGAGACCTTTCCGTTGATATATGATAGTCATATGTTTTCTTATCAGAGATGCCCAAGAGATCTTTGCCTAAAGTTGAAAATTTATATTATAACCTTAAAAGATTTAAAATAACCTTGCACGTACTTTGGAGACCAAGATTAAGAGATTTAGGTTAAACATGGTTGACCACCTGACATGTGGCAACACCAAATTCATTCATCCTTACATAGTCACTACTACCTAGGTGCCACATGGCACCCTCTAATTGGACCTTTGAACTACCACTTGAAACCTAACACATCGCCACATGGCAACCTCTGATTGGATCTTCTATCTATGGTTGCTACCACATCATTAGCCTGTTGGGTGCCCTACAATGTCACTACCATGTGGCATCACCTAATTCATCAAAACTACCTTATCATTGACACCTGGGCCCACTACCACGTGTCACCTCTTTTCTTTCCTACTTTCATTATCTTCCCTACATCTTCAAATTGTGGGAATGTGACATCCATTGATCTTGCCATGTGTCAACATCCTATGCATTGCTCCTACTCAGTGCCACATCATCAATCATGACATGTGGCACCTCATCAATTTCTCTCTTTTCTTAACAATATGGCATCTTCAATTTGTAGGGAAGTGAAAACCATTGATTTTTCCACAAGTCACAATCTTGTGCCTCCAATTTGGAAACTGCCATGTCATCTCTACTTCAATTTCTATGCCATGTGTTATTTTCTTATTGGTCTACCTAGACACCATGTGTTATGTTTTGTCTCATCTAGCTGGATCCATGGTATCCTCTCAATTTGTGTGTCTATTCAAAATAACCTTAGCCTTCCCTCCAACCGGTCGAGGCCCACCTAATCACGTGACTTTCCAAAAGCCTTGTGTCTTAAAGACACTTACTAATTATGCCTTTGGATATTTAAATACATAAGAACCTCCCATCCCTCTCAATGCAGGATAAATCATTTTTACTCTCACTTTATCTAGCAACTTCCTATCAATAAAGAGACCATCAAATTAATCATATACCATGCAATAACAACATCAACAGTGTAGTGTTTGTGAGAAGTTATAATTGGAAGGTCATATAATGGCTCCATGCATTGCTATAAAAAATTAATGCTTCCACTATAAAACCATGTCTGTAGATCCCGACCCTCTTGATTCTTCAATCACCATCAAAGCAATTAGTCTTCAGGTGGGTTGGAGACATTCCTCCCAAAGGTAATTAAAACCTACAATTACGTAACCAATGTAATTCCCTGCCTAAAGATCCTTGGAACAAGGATAAAACATTTATTGAATACTTTTTTTTAAAAGAGAAGTTACTTAACAACTACTTGAAGTAACACAGTGCAAGAGTGAAACATCTAAAACAAGTAATAAGAATAGGGAACATGACTAAGATCACATATTCACTTATACCAATGGAAGTTTTACAAACACTACCAAAAATTTTGAAGCAAAAAAAGATAACATAAACAATGGGAATACCCAAATGAACTCTAGATAACATCTACAAATTCAAAGAGGGAATACATAACTAAAAATACAAAACAAGATATTCTTTTTAAACCCAAATAACAAGTCCCTAGCATGGTTAAATGTACAAGTCCATTTCCAACTAGCCATATCATAATCAAGAACTACAAACAAAGACCAACAATGGCCATAGAGAGGATGAGGGCTTGAAGTTACAACCACTCATCTACTAAACAACATGCTAGAAGATAAATGCAAAATCTTGAAATTTGACTATCTGAAATCTTGAAGCCTTGAAATTTCCTAGAATCTTTATCTTAACTCATAGAGGTCTAAAACCTATCTCAAATGAATCGTTGCATATATTGAAATATATCTTAAGCATAAGGAATGAAATATATGTCAACTTATACTTAAACGATATATTTTAAACTTCATAGAAAGACTATTTTTAACTAGAAAGGTGTGAAATCCAACAAGGTGTCCAAAACCAACTTTAAAACTTTCCTCAGCCAAGCCTAGATGCCCCTTGTTTTTTGCATGAGGTATTGAGAATTGTGTCTCAACTTTGCAATCTTTTTCCTAAAAACTCTAGAAAATTTTAGATAGAAAACTCTAGAAATTTTTTAGAAAATTCTAGAATTTGTTTGTGATAGTTTTCCACATGTTTAAGAGTTGGAATAAGGTGTATGAGTTGTTAAAAATGTGTCTAGTCTCTATAACAATGTAGAATTGTTATTTTTAGAGTGTGAACAACTCATTATATGACTTTTATGGGGGTCTAAACTAGAGGACACAATTATGGACGAAAATAGTATTCTTGGAGTTACAAATTACAAGTGGGTAACATGTCGCATGGTTGTTTTTTCCATGGTTTTGGCCCATGGTTTTTTAAAACCACAAATGGTTTCCAAGTGGAAAATCACTATAAAAGGAGGGCTTGGGGATGTGTTTGAATCATTGAGTTTAGTTTGTAAGACTATGTTGACATTTCAGTCATATTTGTTATTAGTGACATACACTTATTCAGATTGAGAATTGACACTGAGCATATTGTACAATTAACATTATTAACCAAGAATTTTAGTTGCTACCGAGTCCTATAGTTGCTACCGAGTCCTATGGATAGATTTTAGTTTGAATTGAGCAATTACTACAAAGTTGAAGATTGGCAGTGTTAATCAAGCTTCTTAGTGTTAACCAAGAGACTTAGTTTATACCGAGCTCAAGGTGATAGTTTTTACCGAGCTATATAGTATAAATCAAGAGACTTAATTTATATGCTAAGTTTCATAGTATTTGTTGAGTCACTAGTGCAAACTAAGTTCAAGACTATTTGGAAGTGATCAGTATGGATTGAGCTTCTACATCTATCAAGTGTATGATGGTACCAAGCATGGATAATGGATGCTGAGTATAGTCTTTAGAGCCTGAGTTTCTATACTTTTGCCGACTTTGTGATATTTGTGTAAGCTTATATTGTAGCCAACTTTGTAATTATGTAAGAAATTGATATATATATATAATGCTTTGTATCACATCCAAATGTAAGCAAGGAACCAATGTAATCATCATAAAAGAGAAAAATATTGAATTACAAGGGCTACAATAGTATAAGGAGTAGCAAAGATTCATCTATCACAACAAAGTGATTTGTACACTCAAAGGAATCTCATTGAGCAAACCAAGTTGTAGATCAAGAGATCAGCTACTATTTCATCCTAAGAGGTGGATTAGTCAAATCCTTTAACAAGGTAGACCTAATAGTCATATGTAAATCTCTTTACCAAGTGCATACTTAATTGTATGTTTGTAAATATTTTTGCAAGGTGGACCTAGCAGTCCTCATTGTTTGTGACAAGGAAGATCATTAGAAGTGATCATTGTAAGCCTTAACAAGCCAACTTTATACTGCAGTACTAAATCTTGTGGGTATCATCTCCACCTCTATTTTACTTTCTATTTGGAAGGTTTCTGGGTCACCAAATCTTATGTTAAAGTGTTGTGCATGCTCTCATTGTTTTTAGTTTCTCATGCATGAAGTTAAATTAGAATTCATATAAAGGATTAATTGCTAACTGAGACAAAAAATAATAATTTGAAGTTACTGATTCACCCCTCCCCTCTTAGTAACTTAGCTTGTGATAATATTTCCAACAATTGGTATTAGAGCTTTGTGGTTCTTAGTGGAAATTTTAACAACTTGAGAAAAGATCAAAGGCAATGGAGGTATTTAGACTTGATAGAGCTATTAACAATGAAAAGTTAGATTTGGAATTGGCCATTGGATAACTCAGGAAAGAAAAAGAGATACTCTCCCAATCCCTAAAAAGAAGAAAATATCTTCCAATCCAGAGGAATGATTCGCTCTACATTGAAGATAGAATTAAAGACATCTATCCAAGAAATTCAGATGAAGCTAATGAAACAATCAAAGAGCTATTGGAAAAGAATAGTACTCTTCAAGAAGAGGTAATAAAACTGAGAAGAGAACAAGCAATTCAGTCAGTGAGATTGTGTGAAGTCATGGAAGAGAAAAAAAAAAGATAAGAGAAGAGATAGAAAGAAAGAAAAATGAAATTCAACACCTATCCCTTTAGCAAGTAGACTTCATTGATCAACTCACCAATGCAAATGAAGAAATCATGAACCTAAGATCAAAGAATGAAAGATTCCAAAATGATCTAAACATTCAAAGGAAAACCAATGAAAGGATGTTGAAATCCCAAGCATACATGAATCAATTGAATGAACAAAGTCACTTTAGACAAAAAGGAAAATCAAGAATTGGATATACATAAGAAGGAGAATTATCCAAGTAAGGAGCTCAAAGGAAGAAAAAACATAGTTACAGTCACTATAGTAAGATAGGTCATACTTCAAACAAATGTCAGAGCAATGGGAAAGAAAAATTCAATCGAAACTGCTACAATTGTAATCATCATGATCATAGAGAAAATGAATGCAAAGAGAAACCAAGATTTGAAGGTAAATGTCATAAATGTAAAAAGCATGGGCACAAGGCTTTGGAATGAAAAGCCAAGATATTGAATATAGCAAAAAAAATTGTGAAAGCTAGATTTGGTAGGGACTATAATACTTGGTATAGATGTCATTACTGTGGGGAATTTGGACACATTGGAATGATTTATGTAAAGCATCACATAAGGAAAAGAGATACTACCAAAAGATATTTAATTTGTATAGAACTTGGTCATCTTGCCAAGAACTATATGAACATTGGAAGAATAGAAGATGAAAAGAAGGCAAAAGCTAATAACATCAAAAAAAATGAGACAACAATGGGTTCCAAAGTCTACTAAGAATGCAATTCCAAGCAATAATGATCAAGTCACTCAAGAATTGGGTGACTCCACTATTTCCACTTGATTTCTAAAAGGAGAATTGGAACTAGGCTACTAAAGAAGACATCTAAATTAGTTCTAGCTGACAGGCCAATAGATCAATATCATTACTCAATATACAAAGGGATCATCTAGTAAGAGATTCCAGTTACTACTAAGTTACCTTACTAAGTGAGGTCGGGTCATAGACTCAACTGAGTGAGGTCAGGAGTAACTAAGTTTTATATGGCTATTGAATGACGGAAGACTCTACCAAGTAATCAATGTAAGCTAAGTGGGTGACAAACTAACAACTTGATATAACATTTGTACTAGACATTTATGGAAAATTTTGATAAAAAGAAAGAAATCGAAGTCATTCTTACCATGAATTTTCAAGAAAAAAAATGTGCAGAGTGGTCTTCAAGGGAGTTCAAGCAATTTGAGTGAATTGTCACCAAAATTTTTTGAATTTTCTCAAACCCTACTGAGTGAAGATGGCAACTACTATTAGTAAGGTGAAATGAGGATCAGATATGTTGGTTCAAGGTGTAGAATGGAAAGCACTAGACTTCAAGCTCACTCCTACCATCACTGAAACCCTAGATCCAAGTGCAACTCAGTCACAAATCCCTCCTAAGGTACTATTAATCAATGATATCCATTCTTATTTTAAATTTACAATTCAAGATATTGGTACACTTGAAATGGATGTATGTTTAAAGGAGTTATATTTTGATGGCTTCTTGTAACCTAAGCACCAACATCCTGAAGCTAAAGGTTTAACCCATATTCTTCACATGCCACAAGACTTCCAAGATAAATGGATTAGGTTTATCCTTAGCCATGTGCACAATAGATAGTTGTGGTTGGAGCAACAATTATTGATTACCAAGAAGATGATCCACAAGATCACTAGTCTCCCTATGTTGGCTAAAGTGTAAACAACTAAAACCCTAGGTCGAGCCAAACTGGAGAAGAAAACCCTAGCTAATTGGGATGGTAGGGGAATGAAAATTAGAAGTGTCACTGATATGGAGTTGATGTTTGGTATTCATGTCATTGCACACAAGATCTATAGTTTGAGTAGGTTGAGTAGTGTATCGTGTGAAGCAATTGACCTGGCATACCAAGTAGTCAAGAATAACCTTTCGCTTGACCTTGCCAAGCTACTATTGAATCAATTCAACAAAAACATGGAGAGCATCAAGACATCAAAGAACAATCCATGTAAGTTTGGCTCTCTATTCACATTTTTATTCTTTTATGTTTAGAAAATTTTTCCATCAAAGGGTGCTATTGTTTGGAGGAAAGATGTGCCTATTATCTATCAGATTAATGAATATATTGCTACAATGGTAGAAAATTATACTAGTATCATGGATAATTATTTCAACGCATTCAAGGGGAAAATGAATAACAAGTACCAGATCCCCACGAAACTAGTTGAGGATTATAAGGATGATGTATGTTTATTTTATGGTAGATAGTGATAAGGTATACATTCAGGTCGTTAGGACTAGAATTGCATGGTTGAAAACTCTAGGTTATGAGGTCAATATTGATGAAACAAAATATATAATTGAGGTATTGATTAATGAACCAATGGATCTCAAGGCTGCATATTTTGGTACATATGATGAGGCTAAGGCCCGGATAGAATTGGAGATCAAGGTCCCTTAGGTAGTTAACAAAGGCAAGAAGAGGATTGCCAAGTTGAAAACAAGTTCTACTCTACTGTTAACTAAGGGCAAAGGTGAAGATGAAGAAGTAGAGAACAAAGAGGAGTCACTCAAGAATAAGGGCAAGGTAATCATTACTAAGCCTACCAAGACATCCACTATAGTGTTCACAAGGAGATCCTCTAGGAAGAAAGCAGATAAAGAAGGGGGAGACATAATTTTCAAAAGGTCTCTACCCACATTTGAAGAGAGAATGAAGGAATTCGAATCTAGTTTTGGGATAACAAATTTCAAGGCATTAAAATATGAGACTAGAATAGCTGATGAGTAGAAGTCAATTGAAGATATACTGATATCTAAGATGGGCAAATGGAAATACTTACCTAATCAGCTCACTCAATAGATTTCAAATTAATTGATGAACAAAATAAAGCCAATATGGGAAAAAGAAATGAAAACTACAAAAGATATTCATGAGAAAACCCTAAAACAACATATGCCCAATCTGACTGACAAGGAAGTGAAAAAATCTTTAAAGAAAAATGAAGAAAATTTGACTTTAAGATTCAATATTTGTCTTATTTTTTAAAATGAAATAGAGCATGTTGTGAAGAATGTAACAAATAAATGGAAGAATCTATATCTTCTTCATAAACTGAGTGATTTTCTAGTCAGCATAAGTGACAAAGATTATGATGATGATCAAGAAAAAGATGCAGAGAAAAATGATGAGGAAGTAACACATTTTGAAAATGAGGATGATGAAGAGGAATAGAAGCAAGAGGCTACCAGAGAAAATGCATAAGATGTTGAGAAAACTAACCCAGTTAAGACTATTGCAATGTTTATAGCCTCACTTCCTCACTCTCCAAGAAAAATATTGACAACACCAAGCACAAAGATAGCCTCAACAAGATTGGTTGTGACTAGTACTACAAGCACAAACATCCAATCAATCTTTACACCAGTTCAACTTAGCACATCATTGACTAAAGTCCAAAGTACTTCATCTATCAAGTTGTAGACTCTTCCCTCTTCAATAGTTTTGGATACATCAGTTTTTGATACTTCAGGTATTTGTACCACTAGTATTTCTACAATAAGTGTAGTATCAATTTTTGTAGCAAGCCCTATTATTTCTACTATTGTTTCCATTCCAAGTACACAAACAATAATTGCAAGGAAATTTGAGACCAAGCCTCAACTAAGCACAAATTTTTTGTGTAAAAGTAAAGAAAAGGAGGAGGATGTAGATCTTGATGAGGAAATTATGATTCCAAATTGGGAATTCAAATTTTCTAGATTTGAGAATACATTATGCAGGTTTTGGAGGGTTGGGTTTTTATTTTGGAAGGGTTTCTCCATGGTAATCATTGTGTTATTCATTTATTATTATTATTATTATGTTATTATGTATTTCTTGGGATCTCTGCAATAGTTAGTTGAATTTGCATAATCATCCCCTCAAAGATTAGTGTAGGAAGCAATTCTGCACATCTTAGCTTCCTTACATGAAGAAGTAAACAAAACTACATGAGAAACTACCCTCTCACATGGAGGAATACCTAGCCCAACCACCAAGCTCAAAAATATGGTGTCAAGACTCATGCAAGGAAGTACAAAGAACCACTCAAATAAGTGCAAAGAACCATGTGAGGAAATATAAAAAACCACATAAGGAAAAGCAAAAAATCACTCAAGGAAACATCAAAAGCCACACAAAACTTCATGTTCTCATGTGGAGAATCACAATATAAAGGAAGGAAAACTAAAGATGGAAAGAAAGGTAAAACTTTTCCTCCACACCAAGGAGTATCGAATCCACAAATCAAGGCTTAGGCTCTCTAACACAATAATAGAAAGATAGAAACTACATCTAACCATTTAAAAACATAGTATTAAAGGAAATGTACTGAAAGCAATATCACAATGAATGAACATAATAAAACTCATGCACAGTTCCTCCCAACCATAATAGCATCATGAGACCTCGAAGCTCCTAGCCATCTCCCACATGTAACATCCAAAACTACCAACTAGAGAGTCGTAGTTGTCTTATGAGGATGTCACTACTATAATGTAATATAACATCGTAAGTACAAGAAATATAACATGCTAAACTAATAAGCAATAGATACTCCATCTAATCATATGCTAAACATTCTAATATAGGAATGTGTATCACCTAAACATGATATCCAAGCATTCCAATGAAAGCATAAATCACAAGGATGCATACTCTAGAATCCCAAATATACCAAATGAACATCAAGTATTGGTCACACTAGAATAATAGATCATCTCTATACACTGGTCCCTAGTAGTGGTATAGGCAGCTACACCTCCCAACCATGTTAAACCCATTAGTTGACTCTCGTAATGTTGATGGAGATAATGATCCAACCACAAACACACATAAAGAAAAAATCCATGGTTAACACTCACACTAGACAATAAAGATGACTAAAACCAAGATCATGAGATAATACAAGAACAATAGGTCCTAGTTAGACACTTTATGGGTCACTATATAAGGACTTGATGGAGGGTGAGTCAGTTTACATCGAGTAGCCTAACTAGAATTAGGTGTAGAACAAATTCCTTAGGAAACCATCACATCGGTGCGGAATGAATACCTCAAGAAATGATCACACCCATGTTGAATGAATCCCTCAAGAAACCATCAAGTTATGCCTACAAAAAACTCATACAGGTATTCATTTATCTAAATTAAGTTTTAATACCCATTAATTTATATTATCATTTATTTAAAAACTTCTTCACACCAACTAGGAAAATAGTCACCAAGGTTGCAAGAGAAGCCCCTCCACTGTCTACCCTACATACCCATGCTCATCACATAATGAGTGCCCATAGGCATGCATATTCCCAACCCAACCCCAAATGAACATACTCAACCAAAATACAAATAGGAGATCAGGCCTTGGAAGTCATCCAACAAATGCATGTGCACATTCTCATATGTGGTGCACCACCATCACAAAAATCATAACAGAAGGTTGGATGAGAACACAATCATAAAAATAACACTCAATTGAATATGAGTTTGGGAGAATGGTTATGGCACACATCCCAATGCAACATAAAATTTAAATATTGGTCTAACTGACATCCTATGGATGATTTAGGTCTACAACCAATATAATGCCAAGAAAAATTGAGAAAACTAGGCGACACAAAAATTGAGGTAAAAAATCCAAAACTCCAAAACTTCAAAATAAAGTCCCATTCGGTCTTTGGGCACAAAAGCCACAAAAATCCAATAAAATTCAATTTCGAAAACTGTATGCAAAAACAATAGCATAATGGTGTGAAACCCAAAACCCTCATCCCAAAAATAGGGAAATCATTCATGCCCATCCAACTAGGTAGAACTAGCAATCAAAAATTGAGGGGAACACTATTTCTTAGCCTCATAATAACGAATACTAGAAATAGAAGTAGAAACAAAGCTAAAATACAAAAATGGGAGAGTGCTACCTGACATTCAAAAGGGTAGAAACATGAATCAACACAATAAATTAAATAATCTATAGAAGTTGTCAAAAGTCATGAAAAATGAGGTATCCCCAAGCTAGATCCAATGAGACTAACCTCAAAAAAATCCCACGCCCATAGCTCTCACAAAAAATAGAAATATAATCCTCTAGAAGAGGATTTTGAAAAAATCTCTCAAATTCTTAATTTCCAAAGGTGAGAAATGAGGAATTAATTTCCTCTTTGGATACTATTGAAAAAAATCTTGCACCCTAGGCTAAAGTCTTACCTAAAGGAAGCCTTGTGTAACATGGAAACAATCTTGAAAGTGTGGGACTTTATGACTTGAGATTGAATCTCCAGAGAAGGTCAACTTCCTTACTATCAAGATGCACCTAACTATTTCTTGAGAGGAAAAGGGAGAAAGAATGGATAAAAGTAAACTACCTAATCTAATCTAAGAGGAGGTGATACACCGAATAGTATGTCCACCCTTATCTCTACCCAAGAATGTATAGTTCATCAATACAACCTCAAAGTATACAAATTCAATCCTTGCTTGATAAAATAGGCATATGTGGATTAGAAACCAAAAGAATTCTATAAGGAAGAGACTTCACTTTATATCATTCAAAAGTCAAGTAGATAAAATCATATTGTTTCATAAACAAAGACAATACATTAACACAAAGACAAGAGGGTATTGCACAGTATGTTAATGGAAGAAAGAGATACAGTAGAGGAATGTATTGACTCAGAGGCAAAGGAAACTACAATAGTAGAACATAGACATATAATGCTACAAAATCAAAGAAAAAAGAGTGCCCCTAAGAGGGGTTACAAAATCTACTTTTATAGTGAAAGCATAACTTAGATAGCTTCTACCTAAGGTAAAAATCAACAACTAGATTCAAGGTTGCAAAGAATAGTCAATGCAAATCTGGGAAAGATCTGATCATGACACACATCCAAATGCAAGAAAATCATTTATTCACCAAATAGAGGCTTCAAAAGATAGAAATGATGACCATTATCATTTTGACTAATTAGATGGACCAACAAGTGGTGATGGAGTGTCCCTTCATATTTATTAGACATGGGGAATGATGAAAGTGGTTGAAGAAGATCAAAAAGATTAGATCTGCCATGAAAGAGATGCTTCATTTTTTATCAACATGCCAAGTTAGCTAGGTTATTAGTCAACTGGAGTCAATCCTCAGGCTTCACCATGTGGACCAGTCATATTCTATCATTTCACCACCCAGCCACTCTTCTATATTTCATGTTTGACCTTGACTACCCATGATCATGGCTTTGCAACCACCTTCCTTCATTAGTTTTTATTCCTCATGAAACTACAAACAAACCATATTGTAGCTTCGTAGCTTATACTTAACATCTTCTCCTAACTGTCATGATCAAGAGACAACATGAAAATGGCATCTCATGTCATCGCCACTTAATATCCAACTAGCATTAGATGCATGCGACTGTTTGGAACTATGATCCAAATTGCCAACATACCATTCATGCTATTGTGGTTTGAACCTTGACTTAACATGAAATGCTCATGATTTTGCAAAAAATGGACTTAACTACCATTTTCTTACTATCCACTCAAGCCTGCTGAGACAAATGGCATAGGGCCATTATATTACTAGTACTTTTGATCATACATTTTCCCATAGCTATATAGTGACAATCATAGTTCCAATCGATCAAAATATAGTTGGGACCCCTCTTGCATAGCTTAACCCCTCAACCAATCAAGAATTGCCACATCACTAAGGTCATCCATATGATGCAATGTCACAAATTCGAGACCTTACCCTAGGATTATGTTTAACTCATTGCAACTATGTAAATAGGAAGTCATGCATGATTGCAGTACTAACTATGGTTCAAGCCATAACTCTAGAAAAAACTATGACAACCATCCGATTTGCTCATTTCTTCTTATTATTTCTTTGTAGCTTGATTCCTTAACCCATCACTGACCCTAGTGACCATACACACAAGGTGATTCATGACTTTTCCATCCTGACCATGTTTAACACTAAACTCTCTGTGATCATGCAAATGAGGAAGGGTCACAACATCATAGCTTAAAGCTAGAGTTAAGATCATAACCTTGCGATCGAGTGATAAAGAAAGATTACTACATTGTCACTCATAACTAAATCTTAGCCTTTTAAATTGCAAAGCTACGCTAACCACTTGAAAAGACCATGTCACACATTCACACCTCCTCTAAAAATTAAGCCATAGGTTGCAGTGACTAGGCGATGAAGGATAGTCACATGATCACGACTTGAATCTCCAAGTGGATAAAGCATAAAAGGCTTGGACTTAGGAAAATAAGGGATAAGACAAAGTTTTGAATATAATTTTTGATTTGATCATTTGAATATTTCAATATATATGACCGGTGGCCATGCTTGATAGGAAAAATATAATTCTTTTGGTTGGAGGGAAAATATGACTAACAATCTTAGTAACTCAAAGGGGATACTAGCCTACTATGTATATGACTGGTGACCTTAAGCATCCATTGGGCTATGCAGTCATAAAAAACTAAGATGTTGTGCATTATGAAACCATAATTCTACTCTGACTTCTCTACAATTGCAAAACTTTGAAACCTAGCTATCTTATAGAGAGATAACCTATGCTCAACACTTCTTGGAAAACTAGAAACTAACATAATATATACAAAAAACCTTAACCCTCTCTAGAAGTACGGTTTGATGTAAATCCCATTAACTAGAATGGGTATAATATCACCTTTGGGCCTTGATAGCTAGAAAGTGTTGGCCTATTTGCAATTGGTGATAACATAAGGCCCACTCTAGATAGCATCAAACTTAGAATGTCTTCCTAGCTTGGCTCTATCAGCATCCCACTTGAGAACATGATCTGGAATTCCCTAAAAAACCTAGTTGTACCCTTTCTGTCAAAAATTTTTTTGACCTATTATTGATGAGCATCAAGTGTATGCCTAGCCTATCACCTTTTTTCTTCTAATTCAATCAATTCTGCTAACTAGATTATCATGGGATCATTTTCATATAGCTCCAATTGATGATCTAGCTTAAGAGAGGGGAATTCCAATGAAATAAGAAACCTATCTTCCCTTCCATAAATAAGCATAAAAGGTGAATTCCAAACTACTCTCTTGGGTGTAATATTGTCAAGCCAAAGGGTTGTCTTCAACTTGGCATGCCAACTCCTCTGATTGTCTTCAATTGTTCTCCTCATGATCCTGATGAGATTCTTGTTAGAAGATTCAACCAAGCCATTGCCTTGGGGATAATAATTTGAGGAAGTGCTCAAATATATCCCATATTCTAGAGCTCAAGAATATATGTGAGCTCTAACAAAATATTTGACATTATAAGATATGATAGTTGAGGGAACACCAAATCTTGTCACAATTCCATCAAGGAATTCAACTACGAAGGCCTCCATTACATCCTTCAAAGCCACTACCTCAGTTCATCTTGTAAAATAGTTTGTGGCTGCCAAGATCCATTTATGACTAGCACTAGAGGGTGAATTTATTTGACCAATGAAATCCAAGACCCATTGGGAAAAAGGTTGGTCAACTTGAATGTGATAGAGGTTAAGGGAAACCAATATTTTCTTTCCTGAGAAGAAGGCACATTACTCACACATCCTTACCCACTTATGGTAGTCATCAAATAGGGTGGGCCAATAATAACCAGCCCTCATTATCTTCATCATAGTGACTCTGGCTAAGAATTGACCACCAATAGGACCATCATAAAATTCTTTCAACAACCTCCTAACCTGATCTGTCTAGATACATCTTAGCAAGACTACATTAGAATCCCTTCTAAATAATATATCATCCACCAAGACATACATAATAGCCTACAATCTAAATTATCTTCTCTTGGCTCTCTCTAGGCCTTTAGGGCATCTTCCTTCTATCAAGAAGGTGGTCATGTCCTAGAACCAATCAATTTGATCTTCATTCTACAATAGTTGCTCATTTTGAATTAAGAGGGTGGCCTCTTCATGTGTCTCAAAAGATGAAGCCATTTTCTCACATAATCCCTTACCTCTTACCAACTTGGTGATCTCAATATCAATATCATATCCCATGACTTTGGTAATCCATCTAACTCTCTGATCATTGATATCTTTGTTCAAGAGAAGATTTGTTACGCTTGCATGTGGAACTAAAAGTTGGACCTTGTTGTGAGACAAGAGATGTCTAAATTTTTTGAGAGCCCTTACAATAGAAAGAACCTATTTCTCTACAAAACTATATCTTTCTTCATAATCATTAAGCCCTTCACTGAAGAAAACAATGAGTTGCTCCAAATTTCCATCATTTAACTATGTAAGAACAACTAAAATGCTTGATTTTCCTCCAAGGGAGTAATGGATGAAATCTCTATCAAATTTTATGTTGACAAGAGTAGGGGTTGATGCAATTAACTGCTTGATTTCTTCAAAACTAGCCTTACCCTCTTTGGTTCAAGTGAACACCAGGTTCTTCTTTAACATAGTTGTGAGAGGCTTTACCACAAAAGAAAGGTTAGGGATGAACCTTCTCATGACGTTGATCCTACCAAGGAAACTCTACAATCCTTTCTTATTATTGGGAAGTGTGAGAGAAAGAATTTCATCTACCTTGTCTAGATCCATTTTTAACCCATTTCTTGACACAATATGCCCTAAGAGATTTCCTTTGTCAGTATCAAATATACACTTCTTGAGGTTTAGGGACACACCATACTCTCTACATCTTTCAAATACCTATCTCAAATGATCAAAATGGTGTACTACATGCTTTGAAAAGATAGCTATATCATTGAGATACACTAGCACAAAATTTTCCAACATACACTTGAAGGACATCTCCATTTCCTTCTAAAACATGACACCTGCATTGATTAGTCCAAAAGGCATCTTATAAGAAGCACAGGTTCCCCACTTACTAGTGAAAGTAGTCTTAGATCTATCAGACTCTTGTACTAAAACCTGATTATAGCCTCAAAAACCATCCAAGAAGGAAAACCCTTCTAAACCACTAACCTTGGATAGGATTTGTTCCATGGAGGGAAGGGGGTGGTGATCTTTAAGAGAAGCTCTATTAAGGTCTCCAAAGTCTACACATAGTCTAATATCTCCACTCTTCTTCCTAAGAGGAACAAGGTTAGCCACCCATGAGGAGTGTTTGATAGGGAAAATAATATTGGTCTCTATGAGCCTTGACAATTCTTTTCTCATTGGTGGTTCAATCTTAGGGTTAACTAGCCTTTGCTTCTACCTAACAAGCTTGGAATTATCATCTAAATCTATGGTGTGGTGAGATAATTTTGGGTCAAAACCCTTCTAGTCTTCATATTTCCAAACAATAAAATCATTGAATTCTTGACATAATTTAATGAAGACCTTTTGTTCAATATTAGTACATACCTTTCCCAAGTTGAAAGTCTTTCCATTAGAAATAGTGATAGGCATATGATCATCTTTTCTTGCAGTCAAATTTGAACCCTTTTCCTTTTCTTGATCATCAAAGTTGAAGATGCCCTCCAAGGTGACTATACCTTTAGGTAGCTTGTTGGAGTCCAAGTTCAAAATCTGGTCCTCATATTGACTTTGGAGCTTAATTGATTTTTAGTAGAGGACTCTAATTCATTATATAGAAAATTGATAATCTGAACATTAGAGTCAAAAACCTCCTAATTTGTGCAATTATTAGGAAGAATAGGTCTTACAAAAATTCTAATTTGTTTCTCTTTTTCATCAGCAACATGCTTTGGTATATCATAAGAAGCACCAATTGCTACAAGCTTGTCAGCATGTTTATTTTCTCTTCTAGGGATACTCTGGATGTTGAATACTTGGAAGCCTTCAAGAAAATCCCAAACTTGATGCTCGTATGACTTTAGAAGGTTATTCTTTGTAATATTTTGATTTTTAACTTGATGAACAACCAACTCACTATCCCCATATACCTTCAAGGATTTGATTCCTCTCTATTGGGCTAGTTTAAGACCTTGGATCAAAGCTTCATACTTTGCTACATTATTAGTGCAACTTATTTAGAGCCTATAAGAGAAATATTATTTCTCTGATTTGGGGGAAATGAGCATGACACCAACCCCCAAAGCATTCTTATTTCTTGAGCCATCAAAAAACATGCTCCATAATCTATCAATATTTTCTTCCTTTTTTATGATTAGGAATAGGAGCATTCTTCTCTGATATACAATATGTGCCAAGGCCTATTTCTAGAGCTTCTTGTACTAGATCAAACTGATAAGTAGTGGCCCATTCATCCAAAAGAAAGTTAGGCACTTCTTCCAAAGAAGTAGCATGCTCATGTGTTATGTCTCCATCCTCTTCTTCAAAAATAGTGCAATTCATGTTTATGGGACTTGGAATGTAGGTTTCTATATGATTGAGGTCCAAAGAATCTACTCTTATGGAATATTTTGTTCCATACCTTGTTCTAAAAAATATATAAGACCAATTAGATGAAATATATCCTGCTATTTGTGCAATGAAGTCTCTAGAAAGATAGGTGGCAAAATGTGGTTTGAACTTAGCTACCGATATATATTGTGTTACAATAGAACCAAGATAGGCATGTAATTTCATTTCTACATTCTTTACGAATCTTTTAATCTTGATAGATCTACCATCTAATTTGACCACATCTCTTTTATTAGCTCATATTTAACACTCATGAGGTTGGCTATACATCTAGGCATTACAAAGCTACTAGCCCCTAAATCTATCATACAATTATGGACTATTTTATATCCTATAATTAAAGAGACATAGAAAGGAGGAGGCCTGATTTTCTTACTTGTTTCTCCTTCTTTGGTTGGTTGCACTAGGCTTGTTGCATTCTCCTCTTCGGGTGGCTGATCTTTCACATCTATTCTCTCTAGCTCTCATTGTAGTAGCTTCTTTTATGATGGTATAGTAGCAACAAAATCCCATATAGAGATATTGACATTAGTCCTTTTCATTTGATCTACCACATTGAAAGGAGTATTAGCTACTTTGACTGAAGCTTTAGGAACCATATCAATAGGCAGTTGAACATGAGAAGTTTGAGGTTTAGTAGACTTCTTGTTTTTCATATCTTGTCTCTATTGAGGAGTAACATCAGATTGTACATTCATCACTGGCACATGAGGAGAAACATTAGAAGTTGAAGCTTGAATTGGTGGAGGAATGGCATCCTCATACCTCTTCTCTTACCTCTAGTGTTGTGAGCTATGGCATCATGACTAGTATGGTAATGTTCCTTTGATTCCTTACTGTCATAGATGACAAGCATTAGTAGGCTTATTAGCACTGTGTTTCTACTCTACTACTTGTTCTTGTGTAGTTAATGCTAAGAAAGACTCTACCCTCTGACACATACAATATCCATAGGAGTAGTTATAAGAAGGGCATAAATATTGATCTTGAGCAAGATTATTCTAAGAGAAGAAAAAGCAGGGGGATTGTCGATAGGTCTATTCTAATTGTAGGGTACGTGACTCTAGTTTGGAGATATATTATGTATGGGACCCTGATACAAAATTTGGGGAGGCTTATTATTTTGAGCTTGTTTCCTCTTCATAGTCACCAACTTATTACTCATCTTTTGTATCACTACACCATTGTCCTCTATCTTCTTTTCTGGATCCTATAACTTCTTGTCTATATTCTGCATCAATGCTTGCATCATGGTCTCAATCCTATCAAATCCATTAGAAGATGTGGATGCTATTGGTACCATAGCAAGGGACTAACTTGTAGAGCAAGTAGGAATAGGGGTTATTGCAGGTTGATGATTGGGAATGTTAGGAAAGAAAGGCATTAGAGGTCTTGAAGCTAACTTCCCTCCTTATATTAGAATATTTTCTATACTTATGGATATCTTGTAAGCATTTGGTAAAGTATCCCCGAGCATAGATTGTAGAGTAGTAGCTATATCACTATTAAAGGATACAAAATACTTACATAGACCTACTCCTAACCCATCCCAATTAGTAATAGAGTTATAAGGAAAACCTCTATACCATTGCAATGCTTTTTCTTTTCAGGTTGAAGCTAGAAGCCTAACAACAATATCATCCTCTATAATACCATGTATATTACAAAGATTTGAAATCTCTTGAATATGTTCTATAGGGGGGTGGAGGTTTCACCAGTGAAATTAGGTATACTTTTGAGAGCTAACATTGGAATATGATGTCCTTGAGCCAAAAGGAGAGGAATCCTACCATTAAAGGTGGCAAATGCATGTTCTCTAGGCTATGCCATATGGAATATTGACCTATTTATATGAAAAGATCACAACCTAGGATATAATCTATCACTAGGAGGGGTGGAGAGAGATCTTGCAAGTGTATGTTCTACTACTACACTCCTAACTGGTGATAGAGACAATCTATTTCTCTTTCTTCTAGGGTTTGAAAATGAGAGCTCAATGTATTGAAAATTACTTCTAGAAGATGCCCTTGTGTGAGCCTTGGACATGAATCACAACAACTTTGGTCTGGAAACTAGAATTTAGAGATGGAGTTGCCAAGTACTTGAAAATGAGCCTCTTGAAGGCCTGTAATACTGAGAGCAGCACTATCTTCTTAGCATATATTGGAACTTTTCTTCTTTGACACTAGTGAACTTATAATACTTCAAGCATTAGTCCCACCGAGCATTTCCAAAAACTATTGACACAAAAGCTTCTGCCCTAGCCTAAAGTATTACCTAAAGGTAGCCTCGTGTAACATAGAAATAATCTTGAAAGTGTGGGACTTTGTGACTTGAGATTGAATCTCTAGAGAAGGTTGGCTTCCTTACTATCATGATGCACCTAACTATTTCTTGAGAATAAAAAGGGAGGAGGAATCCATGAAAGAAAACTATGTAGTCTAACCTAAGAGGAGGTAATACACCAAATAGTATGTTCAACCTTATCTCTGCCCAAGAATGCATAGTTCATTAGTACAACCTCAAAGTATACAAATTCAATCCTTTTTTAATCCAACAACCATATGTAGATCAAAAATCAAAATAATGCTATAAAGAAGAGACTTCACTTTATATCATTCAAAATTCAAGTAGATACAATCATATAGTTTTAGAAATGAAGACAATACATTCATACAAAGGCAAGAGGGTATTGCATAGTATATTAATGGAAGAAAGAAATAAAACAAAGGAATGTATTAACTTAGAGGAAAAGGAAACTACAACAACAAAGCATAGACACACAATGCTATAGAATCAGAGAAAAAAGACCGACCCTCAGAAGGCTTACAAAATTTTCTTTTATAGTGCATGCATAACTTAGATAGCTTCTACCCTAAGGTAAAACTCAACAACTACATTCAAGGTTGCAGAGAATAGTCACTACAAATTTGGGAAAGATCTAATTATGGAATACATCCAAATGTAGGAAAATCAATTATTCAACAAATAGAGCCTTGAGAAGATAGAAATGGTGGCCATTATCATTTTGACTAATTAGATGGACCAATAGGTGGTGATGGAGTATCCCTTCATATTTATGTGACATGGGGAACAATGAAAGTGGTTGAAGAAAATTGAAAAGATCAAATCCACCATCAAAGAGTTTCTTCATTTGTTACCAACATGCCAAATCAACCAGGTCATTAGTGAACTGGAGTCAATCCTCAAGATTCACCACGTAGACCAGTCATATTCTATAATTTTTCCACTTGACCACTCTTCTATCTTTTATTTTTTACATTGACTGCTCATGATCGCAAGTTCGCAACCACTTTCCTTCATTAGCTGTTATTCCTCATGAAATTGTGAACAAACCATATTGGTGCTTCACAACTTATCCTTAACATCTTCTCCTTACTATTGTGATCAAGTGATAACGTAAAAGTGGCCTCTTGTATCATCACCACTTAATATCCAACTAGCATTAGATGCCTATGACCATGTGGCACTATGATCCAAACTACCAACATACCATTTGCATTATCACGGTTTGAACCTTGACTTAACATGAAATGCCTACAACTTTGTGAAAATGGACTTAACTGTCATTTGTTTACTATCCACTTGGGCCCATTGGGACATGTGGCATGTTGTCATTATGTCTCTACAACTTTTGATCATACATTTTCCCATAGAGATAGAATGACATCCATAAATCTAATCAAATAAAATATAGTTGGGACCCCTCTTACATAGCTTAGCTCCTCGACCAATTAGGAATGACCACATCACCAAGGTCATCCATATGGTGCCATGCAACAACTTCACGACCTTACCCTTTAACTCATTATGACTATGAAAATAGGAAGAGATGCATGATCACAGTACTAATTATGATTCAAGCCATATCTCTAGCAAAACTATGACAATCATATGGTTTTCTCATTTCATGTTATCGATGCTTCATAGCTTGACACCTTAACCCATCACTAGCCATAGCGACCATGCACACAAGGTAATTCATGAATTCACCATCCTGACCATGGTTAGCACTAAACTCTCTACTATCATGCAAATGAGGATGTGTCATGACATCATAGCTTAAACCTAGAGTTAAGATCATAATCTTGGGACCAAGCGATAAAGAGAGATCGCTACATTGCCATTCATAATTGGATGTTATTCTTTTAAACCATAGAGCCATGCTAACTACTCGAAAAGACTATGTCACGCATTCACACCTCCTCTGACAACTAAGCCATAGACTACAGTGACTAGGCGATGAAGGATAGTCACATGATCATGACTTGAGTCTCCAAGGGGATAAAGCATAAAAGGCTTAGACTTAGGAAAATAAAGGATAAGCCAAAGTTTTGAATATATTTTTTATTTGACCGTTTGAGTATTTGAATTGATATGATCATTGGCCATGCTTGACAAGAAAAATTCAATTCTTTTGGTGGGAGAGAAAATATGGCTAACAGATATTTATTCACTTTTCAAGTGAATAATCGATTAGGGTGAATAACCAGAAAGATTAGCTAAACCACGAATCAACCCAAATGAAAAGATGTTATTCCAAGTATTTGGAATTCATCTATGGAAAATTTTCCAAAAATTAAAAATCAATTCAATAAAGCCCAAAAACCCTTAAACAAAAATTGCAAAGAACCTTAACAACTTTGTGACAATGTGAACAGACATGTTCACTAGTCTAATCAAATAATGAAAATGATTTTGGATCTATCAAATCACTAGAAGGTTTAATTTAACATTTAAATAAGACACATCGACCATATAGGGATGACATTGGTAAAATGAATAGCTAAATCACTAACTCCAAGTGCCACATCCACAGATACAAATCTTGCACACTCAAACACATGATTAAGTGCAATTGAATATAATAACATAGCCAAAGCGATAAATACATTAAATCACCTAATTTAACCATTTATTTAATTGTACTAAAATATTCCATTTACGTCACTCACTTTCACATAAAACATCACAAAGAAAGATGAGGATTGCATCCATCAGGATGACTTACATAAATCCTTTGGGAGAGGCACTACAACCAAGGAATGGTGATGATCTTCTAAAATATTGCATATGCTCTAGCTAAGAAAAAAATTTAAACCAATCAACTTCTAAAACAATGCCAAGCAAGCACTGATAATGATGAAAAGGCTTTATTTGTCTTGTGGTTAATGAATTATTTATGTGAGTTTTAGTGGGGACCTATATGACTACATCTTTCTCTATCATCTCTCTTGGGGGATGCATTAAAAAAAGTGCAACTACCCCCATCTATCTTTACCGCATAGAGCTTGCCACAATTGAGATAAAAGATGAGACATCTGGTCAACACTAGCAAGTTGGAGTGTATTGCTATACAAAGGCTCCTTCTCACAAATAACAATGCTTCTCTATTTCAAGTCACTTAATGATATACTCCTTTGAAGAATATGAATTAGAGATGGAGATATTCAATCTATTGAGCCTTCATCAACATAGTCGTGACCAAAAATTGACAACATAAAATATGATGCACAATTTTTATCACTTGGATCATCGTATCTCATTTGTACTTGATAGTATGGAATGCATTTCATATTGGATAAAGGACATTTTTTTGAAAACTGAAAGTATTGAGTACTAATATTGTACATTTTTATGCACAATATAGTCACGACTTCTCCTCACCAATTTATAGTTGCACTTAATATAGTCTTGTTAATCATCATACTTTCTCTTGTTAATCATCATAATACTATGATTTACAACACAATTTTTCTCACTAGAATACTTATCACTTGAACTCTTCTCTTCTAAAGATCCTAGCATTTGCATAATTAAATATCCTTGGATTTAAAACCATGAATTGATGATTAATGTTTCGATATTGCATTCTCAATTGAATAATCAAGATTATTTATGATGCACTAAGCCTATAAAATGTTAGTACATGGTTTCAATTGCTCATATGACATTGGGTGCACTTTATTAACAATATTCCACATTCTTGGACCCAAGTGCATGCTAAGACCTTTGATTCTCATAAAAATACCATCATCAAGTGGGATTTCTCAAGCAACAGCTTCCACTATTTGGTGAAGTTGGTCAGACCCGAAAGTAGGTTTAGCTAAATTTTTTTTGAACTAAAACATCTAAACTATTAGATTGATTTATTGAGCTTGACATATTGACTGGATTCCAAATCAATCATTGCTTTATCATTTAGAGCTCATTTTAATACTTTATGCAAACTGTGATCATTTTCTTGAAAGGCTCTAAAATTGACTTTAAAAATTGATTAACACACATGACTAAGCCTTGAAATTAGACATACTAATTATTTTTTCCATATACTTGTACCTTGTCAGATCTTGTATCATGAAGGCACCTAGGTCAAATGATACTGATTGTCAAAGTTTCATTTTCTAAACAATCTGCAAAAAAACATGTCAAAACAAATTGAAGGTTTGATCTAGTTGATTATTTCTTTGGGTTTGCGAATATCATGGAAGAATATTAGTCCATATGCTGATTGAAGATCTTAGCAATTTTGTAGAAGAAAGGATCTCAAAGAAGGTTTTTAAAAAAATTAGATCTAAAATGGAAAAGGTTAAAGCCAGTTTCAAATCTGAGATGGCACTGATGAAGAGTGACATGATTTATGAAATAATAAGTTCTATAGGTGGTGTAACTCAACATGCAAGTATTGAAGATGGTTATGAGGAATTTGTTGAAGACTTTGAGGTTGTTAGATTGAGTGGTGAGGACTAAACTGATCATGTGGAGAGACCTAATGGAAATAGAGCTAGTTAGTTTGCTAGACCTGGATCCTAGATGAAGTTGAAGCATAAGATGGAAGTTTATAGTTTTTTAGGTACTTTAAATTTTGGAGACTTGGTTGATTGGATTGGTGAATTGGAAGACTACTTTGAGCTTGAGGATATTCAGGATCCACTCAAAGTAAGGTTGGCACACACTAAGTTGAAAGGACATGTTTCTCTTTTGGTGGAAAGAATTACCATGAGATCAAGAAGAAGAAGGTGAATTGAAAATCACTAGATGGAGGTCAATGGTGACTAAGTTGAAGGCTAAGTTCATTCTTGCTTATTATGAAATTGAGTTATTTAAGAAATTGTAGAATCTGAAGAAGGATATGACTATGAAAGATTATACATAGGACTTCTACAAGTTGATTATTTAGTCTGGACATAGAGAATTATCTAAGGAGAAAGTGGCTAGATATATTAATGGTTTAAGATTTAATATTCAAGATGAGGTTAGTATGCTAAATGTTGCTTCAGTTGAGGATTCTTATTAGTATTCTATAAGAGAAGAAGAGAAACTAAAGAGGAGACATCAAAGTAATCCTTGAGGAAAGGAGAAGCAAGATCACTTGGTGAATAACACAAAAATTACTACAGATGAACCAAAACCTATTGAACAAAGGAAGAGAACATACAAAGGTGCATTTAAGGGTACTTTTTATAGATTTCATGAAGAAGGACATAGAGCTTATGAATGTCCTAGAGTTAGTGACAGAAGAACTATTGTGGTGTAAGAGGTCAAATACTTTGTGAATGAACTTGAGAATGATGGGGATAACTTGTTGATTCGAAGAGTGTTTCTTGAAAAGAAAACACTAGAACCTTGTCAATTTAGGACTCATTATAAGTCTGGTGGTAAGATTTCTAATGTGATTGTAGATGGTGGTAGTACTAATAACCTAGTTGTTGAAGAGATGGTTCAAAAATTTGGTTTGAAGAGGGTAAGACATCCTTGTCCTTATAGTATTGGTTTGTAATGCCTCGATCAGAGATCCTTGGAACAAGGACAAATACAAGCCAAGATTTTAAAAATATATATAAGTGTGGATGCACATGACATACTAAATACAAGGATCTAAAATATCATAATGGAAGTCATAACCAACAATCTTGTCAACCAATGAACCTCCAAATGCCACTACCAATCTAACATGCTCAAATTGACAATGAATACAAAAGATGAAAGTAGAACACAAAATCTTCAATCTATCAAAGCATGGAAACACTAGCATTCCTAAGGGTACTCAAAAATCCAAATAGCATTCTCCAAAAAATAGTAGAAATGCCCCCTATTTTTGGCATGAGATAAATTATAATTGAGATTCTTGTGCAAGGAAGTACCTCTTCATTTGAGAAAGTACACCAAGCCACATGAGGAAACACTATCTCACACAAGGAAGTATTGGGTCTAGTAGCCAAAATATACTCCACTATTGTTGAAGTTTGTGCGAGGAAGTGCAAAAATCCCCATGAGTAAATGCAAAGAACCATGTGAAATATCGACTCTCTCATGTGAGGAAGTAAAATCTTGCATGAGGAACCATAACAACAAATGAGGAGAACAAGGAACAAAAAGTGAGAAAGATATCTCCTCCACACCCATGAGTACTAGATCTATTGGTCATGTTTTCACTTTGTGCCTTTTTGAATATATTGAAATGAATATTCTTGTTTTCCCTTTGCAAAATTAATGTTTGATGTTATAAATTTACTTAACTCTAGAAAAACCCCAATTCTATTTAAATTTGCAATGTGTTTCCCTAGAAAAAATTTTGAATTAAGTGTCTCTTCATCTTATTTTCAAGCACAAGAATGTTTTTTAAAATATGCCTCTATATTTCCAAAAACCTTTTATGTTGTTATTCTCATAATTCTTTAAATCTCACAAAATTATTTTAACCATTAGATCTCTTCAAGATCAGTGGTGGTCACTATGTCGCTATGAAAAATAGTGTATCTTTTACCACTAGCAACATGGAGACCAAAGAGAGATTGTCTACAAGACATAGTCAATAAAATAAATGATATTTCTAGGAGAGTTACCCACACTGTCAAATCCCTTCAAAATTGATGGTAGTTGCCTTGTCACTACCAGAAGTTGTATACAATTTTATGATAGTGACATAGTGATCGCCCATGAAAAGATAATACAACAAGACCAAACCTAAAGGTGGTGCTATAATGATTACATATCATTAATGGTTATGTCAGCATGTTAGAATAAAATGATTTCATGTGTCACTAAGGGTCCACACTCAATGAAATGTACTTGCTAATATGTATTGTTAGATCTCTTCAAGATTGACGGTGGTCATTATGTCACTATGTAAACTTGCTTGATCTTTACTATTTGTGACATGGTGACCAAGGGAAAGTTATGTGGACCCACCACATTTTCAATGAAATGATCATAGAGTGTTTATTTTCTAATTAAGGTATCATCAATGATGGTCGCTATATCGCTATGAGAGGTTGCTCAATGTTTATCCTTAGCGACATAGTGAGAGGGTGACACATGTCCAAAAGCACAAGTGGGTCTAGTGTAATATGCTAGTGGTGAAAAGAAAATCTTATGTGGATGGATTCAATCATTTTGACCACCAATTTGTTAGGAAGAAGCTGAGTGATCACAGTTTTAATCCCTCAATCATCATATTTTTCATAAATTGACAATTTACTTTTGAATTTGGAAGGTTGTGCCACCCTATTTTTCCTTACAATCCATTTATGAGAATTAAGGATCCCCATGTGAAGTAAAACTAGAGATATAGTGTAGGATTTCACAATCTTTATCCACACAAATGAGTCTCTAAAATTATTAGAGCCAAGAACTTATTGAAGATTTTTCTTCCCTAGTTGAATTGTAAAAGAGCTTTATGTATCTATTGTTTACTGCAGAACTTCGAAAAAGAATAGTAAAGAGCAAAGTAAGTATCTCAACTCCCATATTACTTAGAAAATTTTGGTTTTTCTGCATTATTGTCATCAAATATGCCTCCAGAGAAGGGTTTCTCTGGAAAAGTAGAATATGCCAGGAGCAATATACATGATGATTTTTTGGAACTATTAACTGAGTCCACAAATGAGTCAGCTCAAATTAAAAAGATAATCTCGATGAACCCTAGGCTTAGGATTGTAGATGATTTATATGATAAAGGGAATTGGGTTAGGGATGCTCTTACCTCAAAAATAGGACTTCAACTTTTCAGGAAATGGTTCTTAGAGAGGAAGTTGTTTGCCCCCCATGGGAATATTTGGAACTTTGATTTGGGTAAACTAGTAGTCCCTAGGATTTTCATGGACTCGGACCTTCTCTCAACCATAGCCAAAAATTATGACCCCATAGCCAAGATAGTAAGGAGAGTAGATGGGGAACCTTTGATAAGGATTAATACTGAAGAAATTTAAGAGGTTTTTGGTTTGGAGCCAATTATAGATTACCTTGAACCCATTGATTTTTCAGTGTTTGGAGAAGGAATACTTGTCTAAGAAGGATTAGGTTAGGCAAGGTGCATTGAGAGAACATCTAGCCACCATTGGGAATTTGACCTTTGTTATAGCATCAATTAAAGAACCTTTTAAGAAGAAATTTTTCACTAGTAGGGTTATAGATATCTACATGACTTTGTGTAGGGTCTTTGGTGAGCATGAACAAAATTATATGCCAATAAACTTAATGTATATGATGATAGAGATCTCTTCTTTTGGTGTGGATACCATCTTTGATTTTGCATCTTATATAGAAGAGGAGATTTATATAGGATTAAATGGGATTGCAAAGAGCAAGGTAGAGAAAACATTTGTCCATTATTCATTATTGATGCACATGTTCTTATTTAAAGGGGTTAATTACTTTGAAAAAGAGATGGTTTTGAATAGAGAAAATGTAGGAGAAGCTTTGTCAGTCTAGTTATGGAGTGCAGATATGACCTAGGATGTAGAGGAGAATAGCTTTGTTAGATTTGATAGATACTTTGCATCCAGGTTGAGATACCTCATATTAAGGGACAATCCTAGAATTCTCAAGGCACTTCTAGATTTTATCAGGCCTATGGAAAATCCTTCTTGTTTGAAGGTATCCCACAATTGGGTAGATATTATACCCTACTCTATTTCTATAGCTTTTAGAGTATATGGTTTCCAAGGGACTCCCCGTGTACCTCCTTATCAAGTGCCTATAAAAGTAGGGATAGTTGAAATTCTATGGTAGATAGGTGAGTTAGAGGAAACATAATTGATCAATAGGTCTAAGGGCTCATTTTACCCCTCTTGTGTTGTTGCTCACAAGTTCATAATCACTAAGGGTGGCTGGTTGTTCCTATATAAAAATTTGGACCAGTATAAAATGGTTATCTCTCATGCCCATTTTTGTCATAGTGAGGGATTTTTTGATGTTTTCAAAAAAAGGTCTAAGACTGGTGCAAAGTATCATCAACCCTATTTCCCTAAAGACATAATAAGGAATGAGTTCTCTTTGCAAGAGCAAGAGATCAAAAAGGAAAAGTGGAGAGTTTATTCTAGGGTTTTGAAATTTATTAATTATTTTGATAAAGATTATAAGCCTCTAGATGTTGCTAAAATAGAAGTAGATAAATTAAATAAACTGATTAATACTTTTCCTAAGATTATGGGAGTTATGAATGAGAAGAAATTATTTTTTATTAATTCTTTTCCTAATAGGGCCTAAGAGATCACGAGAAGGTTTTCTTTCACCCATACAGTAGGATCAAGGCAATTAGTTGTTCAAAGAAGACCTGGCTACAATATAATTTAAAATAAAAGGCATACAGAGAATAAATGAACAGAAATAATAGGGTCAACTAGTATTATTCTAGAGGAAATGCCTAATGAGCCTATGCCCAAGAGGTAGAAGGTAGAAAAGGAACAAGTGCCTCAAATAGAGGAGTATTCACCCACTCAATCCCCATTACACATAGGAGATGAACATATCACTAAGGAGAGGGTGGAATAGTTGGGATCCCAAAGGGGGGTTTTCATTACTACATCAGAACTAGAAGAGGAAAATCCTTAGGACCATCCTATGCCAAGCCTTGATTTGACTATTGTTGATTAAAGAGGAAAATAGTTGGACCCTATTGTGGAATAGGCCAACCAAGAGTTCATGTTTTATGACAATTTGTTAAGTGTAGTGCTTTCTATTAGTTTTCTTGGAGAATAGACATTGGACTTTTTGAAGAGAGATGTAATAAAATGAAAACAAAGCATCTTGAGATGGAGGAGGTAGATTTTCATAACCAAATAAAGGAGGAAATGATGCAAGAGTTTAAAAGTATGAACCCTAAAAAAGGAAGGAGAATGATAAAATCATCTGGGGTTCTACTGCTACCAAATTGGGATATTGCAGATGTAATGGTTTTTAACTATGTCACCAAAAAATTAAATGCAAATGAGAAGGTGAAGAAAGAGATGAAAGGTGCCAAATTTAGTGAAGATCATTTTGCATTGGTAATTTGGTTGATTTGAAAGGGATCCAGAACTATCTCTTCTCAGCCTAGTGAAACTAGCCTGGTAGGAAATTTAATTGTGAAAGAGTTGAAGAAACTACAAGTGAAGAGGCTAGAGAACTAGGTTTTGGATCATCCAACTTCACCTTAGCCACAAATCAAAGGGATAAAAGAGAAAGGTTAGAGTTTTAGGACAAGCATGAAAAGGTTTTAGCTACCTATAATAAAGAAGTTTGAAAGAGAATTGAAGTGGAAAATAAATTGATGGGACACCAAGGGCAGTCTAGTAGGCCTAGGATCACTTATCCTTATCCACCAATGGAGCCTTTTAAATCGACTCCTTTTATTGAGATTCCAGACACACCAAAGAGACCTTAGTATTACACTATAGAGTATTTTGAAGAATAAAAGAGTAAATTATGGGCATTAGATATAGAGCTAGAGATCCAATATGAGGATAGGTTAAGGAAAGCCATCATGTATTTAGTTAATAAGATTGATTGGCCAACTTTATATGAGAAGTTAGCAAAGCTAATAAATATATGGGATGAGCTAAAAGCAAATGATGATGCCTTAAAGCCAACTGTCAACAAATGGAGTAGAGGGAATAAAAGTGTTACTCTTTTGTGTTTTTCTATTATCATTTTATCTCATGAGTATATAGAAAAGACTTATGATTTGATTAATGATCTATCAAAGTTTGATGATAAAAGAATTGTATTGCAAAAGAGGATCATAAACTATCTTGACAAGTATAAGAGTATTAATTTTGAGCTATACCCACATGCCATAGACAAAAAAAAAAAAAAGTTGAAAAATAAAGAGGAATGGGCCCAAGAATTGAATGACCTATTATGCCTTCAAATGAGGGTGAAAGTACAAAGTTGTGTCATATTTCAGGCTAACTCATCAGAATGACTAAATTTGAGTATTTTTCTATCTAAAAATTATTATTTTTCAAACATATGGTCTTGTTAAATTTATTCTAGCTAGGTTATATATGGTCTTACACATTTCCTATTGGAAATGTCTATTAAATTTATGTTTTATAGTAGTTAGTATCAAATTACCAATGAAATTAAATTATTTCATAAAACTAACATTTCAATAACTCTTACTATTTTTTATGATATTCTTTTAATAATATATAAACACCATGTTATAGAGCTCAAAGTCAAGAATATTATCATATAGAGTTCATAGTGTTTTAATTAGATATAATATATTGTAATTAAAAAATTCTACAAGTACACGTTTTAACACTTGAGAATATGTCAACTTTGAGAAAGAAAGAAAATAGTAAATCATATCAAAAAAATTTAAAATTTATATGACATTCTAGAGGAGAGAGTCCTCATCAAGAATCTGTAATTTTTCTTTTGGTTCGAATAGATTTATTTTCAAAATTGTGGTGGGAGATGAAAAATATTGATTTGAATAAGTTGAAAATTTAATCGTGTTATAAAAGAGAAAATATAGGTCTAAAGTCAATTTTTGTTTTTTACTATTCTAGCTACATATGTTATCTATAGCATCATCTAAGATCAAAAGGAAATAAATTTATTTCCTTGTAGTTTTTTGGTGGGAACTAGACCACTAATTTCTAACATTTTTCAGCAGCTAAAATGTTATCTTTAAAAAATTGGAAAATCTATCATTTCTTTTTGCAAATAATTATTAAAAATGTAATCCCAAACTTCATCCATTTCTACACATTTCATTAGTTTACTTCATTTTGAAATTCTAAATAATAATACATGATTTATGTCATTGAAGTTGAACAATTATACTTTTGTTAGCCTTTTCCTTTGTAGTAGGGTGACACATGTTTGTGCTTTTACCCATGAATAAGGTCATAAATAAGAAAGGAAATGCATGTTGGGAAAATACAACTAAAGAAGTTGTAAAAGTGCAATTATTTTATGACTCTTTGAGAACAAATTTTATTGAAATTGATAAATTAGGGAAATATGTGATGAGGAAGCAACATGATATTCTGAATTTCAATTGGCTAGATGACACACTTTTTGACAAGTGGATGATAGACTGTGTTCATGAAAAGAAATTAGAATATGGTGAAACCAATGATGATGAAATGGAGTAGGATGAAGTACAAATAATTGACACATTAGCAAAAGTAGAAGAGGACAAGGGTAAACAACCAATTGTAGCTACTAGAATAGGAGCCCAAATAGATGACTTTGCAAAAGAATGACTGATGGTATTGTCAATTTGTTAGTACAAGATAACATGGATGGAGTACCTCAGGTTTAGCCTAGCCTTCAAGTACTAGAGCAAGGCCCATTATATGTAGACCCAATGATCACACACTCCAAGGAAGAAAAAAAATAGCAAGGATAATTATAAAATCCTCAGCAGTGAAAAGTGTAGTAGAAAGTGGTCCCCACTAAATAATACTCATGATGAAAGACACTTGGTTGCACCAAATTTTCTTTTTGTGATAGTAACATTGTAAATATATTTTTTGTCTTAAGGATAGTTGTAAATTTCTCTATGCCTAAAGCTTGTTGCATCTCACATTATATAAGTGAGATTTCAGGGCTAGAGAAAGGGTCGAATTTATTGTATAACTTAGAGTTTTGTTAGTTTATTTTAGTCCATTCTTTCTTGATATCAAGTATTCAATGTATTTTCTCTGCAAACTCAAAGAATACATTAATTGTCCATGATCATGGTATCTTATTTTGAGTTTTTCTGAGTATTACCTAATGTTATATAGATTTTAAAGAAGATTAATGCAAAGATGAATTGTCCCCATTGTCTTTTCTCTCTAAATCTTGTCTCCATTTTAGTGGCTATTTGTTTTGAGATTGTATGAGAAAAGGCTGTTTAGTTTAATGCAACTAGGATAAGTTGAATGTCAATTCATTATTGCTTTTGATAAAGTGAATTGAGTAAATGCTTCAATGAATGTGGTAGGATCTCCAGGCATTAGGATGGATTTATGTAAGAATGAGTTGTAGAGAGAATTGTTGATTATATTGATTGTAATGCAGTCAACTAGGTCAAGAAAATTGGATAGACTTTGAATCCCAATGGATGAGGCACTAATCAACTATTTCAGTTAGCACATGAAAAGATCTTAGATAGATGTCAAGTGAATATCTAAAAATCAATATCAAATTTTCTTTAAATGTATGAAGAATTCCATTGCTAGTCAATACATGTTTACATTTAACCTCTAAGTTTTAGTTAGCTGCTATTACATAGAATTATTTGTAGATCTGAGAAGAATTGTGACCATTTTTTTGTAAGAGATGAATATTGTTGTAAAATGTCATGAAATGAATGAGATGTGAATGTAGTATCAAGTTGTGAATCTTTTATCCCTCAAGTGCACCTGCCTTGATTTTCCAAAGCCAAAAGATTAGAAAATCTTCCATGATTTTGTTAAAGTTGGGTCCAATTTGAAGAACATATAGCTATTTGTAGGAAGTAGTTGATCCTTAGGTTATTGTGATCTTCACCATCTTGATATTAAGTATTTTGTTACTTAGTAGTATAAAAATACCAATAGGATCCACTAATCAAGGCATAGACACATGAACATAATAACTGAAAGATGGAAATTTCATCTAACTATCTAAACATATCAGTAAAGTAAATTTACTAAAAGAAACATCGTAATGAGCTAAAACAACAAAATTAAGTGTGCAGTTCCTCCCAACCATAATAGCATCATTAGACCTCAAAGGTCCTAGGCATCCCCCTCTGTTGTAGGAGTTGATGAAATCCAACTCCACAGTCACCAAGATCATCTACATGAAAAATAACCTATCGAAGGGAAACCAAGAAGGAAGAGGTGGAGCTTCGGAAAAACCTTAAACAGATATGAGAGAGAGAGAGAGAGAGAGAGAGAGAGAGAAATAATGAAATTGTATTTACAATGAGAATGAGATGTGAGATACAATGAGAGAGCTTGAATATAAAAGCCTCATGGAAGCTTGTAGAACAAGTTGGAAGGAGGTAGAAGATAAGGTTGACAACCAAGCATTCACAAAAATTTGGAACATGCTAGAAGGGAACAAACTCCCATGTTGTCAACAACTCATCACTATATGCATTAAATACTAAATATTAAATAAATGCATTAACCTAAGTAAGCTTAAGTAAATAGAATAAATAATTAATAATTAATTAATTATTTACTCTAACACCCCCCCTTAAGTGAGACTTATGGGAATCCCTTAAGCTCACAAAACTAAGATGAAATGTAGAATGGGTCCCATCAACAAGGCCATGTTAGGTACTCATGTACAATTCAAAGATATGCAACCTCTATAAATGGGAAAAGAGAGAAAACCATGTGGGAAAAACTCTCCCCCAAAAAGAGGTAAGAACCTAGTGAAGAACTGAAGAAGCCTCCAACTAGGGAAATGTCCCCTAAAATAAGAACAAGGAGTGATTATAAAGAGCATCACTGAAGCATGAAGAAGCTGCAAAATCTACCATCTGAAAGAAACTGCTATTTTGAAGAACCTCCATGGAAGAAGAAGGTATGAACCGAGCGTGTCTATATGGTAGATGATCTATCTCACTAAAATGCATAGTTAGCCAGCCACTACAATCGCCTTGTATATAGGATCAACCACTAAATACATAGTTCACACTATCAAACCATCAAACCATGGATGCATTAGAACAACATCATCACCCCCCCTAATGTAAATGGGGTGAGATGATAGGAAACTAAAAAGGTGGGCCAAAAATCTCCTGTAGACAAACCAAGAACAACTAGAGAGGAAGAGGTACAAACACCTATAAAGACATAGTCACAACAACGTTGCATGAGGCTAATGTTGTGGAAGGGACACTCACTTAACAAAGGGAGAAGGCCTAAAATAGCAAAAAACTATCCCCCCCATGGTGCTTTATAAAAATAGTGCAAGTACAACTGACTCAAAAACAACATTCATGAATCTAAAATGCAAAAGTCACATTTTATTTCAGGGCTTATACAAAAGAGTTTACAAATGATTTCTACAATGATGAAAACAAGAAAAAGGCTAACACAAAGGATAGGACAACCCAAAACAAAAGAAATCATGCCAGGAAATGATCCTTGGACCTAAAATAGCCAATATATCCACCATATAGAAAAAATTCCAAAAACATGATAGAAAGAGCATGGGCCAAAATCTAAGGAAAAGGACTACATTTTTGAAAAGATGACAAAACTAGCTTTCCAAAAATATAACATTTTCAAAAAACTAACATGGGATGCAAAAGATATGCATGTCAAAGTCAAAAACATAACTTTAAACTTCAACTAAAAAGGGCAACACAACTACATCAAAACCTTGAAATACCTACACCAATATCTCTGTCTCGAAACTAACTTTCTAGCACTTCTTTCAGATCAGAAAAATACCTCCGTATGCTCAAGTTATGGCCAAAAAACTGCAAGTAGGTCCAAAAATGACCTTGGAGATGTGCAAGAGGTAGATGATGTAGTGTTGATGTCATGATAATGTCTGCAAAATACTATCTTAAATTTGACAGCTAGACAACCGTCGCCACAAAAAATGAAGCCACGTGGTAGTGCCATGTGGATGCTACGTGGTAGGTATAGCTGACATGGCTAACATGGTAGGTGACATGGTAGGGTCTATGTGGCAAAGTGTCATGTGGCACCTAGGACACATGTCACCTCCATGCATTCCCAATAGTGCAAAAAACCTGACTGTAACTCCATGCATAGGGCTGAGCTGGTAGGTTGTGAACAAGCAGTGATGGAGCAGAAGGACCGGCAAAGGTAGTGGCAAAGAGGGGAACTACTAGCTGTAGTGGTGAGTGGGTGGCCCACAGGCGATGGCCAAGCTGAGGTGGAGGTCGGGTGCAGCAACGGTGGTGCACCAACGTTAGGTGGAGCACAGGCAGGCATTGAGTGATGCCACAATGGCACACTGGTGGCTGCTCGATAGAACTACAATTATATGTATTTTTTTAAAAAAAATCAATGTTGCATTCATACAATCCGTACGGCAGGGCCTAAAACAAAAAAAATTTTCTTCCCAGAGCTCTGTCTCCAAAATCGACAAGTTTTATATGGATGGTTCCCAGAGCTTTGTCCCTAAAATTGACAAGTTTTATATGGATCCTAACTAAAAAGTGCCTTCTGAATCTAATGGCAGCACCATTTGGGTACAAAGTGCTCCGAAAAATGTTCTTCCCCCAGAGCACAAACAAACTAGGGTTTGTGTCATTGAATTGCAGCTTCAAAAATATTTCAACGAAGGAGCAGCAAGGAGGCTCTGATACCATGTAAGAGTTGATGAAATCCAACTCTATAGTTGCCAAGATCACCGACATTGAAAATAACTTATTGAAGGGAAACCAAGAAGGAAGAGGTGGAGCTTGGGAAAAACCCTAAATGGACATGAGAGAGAGAAAGTATGCAAAACAATGAAATTGTATTTACAATGAGAATGAGATGTGAGATACAATGAGAGAGCCCAAATATAAAGGCCTCATGGAATCTTGTAGAACAAGCTAAAAGGAGGTAGAAGATAAGGTTGACAACCAAGCATCCACAAAAACGTGGAACATACTAGAAGGGAACAAACTCTCGTATTGTTAACAACTCATCACTACATGCATTAAATACTAAATATTAAATAAATACATTAACCTAAGTAATCTTAAGTAAATAGAATAAATAATAAATAATTAATTAATTATTTACTCTAACACGTGTAACATCCCAAACTATAATAGATAGTTGGAGCTATCTTATAAGGACATCGCTATTAAAATGTAATAACATCATAAGAAAAAATAAATAACATGCTAATCCAATAAGCAATAGATAGTCCAACTAAGAAAATCACATCATCTAATCATATGCTAACATCATAATAAGGGAATGTGACAACTAAATTAACATCATCTAAACATGATATCCAAGCATTCCAATGAAATCATGAACTATAAGAAAGCATACTCCAAAACCTAAAGTATCAAGTGTCAACATCAAGAAAAGGTCATGCTAGAATAATAGACCGTCTCTATACACTAGTCCCCAATAGTGATATAGGTAGCTATGCCTCCTAGCCATTCAAAAACTATAGGTCTACTTCTATCATGTTGATGGAGATAATGATCTAACCACAAACACACATAAAGCAAACATCCATGGCTAACACTCACACTAGACAGTAAGATGAATGAAGCCAAGATCACAAGATAATGCAAGTACAACAAGTCTTGTTAAGACACTCAATGGGTTACTATGTAGGGTCTCACCTGGAGGGGAAATAGTATGGCATCAAGTAGTCCAAGCTAGCATACTGTGAAATCAACTTCCCAATGGAAGGGTCATGCATTGTGTCCTCAAACTTAATCAAGTGCTCACACATTTTATTATCTTAAGTTTATTTCCACCCAATATTTTTATTTAGTTATCACTTAATTAAGCCTTCTATTTGTCAACCTAGGCATGGTCACTAGGCATGTGATAGAGGCACGTCCATGAAGCTACCCTACCCTACCCATGCTCATCAAATGATGAGCACCTGTAGGCATACATATTCCCAACCCAACCCCAAAGATATAACTCAACCAAATTATCACTGAAAGTTCAGGCCTCATAAGTCACCTGATAAATGCATGCACATCTACTCATGAGTGTGCACACCACCATCATGAATATCAAAACACAAGGGCTAGATGAGAACACAAGAAATAAAACACTCAACTGAATAACAACTCAGGAGGATAGATGTGGCATGAATCCCAATGCAACATAAAAGTGAAACAATGATCTAACTGGCATCCCAATGGATGATCCAGATCCATGACCAACATCATGCCAAGAAAACCTGAGAAAACTTGGTAACATGCAAAATGAGGTAAAAAATCCAAAACTTTAAAACTTAAAAATAAAATCTATTTGGTCTTTGGGCACAAAAGCCACAAAAATCTAATAAAATTTAGGTCTGGACACCGTATGCAAAAATGGCTAGCATAACGGTTTGAAACTCCAAACCCTTATCCCAAAAATAGGGAAAACATTCATACCTGACCAACTAGGTAGAACTAGTAAACAAAAATGGATGGGAACACTAGTTCTTAGCTTCCTCACAAATAGCTACCAAAAACAAAACTAGAAATGGAGCTAAAACATGAAAATAGGAGAGCCCTACATGATAGCAAAATGGGCTAAAACAAGAAACAACACAATAAAATAATAACCTATGGAAGCTACCAAAAATCATAACATAGCAAGGTCTCCCCGAGCTGGATCCAATGAGATTGACCTCATGAAGATCCCACTACCATAGCTCTCACAATGAAGAGATACATAATCCTCCAGAAGAGGATTTACAAAAAGGCTCTCAAATTCTCAATTTCAAAAAGTGAGAAGTGAGGAATTAATTTACTCTTTCCATACTTATTCACTTTTTGAGTGAATGATCGATTAGGGTAAATAACCAGTTAAACTAGTTAGACCCTAAATTAAATCAAATTAAAATTTTTTATTCCAAGTAATTATAATTCATCATGGCAAAGCTACTAGAAATTAAAATAAAGCCCAAAAACCCAAAATCACATAAATTCCTAAATGACCTTCATGACAATGTGAACCTCTAAATGCATAGACATGTTCACTAGTCTAATCATATAATGCAAATGAGTTCATATTTAATAATCATTGAAAGGTTTAATTTAAACAATATGAACATTTGAATCACTATCTCTCTGTGCCATTGCCAAGGATATAAATCCTACACACTCAAACACATGATCAAGTACAATTGCATATAATAACATAGCTAAAGCAATAAATGCATTAAATCACCTAATCTAACCATTTATTCAATTTTATTGAAATAATCTAGTTACATCACTGATGTTCACATAAAGCATATTGAAGCAAGAATGAAGTAAATAGCCATAGCATTAAATCCATCACATAGCATAATCAGAGATATGTCTAAATACTGGGTAATCAGATATCATCACAAAACCTACTGTCATCTCAAAATGGCTTCATCATGCAAATATGATAAATAAAATAGCATAGTAGTCTAACATCTATAATACATGAATTAAGGTATAACATTTGACACTTAGATCATCTCGAATGTAAACATTACATGAGTAACAAGTATCTCTCAAATCAAAATATAACAAGGTATAGACTACAAACATGAGAGGTACTAGATAGTTGGTTACAAGATGAACATGCTTTGGAAGTGAGGGAGCAATCTCTTGTTGATTTTCAAATTGGACAGTATAAGGATCAAGTGTTGTGTGATATTGTGGACATGAGTAGCTATCACACATTACTTGGTAGACCTTGGTAGTATTGTTGCAGAGCTATGCATGATTGTGTCAAGAATGTGTTTACAATTGAGAAGGGTGGTAGGCAGCATTCCCTAAATCCTTTGCAGAATGGAGAGCTCAATAGGAACCTGAGTATTGGTAGTTGAGTTGAGTTGAAGGATTTTGAAAGGGTTATAGGTTAGCATGGAAAGAAAACCTATTCTACACCAAAGATATATGTGAAGATGACAACTGTAGAAAATAAGTTGTAAAAGAAGAATAAAGGAAAGAGTGTAAAATTTTATGTGGTGGAGGACATCTATGTGAAGAACCAATTTGGGGTTTATGTTTTGGAGCCTGAAAGATGTTCTTCTAGCTATTAAGAATGTATTTTCTTCTCACCTTGGGTGTTTGATGCAGGAGCATTCTTGGGAAGTCAGCAATCTTGTATGATGGGGATTCATTCTTAAGTTGTGGAGTTATAGTTTATGAGGTTAGGAATTTGTTTTAGACATGTATTATAACCTTTTCTTATGAGTTATATTTTTATGACCCATATATATTTTTATGAGTAATGAATAATTCTTTTTACATTTAAGGGGTTAAAGAGTACCTAAATTAATACCTTTATTTTAAATTACAAGTCCTAATTCACCCTAAGTTGTAAGATATTACCATTTTCCATAGGTATCAATTTTTGACTAGCTTTCATGAAATGTGGGGAGTTTTTTTTCTTGCATGGTTCTATATGATGAAATGGGATCTTGTTAAGTTATGGAAATGTTATTGGGTAATTAGTGGACCTAAATATAAATTTTTATTGATTTTTGTTCATATTTTCTATATTTTTGGTTTACTCTTCCAAGGTAGACCTATAATGCTTGACTAGATGACTTTTGGCTTACCTAGATATTTAAGGAGTTTGAGTTCATGTAGAAATCATGGAATATTATTGGAGGATTATTATTTTGGATAATTATTTTGAGTATTTGATATCATCAATATAGGAGTAGCTATGATAGAGAGTTTGGAGAAGAGCTAGTGACTGAGGTTTAGAAACAAGGAGGTTTCTTGCTGGCTTGTGAGTACAAGTTGAGATATTGGAGGTTTCTACCAAATTGTTGTTATGTTATAGATATGGGCTAGCCAATATTTGAGTTGGATCTTGAGGGATCTTGTAGAAATATTTTAATTGCTTAGTATTTGGCCATAAGGTAAATTTAATCCCCCTAGTTTCTCTATCTGTTGAGTATGGTCTTTTTCTATAGTAAACTTCCCTCCCTAGTTTTTCACTTTCTTCCCTTTAGATACATGTTCAACATAAGCTTCTATGGCCTAATGAGCTATAGGAGGTAGACTAGGGGATTTTAGAGATTGAGATCTCCTTTTAGGATCTTTTTCTATGATAGCTCCCATGCTTTGGAATTCAACTATATTTGGATCAATAGGCCATTCTTCCAATCTTCTTCTCTAATATATGCTGAAATCAGTTTCATCTTTGGGATCTTCACTTGTTTTAGTAGTGGGGACTAGTGTATCCTCTCTAGTCCTCCTTTGTACCCTCTTCTCCTTTGGGACTATATTAGTTGATTGTAATAAAGCATTAAGGCTTTCTTCATTGTTAACAACTATGAGCTTTGTCTTCTTGCTCTTCCCTAACTTCTAATTCATTGTGTTATATATTTCTATAAAATTATTCAAAATTATCCTCAATCTCTACTCCAAAAATTTTTCAATTTGAGATAAGGTCATAATTGGGGTCTTCTTCATAGATCTCATTCAACATATCCTAATAAACATTCCATCCAATATTTTTCATTTTATAATATTCCAAATCTTCATCATTTCTAATTATATCTCCAAGAAAATCAAATTCATGGACACCCCTAAGATTCATTTTTATCTTTCATATTAACCTAGCATTAAAACCCTCAATATCAATTAACCTTTTTGAATTGAGATCCATATTGTATGGTCTTAATATATGAACCAATTGATTCCTTCCTTCTTTCATTATTTTAAAGTGATGGAATAGGGTGAGGTTAGGGAAGAAAGTTCCTTTTCTTCCCTTTATTGGTGGAAAATTAGTGTCTTGTAACATTATGATATTGCTATCAAGATTTAACTATGTGATTTTGAGTCAAACTCATTGACCCATGTTTCATGAGTAGTGATTCAACATGAATCTATCTCTCATGAGAATAAATGAATTCACCCCTATGGGCATCACCTAGATCCAATGAGTGCTAAGTGTTCCATGCATTCTCATGAGATATGGATTCATGCTAAATTACTACTCATGAAACACGGTTCAATGAGTTGGACTCAAAATCATGTAGTTAAATCCTGATTTCAATATCACAATTTGACTTGCTATGGAAATTATCTCGTACTTATTAATTGATGAGCTTAAGGGGCTTTCTAATGAATGGTTCATAAAGTAAAAACTTGGTGAAGGTTTTGCAAATGGGGTTGCAAGCTTTGGGTTAAACCATGGAAGAAACTTTGTAGTTAGGCACACTTAGGTTGGAGTAGTATTGGGGTGGGTGACCTCCCAAGAAGTCTTGGTGCTTCACTCCTGTGAGAATCACCTAGAGCCAATGAGTGCTAAGTGTTCCATTTATTCTCATGAGAGATGGATTCATGTTGAATCACTACTCATGAAACATAGGTCAATGAGTTTGGCTCAAAATCACATAGTTAAATCCTGATAGCAATATCACAATTTGACTTGTTGTGGAAATTATCTCCTATTTGTCTTGTAACATTGCAATATTCCTGATAACCTCCAAGAATCCTATCCTCAAAGGAACATACCTAGGAAACACATTTGGTCTCCTTGGAAAACCATATATTTAGATGACTATTGTGTGCTTGTAAAAGTAGATATCCCCTTACTGATGCACCATCTCTGGTATGACTTCATAGTCAATTGGCCTATAAAGTGCCCTTAAATCTTGAGGAAAATTCCTTACATTTTTCAAGATTCTTTTCCTCAATACTGATCCAAAATCATTTTCAAAAATAAGATCATTAGATCCCTCCCAATCAGAAGATAAATTGGTAGTCCATAATTGAACTAGTAGTGGTTCACCATCTCTTTCAAACTATAAATCTATGTATTGTGCAAAATAATATTTATTATGAAAAAGAATCAAATGAATCAATAGTAAGAGCCATCTAAGATTTGAGGATTTTCCTATCTTGAGAACCCCTAATGCCTCATTGATATTGTTCTCTAAATAACCCAGGAAATTTTTTAAAATCACTACTTCTCCATCCTTTTAGAGTACAAATCATATCCACAATGTATCCTTACTGAATTTCTTGCTATTTGGGAATCTTATAACTTGATGCAAGGCTCTCTGTGTATTCACAAGGCATCATTATAATGCTCATAGTTTTCCACACTATGTGAGATAGTCAAATGTGAAAATTTTGCACCATCCACCTATTTAACAAAGGACAGAATTAATTTCTATTGTCCATCAACACCTGCATGGTCAAAATCTTCATTGAGTAATTTGATATCAACTATGTCTGTTACTTCATTAGTTGAATGCAAGTTGAAGGCTTTCCTGATTAAATATATGCTCATTTTGAGGAGGACATTCCCATCTACATCTTTGATCACATGTGTTATGGGGTCATACCTTTCCACCAACTCAAGGACTATGTCAATGTCTAATAATATAGTGGGGACTACCAATTTTAATAAATTGTATTTCCATATATTACTGAGTGGACTCCCCAAATTTTCCTTGTCATACCACCATCTAAACATTTGTTAAACCTTGGTTGGCATAGTATCGACAATGCTTCCAAATCTATCGTTTAAACTAGAGCGGGTTTCATTTCCTAGGGTTTTCTATAACTCAGTTACCTCTTTACCCTCCTTAGAATTTGGTAATTTCTCAATGAATTCATCTTTATATGTATTATCCTCATAATTAAAATTACTGGAATACTTTCTAGGAGGCGCCTTTTTCTAATTTTGAAATTTGATCACAACTAGGGTTTATTTCTTCCTTAAAATTCTTAGTTTAACTAGGGCTCTAAATATCACAAATGATTTTCTACAATTGACCAAGTTCTTTCTTCATAGAGGGGGAATCAATAGAGTCAAATTTACTTGTGACTTCTTTGTATGTATCATCTTCAAATTCTTTTCCAATTGATACGTTCAGCAAACTTGATCACTCTACAATTTCAAATCCTTTCATTTGATGTCAAAATTTGAAAGATTTATCCATTTATTAGGTATTTCATCTTCTATTACAACATTTATACCACCAATTCATGCAATACAACATTTTTAAATTTTGAATTGGAAAGCTTCTTCATTTTATTTCTTTGATTTTGAATTTTAACTATAGATGAAGTCTTGATGGCAAATCAGATGATCTCAATCTCTCTTTGACTTTCATTGATATTTCACATTTTGCTCTAGGCCTAGTTTCTAGCCAATAGGAATGAAGAAAATAGCCATGCTAGAAAATGTTGAAAATTCTTGGTGGCTAGAAAGAGAAGGACATGTGTCACCATCTTGCTCAATCATAATACAATTTCCCTTTCCTTGAGATAGCACGTAAGTCATTACTCTTCCATTCATATAATGAGTGGATGGATGGCTGTAATTTATCATAGATTAAATCTAGACCATCAAAATATCCTCATGCATAAATCAGAACTTAAGAGAATTCAACATTAATTGGGACTGTATATGAGCAATTTTAGTATGCTAATAGAAACCAAATTTAAATAAAGCTTCTACAAACTAAACAAAATTTATAAACTTCAAGATAGACTAAGATGAGCTCTCAATTGAGAATATGAGCCATTAATGGGCTCTCTCAATAAGAAGCTCTCTTGTTGAGTGGCTTTGTCTAAATAGATAGGATGTATGCTCAAGCTTATGCTTCAAAAAGGGCTTCAAATGGAGTTGTAATTTGGGTGTGAGTGTATGGTTTTGATGTAAAATGGCTTCTTAAAATGGCATTATGACTTTACTTCATGGATTGTGTTGTTTTTCAAAGGGGAAGGATCCAATTTATAGACAAGAGGCTTGAGGGTTTGAGGGCTAAGATGCAAGGATGGGGAAAAGCTCATGGATGACTCAGATTGCATGAGAGGAGAGCACATGGATTGTGCTTCCTTACAGCCAATTAGGGAGTGACACATCATAGGGTGAGAGGATGGAGGAAAGGGGAAGGATGAGTCAACAAAGGAGACTCAAGGGATAAAATCTTCATAAAGACCCTCATAATGGCTTGTAAGAGCAATAAAAGGGCTTGGAAGAGTCATTTCTGGCCTAGTGGGCTTCATAAAGTTTTATGGTTGGGATATTTTGAAGGAGATGAGAGAAATTTTGACTTGGGCTTGATTAGAAAGGTTTTAAGCTTTCTTAGGATTGTGCAAATGATTAGAGGATGGATTAGGATGGTTTAGGATTAGCTTAGGGATAGGCAAGTGGATGGCATTTAATGAGGGTGGGTGAAGGAGGAGATATTTGTTAACTTTGGCTTGGGTTAGTAAGTCTTAACCCATGTTTAGAGAATGTGACAAGGTTAGGAGGGGATTAGGATTAGGTTTAAAGACATCTTCTAGAAGAGTCTAGACTTTGGATGAGGATAAAAACTTTCTAGAATTGTCTAGAACTTCCTAGGATGAGGATAAATTAGATTTTTAGGAAATAAATAAAGTTTTATTTATTTCAAAGGTTTGGGTTGAGGAGATATTTATTAAAACTTTTTTAATAAACATGAGGATTAATATTTAATCTTAATTAAATATTTTGAGTTGAGATTAGGGGTAGGAAATGATGGGATTAGCCTTTAATCAAAATTAAAGAAGGATTAGAAGATTTTGGAAGAGGTTAGTGGTCTTAAGGAAATTGGCCAAGTTTTGGGCAAAAAATAATTTTTTTATTTATTTTGGGTTTTTTGGTCAATTTATTAATTAAATAACTAATAAATAAGGAAATAATGTTTAAATAAGATTTAAACATTTTTGGGAAGGATTCCTTAATTAAATATTTTTAATTAATATAAAAGGATTTAATGGCATAAAAATTAATTAATTAATTAATTAATTAATGATGATGTCATCAGGAATTTTTCAGAAAATAAAAATACTTTATTTTCTAAAGGTTTTTAGGTGTCTACATTTTTCCCCTCTTTGATGTAATGCCGCAAGTGGCATGGCATCAAAGATAAGAAAATAAGATGCCCAAGGCTAGAGCAGAAGAGGAGAGAATGGACTGTGAGATGCCCCCTCAAGAAGGTAGCGGGGAGAGAAAGCGAGGCTCGATGGCTTCTTAAAAAGTACAAGAATCTTGGATGAGCAAGGAAACTTAGATTGGCAAAGAGAAGGGGCTGAATTAGCTCAAACTCTCACTATGGGAGAATGATAAAGGAGAATTAGATGCACAAGAGGAAGCAAGCTTAAGACTTTAGGGAAGGTGGAGGATGAAGGAGCAGAGCGCTATAAAAAGGAATCCAAGATAGGGAGATGGATGAGGGGATTATAAAACTACTGCAATAGGATTTCAAAGAGTTAGATTGGCAGAAGATGGGTTTCAAAGATCCCTATGACTAGGATTGTGGATCCCTAAAGCTAAAGGTGAGGAGTGATTCAAAGAGATATTGATGCATAAGCTGGGGTAGGAGAGACGGATGTTGGATATGGATGGGGGATAATGGAGATGAAGGAAAACCATTGAAGCTTTTTGAGCGGGGGGATACTTCAAAGAGAAGTACCACCATGTAGTTGAGCACTAGATTTGCTATAGGACTATTGGTTAATTGCCAAGGTTACCAAGAACATCAAGGCCTTTTCACCAACTGTCCAGAGGACTAACGAACTGACTCAAAACAAACACGCAAGGATTTCCCCAGCATCACACATGAATCTTGAAAGAATCAGAGTGGAACCAACAATGGGTAACCCACAAGTAGAAAAGAAAAACAAACAAAAGACTTGATCAAGACCTTATTCCCAGATTGCCCCATTCGTAGTATACCATGATATGGAAGATCATGGCAACTTTGAGGAGGGAACAAAAAGATTTTTTGCAAAAGATACTTCAAGACCCAAAAGGGAAGATTCCAAATCAAAAGAAAGTGAAAATCCAAAAGAGAAACATTTTCCAATGAGATGGGTAGGACGAGGTACTAACAGACCAAGATCAGACATGAGGAAAGCTATATCCTACAAGGATCTATCAAAGAGCACCTAAGTTGGTGGATTTGGATGAATGATGCATCTGGCAAGCTAAACTAAGAAAGATAACACTTTGGTGACAGGAAATCTAGCTAAAGGATGCATTGGAATAGCTAACCAAGATGTGTGATGGGTGCAAGATGCTGATCAAGGACGAACTGACATGAACACTGGATAGATACAATGGTACTAAGCTAAAGAGGATGTACAAGCTGATGGACCAAGATATGTTACAAATGTACAAGTTTTTTCATGTTTTGGTTTTTGTGAGATGGAAATGTTTGTGAAGGATGGGATGTCTATAATAGGTGATAGGTGGATAGGTAGATGGTTTGCGAAAAGCTTAAGTGAAAATGGAGTTTTGTGTGTGCACGTGATAGTATACAAGCTAGGATACAAGATTATTTACAGGCTGGAATATGGTACAAACTTTGGACAAGATTCGGATATACAAGGTATGGTACAAGATTTACAAGGTATAATAAAAGCTTTGGTATAAGACTTTACAAGCTGAGGTACAAGATTTTACAAGCTGTACAGGAGGTATTTACAAGCTCCATTAGATTTTGCATATTTGGTTGGAACACCAAGGGAACAAGCAGGTGTTTTATGGGATGGTGGGTGAATGGATGAGGGATAGGATAGTGATAGATAATGGATTAGTCTTAGTACACAAGGTGCCTGAATTACCAGGTTTTCACCAAGGTACCTATCCAAGGCGCTTGAATTGCCAAGTTTTCACCATTGGATGCTTATTTCTCTTTACTATTTTTTTTTGTATTTTTCAAAAGCTGGGTATACCAAGGATCTTCAAGCATAGAACTTCTTGAGATGAATGATGTTAGTAGGATCATTCAAGAGTTCTCCTTTCGGTGTAGATAGCTAATAGGCTTCAGAGCCAAAGGAAGTAGTGACAACATAAGGACCAAGCCATGTAGGTTCAAACTTGCCTTTCTTTTCTCGATCTACTTGGATTTTCATGTTTTCTTTGAGGACCATGTCACCTGGCTGAAAGTGTTATGGAAACACCTTCTTGTTGAAATTCCTTTTGAGATGAGTTTGATAGACTATGAGATGATCATAGGCTTGTTGTCACTTCTCGTCTAAGAGATCTAGCTAGTTGAGCCGAGCTACTCTGTATTCTTCATCTGATATTTGCCCTTGCAAAGATATGCACAAGGAGGGAAGTTCAACCTCTATAGGTAGTATAGCTTCGGCACCATAGACTAGGGAGTATGGAGTTGTGCCTATGGATGTACGTAAGGAAGTTCGATAGGCCCATAGGGTTGGATTTATTTGTAGGTACCAATCACGGCCAGAATCATTGGCAACTTTCTTTAGGATTTTGAGGAGGGTTTTGCTAGTTGCCTTTGCCTGGCCATTACCTTGTGGGAAATATGGGCTAGAAAAGTAGTGATGGATGTGGAGGGAAGTGCATAATTCTTCCATGTTGAGATTTTCAAAGTTACCTCCATGGTCGGTGAAGATGGTGTATGGGATGCCAAAGCGGCAAATAATGTGGTACAAGATGAACTTGGAGACCTGAACTCCTATAGCTGAGACTAGGGGGACTACTTCCACCCATTTAGTGAAATAGTCTATAGCTGTTATTATCCATTTATGTCCATCAGATGAGAGGGGTGTGATAGTTCCAACTAGATCAAGGCCCCAACAAGAGAAAGGCCAAGGTGGTGCAATAGGTTGTAGATCCTGTGTTGGAGCATGCGCAAGATTTGCATGTTGCTAACATGGGAGACACTTTCTGAAAAAGTCATAGGGGTCTTCTTTAATGGTAGGCTAATAGTAGCCTACTCTAAGGATTTGTTGCGCTAGGATAATACCACTCATATGGGCACTACAAAGTCTAGTGTACTTCCTTTAACACCATCGCAGCCTTTTTTTGGTCTAAACATCAAGAGAGAGTATCGTGATAACCCTGACGATATAGGGTATTGGCTATGATAACATAGCGGGATGATTTTTGAATGAGGTTTTGGCGTTGGGTACGTGTGAGGTGAGGGGATATGATACCATCGTTAAGGTAAGAATGAATCTCATGGTACCAAGGGGATTGGGGACCAACCAAGATACAAACACGGTTTGAATCCTCATTCACATAGGTGGGTGTGAGGAACCGCTCCACTAAAAACTCATACTGTGTAGCTACTTGGGGAATTTCCAAGAGTGAGCCTATAGTAGCCATAGCATCTGCTGCTTTGTTCTATATTCGAGGCACTTGTGTAAACTAAAGCCTTGTAAAATGTTGGGTTAGCTGATCAACTAGCTCTTTGTAGGGTAATAGCTTTTCATCTTTAGTTTGATATTCATTTAGGGCTTGCTTGATGATGAGCTGAGAATCGCCAAAGATTTGTAGCTCAGCAATGTTCCATTCTGCAGCTATCTTTAATCCTGCTATGAGGGCCTCATATTCAGCTATATTGTTGGTACTAGGGAATTGTAGCTTGAAGACTTTTGGAATGTAATCTCCTTGAGGTGTGGCCAACAATATTCCTGCCCCTGATCCATGAGATGTGTATGAGCCATCAAAATAAAGTTTCCATGGGGGTTGTTCTTCAATTAGACAGATATGCTCATCTGGAAATTCTATGATCAATGGATAAGCATCTATTAGAGGTGCATCAGCTAGGTGATCTGCTATAGCTTGCCCTTTGATTGCCTTTCTATCCACATACTAGATGTCAAATTTGCTAAGGAGCATAACCCATTTGGCCAAACGGACTATAAGTGTTGTTCTGGAGAGCATATACTTGAGAGGGTCAATCTTGGAGACTAGTTGGATGGCATGACTTAGCATGTAATGGTGAAGCTTTTAAGTTGAGAAAACAACTGCCAAACAAGCTTTTTCCATAGGAGTGTAATTGAGTTCATAACCAACTAGGGTTCTACTGATGTAGTAGATGGCTCTTTCTCTGCTGTAGTCATCGAGCTATGCTAGAAGTGCCCTTAGAGTAGTAGGTGTTGCTGATATCTACAAAATCAGGGGACGACCAGGAACTACTGGAACCAAGATAGGGGATTGATGAGATACTACTTGAGATGGTCGAAGCTATGCTGACATAAAGGATCCCACTTGAAGTTCTCATCCTTCTTCAGTAAATGTGAAAATGGTGTACACTTATCTGCAAGCTGGGAGATGAAGTGCCAAATAGATTGAAGCTTTCTCTGAAGAGAACGAAGTTGTCGCCATTTCTGGGGAGGAGGCATGTCTAAGATAGCCTTGACCTTCTTGGGGTCGATCTCTATACCTCGTTTTAAAACTATAAAGACTAGAAGCTTGCCAAATGTGACCCCAAAGACACATTTCTTGGGATTTAGCATGAGATGATATTTGGCTAACCTATCAAAGATTTTCTCTAGGTTAGCAAGATGATCGATGAAGGTATCAGACTTGACCAAGATATCATCCACATAATCCTCCAAAATGCTATGGATGAGATCATGAAAAATGGCTGTCATAGCTCTTTGATAGGTAGCCCCAACATTCTTTAGGCCAAAAGGAATCATGTTGTAGCAAAAGGTTCCCCAAGGAGTAGTGAATGTTGTCTTATGCTGATCCTCTTCTGCAATCTTGATTTGATTATACCCAGAAAATCCATTCATGAGTGACAAAATTTCATGTCCAGCTGTAAGATCTACAGTCATATCTATGTTGGACAAGGGAAAATCATCTTTCAGACAAGCTTTGTTAAGATCTCTAAAATTAGTGCAGATTCTGATGTCACCAGAAGGCTTAGTGATGGGGACCATGTCGAATATCCACTCTGAATAGTCGATAGGTCAGATAACCTTAGTAGCTAACATTCTTTCTAACTCGGCTTTGACTAGTAATGCCACCTTGGGGTGCATTTTTCTAAGCTTTTGTCTGATGGGCTTGATCTGTGGATTGACTGCAAGATGATGAACTACAAGCTTTGGATCAAGCCCTGGCATGTCCTGATATGACCATGCAAATCGTCCAATGTTATCTCTTAAGACCTCAAAGAAGAGATCAGCTTGGTCTTGTGATAGGGATGTAGCAATGTGAACAAGCCTAGGGATCTCTAAAGATTCGATGTTGACTTCCCTAGTATCCTCAATTAGAATAGAAGATATCTCTGGTCGATTATCTTGAGGAGGTAATGCTAAATCCTCATGTTCTGCTTGCGGCTCTGGATGTTCTTGCTGAGGGGTTCTCTTCACTACCTTAGCTAGTCTCAGATTCACCTTAGTTCCAGTTTTGGGTGTATCAAAACTAGGTTGGGGATTTTCTCCAAAATACCCCTTGGGATCTAGCTTGTAGATATAGGCAAAATCTGGCTTTATTTTCTTTTGAGGTGTTTCAGCTCCCATGAATCTCAAAAGTGCTTCCTCTGATGTGAACACATCAATGTGTATGACGCTTGGTTAGTCCCAATCTATGAGTTGTAGATTGGTGAGTGGTAGGTCAATGAGGTGGATGGATAGTTCTTGGAGAATAGAGTCTCTGAGGGAGATTTGGTCTAGGATATCATCATAGGCTCTCTTTTCAACTTCCTTAGGAATGTCTTCGATTTCAACAAGGTCACGGTGAATGTTCAAAAAAGTGTAACCATCCGTATTGGTGCCCTCAGTTGTGGGTATGCCAAAGCCAAGACTTGACTTTGATTACCACTTGTGTGCACCGATGGGGCACTGTATGCCTCTTTCTTCTGGTCCTAGACCACCACCTTGATAGTTCCATTTGTCAGTGATGAGCTTATGTTCTTGGGGATACCTCTAGCTAAAGTGATCAAGGTGTGCCTGATTCCTTTGAGGTGCATCCTTATGTAACCAATTCTTGATATCTAGAGTGAGCTCCTCATGAAGAGGGATTTTTGAGGATACAAAGGTTGTTGGGCCAAACTATTTGTATTGAGGAGGTGGAATCTCCTTAGCTTTATGATATGTCAGTCGTCCATGGGCATGTGGATCAAGTGGGAGTGCCCCGACAGCAAATGCATCAGACAAACTATACTCTCCACAGCCCTTGTTATTGATCTTCATGGTAGACAGGGTAGAGGCAAGGATGGTTTCTAGGTCATTACAAGTGTGAGATGAGCTAGCAATGGATGTGCTGATATCAATTCTAGGGCAATGGTTTGTATATGAAGCTTCAACCGCATTACAGTAAGCAAAGGGTTCTAGATCGGCATGGATGGTTACCTCAGTGCCTTGATGTAGAAATTTGATGCATTGATGGTAAGTGGAGGGAACAACTTTCATGGCATGAATCCATGGGCGACCAAGGAGGATGTTGAATGGTAGATTTAGATTGATAACATGGTACAGTGTTTCTTGGATGACTGGCCCAACCTTGATCGGTAGTAAAATAGTTCCTTCTGTGGTTCTTTCCAAGTTGTCATAAGCTTTGATGGTGATAACCTCACTGATGATATCTGCCTCAGTATAACCAGCTTGTTTTATGAATTTTAAGGTGCAAATATTCAATGTTGATCCATTATCTATCATTACTCTGTTCACAAAAAAATTGGATACCATGATGGCTATGCGAAGTGGAAGGGTGTGATCTGGCTCGACCACGGGTATGTCGGTGGGTTTGAATGATAGGGCACATGAGGATGAAAGGTGTCCAACAAGATTATGAAAATTAGTAGCATTGATATCAAAAGGGACACGAGATTCTATGAGAGCACTGTCAAGGATGTTCTTGTACATAGGACTAGTGTGAAGAAGGTCTAAAATGGAGATTTGGGCTGGCATGATCCCAAGGTGTTCCAAGATATTGTACTGGCTTTTTGATGGAGCTGATGGTGCTGGTGAAACGGGTGGACCTGCGATGTTAAATCGAGCTCTTCGAGTGGTGACTGCACACTCATTGTTTGGTCCTTGGATATTGATAAAATTGACAGAAGGCTCTTTCTCGAATATACAACCTATAAGGCTACCATAGTCTATATAGGATGAAGTGTGGTCATTGTTCTTCCCATGCTATTGGTTTGGCTGATGGCTATTGGTGTTGTTGTTTTTGGTATGGATAGGTTCTTTTCCAGGATTTTGATTGTTATGAGGAGGAAAAGCATATTGATAGATCTGTAAGCCTGCATTGGGAGAGGTTTGGGCACCAATAGTGATTTCCTTCCTATCAATGAGGTCCTGCACATAGTCTTTTAGTTTCATGCATTTGAGGGTAGTGTGACCTTTTACCCTATGAAATTTGCAGTACTCATTGTCTTTGTACCATGCAACTTTGGATTGGCTTGGGTCAATTTGCTAGGTAGGAGGAAATTTGATGAGGTTTTCCTTGACTAATTTCTCAAAAATGACATCCAATGGCTCACCAAGGGGTGTATAGTTTCTAGGTGTAGGTTGGAATATGAGCTTTTCTCTACATTGATGGCATTAGCTTGATTGCTAGACCCTTGAAAGTTTGGTCTTTGATTGTGGTTTTGATAGCTGTGGTTATTTTGCTATTGGTAGTTGATAGCTTGCTAATTATTTGGTTGGTAGGGTGGGTTGGATTGGTTGTGAGAAGGACCAACAATATTCACATGTCTGGTGTCAATGATGCCATCTATTGCAACATGCTTGTTTTTGTTCCAATACCTAGACTTGTCATTGGAATGTGATTGATTTTGGTTGGCTTCCTTGTAAATCTTGACCACACCATCTTTAATGAGTCCTTGCTCAAGGATCATTCCTTTCTCTTTGATATCTTTGTAGGTCTGCAAACAGTTCATGGTCATGTGGTGAGCCAAGCTAGGATGGGCATTATCAATAAACATTTTCACCAAATGGCACTCTGGCAAGGTGCAAGATATGCGGGTGGTAAGGGTTTGCCATCTTTGCAGATATTCGGGAAGGCTTTCTCCACCTTTTTGCTTGGTGTGGACAAGATCAACTACTGATAGCTCTGTTTCAACAAGATGAGCATATTGGGCTACAAAATGCCTCAGATAATTCAGCAAAAAATTTAATTGTTCCATAAGGGATTCTATAAAACCATTCAAGAGCTAGTTCGGCCAAGCTTTTGTGAAAGAGACGCAAGAGGAAGATGTCATCGTATGCCACTTCTTGGCAGTGCATGTAAAATTCTTTGATATGTGTGACAGGGTCTCCTTTTCCTCTAAATTTGTCAAATTTGGGTGTCTCAAAATGCTTGGGGAATGGCATCATGGTAATGGATCTGTCAAATGGGTAAGGGTAGACATTCTCAAACTTGAAAGTTTTTTGATCATTTCCCTCTTGGATGTTCTTCAAAGCTGTTTTCATGGCTTCCCATTCTAAATTAATGGGTGATGGCTGGGGTGCCCCCAATGTAGGAGTGCCTTGAGGTAGGTATGCACTAGATGGGGCCACTAAAAATGGATGGCTATGAGGGATTTGCTGATAGGGATTGTACATTGTTTTGGCAGCTACATGGTGGATGACGGTTTGCTGAGGGGGAGGTGGTGCATAGTGTAGCATGTGCTGTGAGGCTTGTTGTTGATATGGGATTTGAGGTTGGGATTGAGGAACATAAGCTGGCTATGGGATAAATGAATTTCTTTGTGGAGGTAAGGTATAAGATGGTTGTGAAGCTTGGGGAAAGGATCGGGGGGCTTGTGGCGTTTGACCAAGGTATGTGTGCTACGCCCCTATTTGAGATGTTACCTGCAAATAATTGGTGGTTGGCTGGATTGGTGGGTTACCTCCTACAAGTGGCATTGAAAAGTAGTTGGTAATAGGAGGTAATGGATTAGTTGGTGGTGGAGGTGGTGGGAATTGAAAGCTAGGAAATGGAATTGATGGGGTTTGATAGCTTGGTGGCTAGAATTGGAAGCTTGGTAGAGTGGTGGCGGGAGCTTGGGTCACTTGAGAGCTGGGTAGAACATTGGTAGTAGCTTGTGGGGTTTGATAGCTTTGTGGAGTGAGGGTAGTAGCTTGTGGATTTGTGGCTGATGGCACTAAGCTCCCAAGACCTAATGGAAATGATGACATTGTGCTTTTGACTATGGTGAACAAGCTGGGGGTGATAAAAGGTTGATTACTTGGCCCCATGGGTGGCATCCCTGTTGTATATTGCTAAGGTTGGCCAAAGATGCTAGCACTAATTTGGGAGATGGGTGGATTTGGAAGGCTGGGTTGGGGAGCAGTAGTAGCAATAGTGAAAGGCATGAACGGTGAGTTTTTTTGGGTAAAGGGGGTTTGCAACGAAGAGGAATGAACCAAGGATGGAGTGGTGGTGGTTGGGTTGGCTTGCAACATGGAGATTTCAACTTGGGTGGATGATGGTATGTTTGGGTCTATTGGATCATATGGATTGGCTGGAGGCTCTTCTTTTGGCATATATTGAGGATAATTTGGATCATAAGAGCCTATGGGTGGTGGCAGCTACCCAAACAATGGGTGAGATGGATCTGATAATGGAGGGGTTCTTCCAAAGTCAAAAGTTCCTACATTGTCCCTTCAAAAATTAGCCATGATTGTCTCTTTGTTCTTGTCTATAATGGTGTTTACCAATACTACATTTCTTGGTTGGTTCATGAAAGCTTCAATGTCAGTAGATCATGGCATAGCTTTCTCTGGGCTGAAGGATGGCTAAGTGCTCAAGGGGGGTGAGGCTATTCGATCCAAATGATAGGGCTCCATTGTTTCTTTCTTCTTGGCTAATCAAGTGACGGGTGGCATGAAAAATGCTCCTAGGGATGAGATGCAACAAATGCTGGTGGATGTCAAAGGGAGGAAGGCTTTTCTATGCAAATGATTTCCTAGGTTGGGGCAAAGCTATATGAAAAAACCTAAGGAGGATTGGGTTGGGGATTCTAGCTTCAAAGATATGTTTCCAAAGCACAAAAGGTCTGCTTTCCTATGTGCAAGCTTGGTGGTGATTGTGTCAACTTAAGGATAGACTGATGATCTTTTAGGAAGAACACGAGATTGACCACTTGTGGATCCCAACCTTTAGCTCAAGGTGATGAGGGATAAAAAGTGGCAAAGCTAGATTACCCTAGACAAAGCTTTGTCAAAGGGATAACCTTCGTGAGATTGGTGGTTTTGAAAGATTTTAGGAATGGCAAACTTTTAGCAAGGTGACAACAATTTTTGAAGGATTTTCGATTACTGGCTAGATGGTTTGGGCCTAAATGAGATGGATGAGCTAATAATGCTTAAGGGGATAACCTAAGATGGCTGACTTTTCTACAAAGATGACTCTAAGGTGAAGCTTATCCAAGAAGGTGTGGAGAAACAAGGGTGTCTAATTATAGAAATCATGCCTAGTTGGTAAGGCATAAGCAAGATTAACTCCTGGATGTTGGCTAAATTTGATGTTATGCTCTAACTAGGCCTCTTGAAGTGCTTCGTCGGCAGCTTTATCCTCTACTTTGTGGAGTTTGGAAATTCGAGGACTTGGTGTTAGTTCCTTTCTCTTGGCTGAAAGTTCTTGGTATGCCTGAGATGGTTTGAGTTTAACTTTGTGGAACTTCTGTTTGGGTTTGGGTTGCTCTGACATCAATTCTTGAATCTGCTTGGCTTTGAGAGACCTCTATTATTTGGCTTCAACTTGTTCAACTTCTGGAATAGGAAGTGACTACGCTAAGTGTACCTTAAGTTAGTATTGACCAAGTTTGGCAAACATTCATTCAACAAATAAAAAAGCAAGCAATAGATAGGAACAACCAGATAGAAGTTTTTGATTCTCAGAATGTGATACTTGCACTGAGGAGTGTGTATGTTTTACAAATGTTTCGATCAGTCACTTCAAACATATTAACACTCTAGATGGTTGTCTACAAAGCTGACAGTTGGTTTAGCTAGGGAGTCCTATTTATACCCAAAGGTACATGAGGCCCAAATCCGTAGATGAAACCAACAAGATGTCACATAGCCGAGAGGAGCGGTAACCCACTTCTCCTCTTTCACTTCTCAAGGGTATAAAGTTCCTTAAGGCTTAGCCTGAGTGACAAAAATATTGAGTCCAAGAGAGGTGTCTTTCGATTCACCTCTCAATTCTTATACTTCGCCAGAATGCTAGAGTTGAGGTCGTCCAAGGGGTGATGAAATCCCCAAGCAGGCCTCCTAAAAAGAAACAAGGTTTTGGATCCTAATCTTATGCACCCAAGATGGCCTTGAAAGATGACAAGGGAAGAGAAAACTTGGATTACCTTGGGCTAAAACAAAAACACGCTTGTTCTTTTACCAACTGACTCTTATGTGTGCTAATCTAGACTTTGCAAGAACTCATGTTTAAGAGACAATGTTCAATTCCAACTTGAAGTGCCAACAAAAGTAAATCGATCGAAGAATGCAAACAAGAAGAAGAGTTAGGGTTAACAAAAGAAAACTCATGCGCCTGGAGGCCCTCCACGTCAAGTATCTATTAATTTCCTTTAAAGCATTCAAGAGTTGGTGTGATTTTGTTTTAAGCCCAAAGCAAAAATGTGTGAGACTCAATTTGTCAAGCGCATGCCTGGAGGCCCTCCATGTCAATAGTTGTTCAATTTTAGTGCCCAAACTTGAAGTGTGATCGATTTAATCTAGAGTTTTGGTCATTTAAATTTTTTTATAAAGTTAAAGCAAATGTTCAAAGACCAAGTGAGTGAGTTAGATTGTGGAACATTTAACACCTTTTTCAAGTAGACCCATCACCATAAATGGTGCTAAGATTGCAACCAATGGTTGAATTGATGGGTGATTAGAAAAGAGGTGAGTCCAAGGAACTACTCAAATTGATTTTTGCAAATTTTTATTTAACTTAACAAAGTTTCTTAAATGTCCAAAAATCAAACTTTAGCTAAATTGCATGTGGAAAAGAGATTTGTTTTGTTCAATTTTAGAAGCTCCAAATGAAGTGTTTGATATTGCAATGGTTAATTGATCCTTGGCATTCAAGATTGGATTTGTTGTTTTAATCATGCATTCAAGGAAAATTTAATTTTAATCCATGGCATTCAAGAGTGTGTTTAGCAACATGCATTCAAAGACAAGTGATTAAACATTCAAGTTTTTTCCTTTGAGCATTCAAAATTGAGATTTTGCGTGTTGTTTTAAGAACTTTGAAGTGCTTTTTTTTAACCTCAGATCATTCAAGATTGTTTTGGACTCAAAAGTGAAAATGACTCTTTGGACTTTGGTTTTCATTCAAGATTTTGTGTTCTAGTTTGCATATTTTAAGCCTAAAAATGATATTCCTAGATTGTTTTGATGCATGAAAAACCTAAGAAACATTCAAGATTTTGCAACAAGACATTTGTTTGGAACAAATAACAAATCTTTTAGGACAATTTTTGGCAACCATTTAGGACTCTTAGTTTTCATGAGATTTTTAAAAGAACTTTAAAATATTTGCAAATGAGGTTCATTTTATCCTTGATTGATGCTTTGAGTTTGATTTAGATTTTAGTGTGCACTTAGTGTTGATTTTGAACCTTTTGAAATGGAAACTTGAAGTTCTTTTTAAATTTCCAAAAATGAAGTGTTCCTAACTTTGCATGAATGCATCTAAAACCTTGATGTTGCAAGGATGCAAATGATTGAATTGGTTTAGTTTCATTTGTTAAAAGGCTTTTTTTTTTTTTTGCAAATTTTTAGTTTTTAATGGATTTAAGTATGATTTAGGGGTTCATTTTAAGCACTAAAAAGAAGTGTGTATGATTTTGCTTCCTTCAAAAAAAATGGCCAAGATCTCCCACAAGAAGAAGTAGATGGAATAAGAAGAATATAGACAAGAAGAGGAAGAAGAATTCCAAGTGCTTTGTCCACCTATAAGCTTGAAAAATCTGGCAACACTATGAGATAGATTATGAGTTCCTTTGTCTTTTTCATGCTCATGTGGACCTACAAAACCAATTTATACAATCCTACCAATCACAAAAACAAACAAAATTAGCCAAAATTAGCAAATGACATACAAAACTTGACTAAAAAAGCTAATGAAGATGACCCATGCGGGGTCCCACCGGGTGTGCCAAAATGTATATGAGAAATGTTAGTATGCTAATAGAAACCAAATTTAAATAAAGCTTCTACAAACTAAAAAAAATTCATAAACTTCAAGATAGACTAAGATGAGCTCTCAATTGAGAATATGAGCCATTAATGGGCTCTCTCAATAAGAAGCTCTCTTGTTGCGTGGCTTTGTCTAAATAGATAGGATGTATGCTCAAGCTTATGCTTCAAAAAGGGCTTCAAATGGAGTTGTAATTTGGGTGTGAGTGTATGGTTTTGATGTAAAATGGCTTCTTAAAATGGCATTATGACTTTACTTCATCAATTGTGTTGTTTTGCAAAGGGGAAGGATCCAATTTATAGGCAATAGGCTTGAGGTTTTGAGGGCTAAGATGCAAGGATGGGGAAAAGCTCATGGATGGCTCAGATTGCATGAGAGGAGAGCACATGGATTGTGCTTCCTTACAGCCAATTAGGGAGTGACACATCATAGGGTGAGAGGATGGAGGAAAGGGGAAGGATGAGTCAACAAAGGAGGCTCAAGGGATAAAATCTTCATAAAGACCCTCATAATGGCTTGTAAGAGCAATAAAAGGGCTTGGAAGACTCATTTATGGCCTAGTGGGTGTCATAAAGTTTTATGGTTGGGATATTTTGAAGGAGATGAGAGGAATTTCGACTTGGGCTTGATTAGAAAGGTTTTAAGCTTGCTTAGGATTGTGCAAATGATTAGAGGATGGATTAGGATGGTTTAGGATTAGCTTAGGGATAGGCAAGTGGATGGCATTTAATGAGGGTGGGTGAAGGAGGAGATATTTGTTAACTTTGGCTTGGGTTAGTAAGTCTTAACCCATGTTTAGAGAATGTGACAAGGTTAGGAGGGGATTAGGATTAGGTTTAAAGACATCTTCTAGAAGAGTCTAGAACTTCTTAGGATGAGGATAAATTAGATTTTTATGAAATTAATAAATTTTTATTTATTTCAAGGGTTTGGGTTGAGGAGATATTTATTAAAACTTTTTTAATAAACATGAGGATTAATATTTAATCTTAATTAAATATTTTGAGTTGGGATTAGGGGTAGGAAATGATGGGTTTAGCCTTTAATCAAAATTAAAGAAGGATTAGAAGATTTTGGAAGAGGTTAGTGGTCTTAAGGAAATCGGCCAAGTTTTGGGCAAAAAATAAATTTTTTATTTATTTTGGGTTTTTTGGTCAATTTATTAATTAAATAATTAATAAATAAGGAAATAATGTTTAAATAAGATTTAAACATTTTTGGGAGGGATTCTTTAATTAAGATAAAGGGATTTAATGGCATAAAAATAAATTAATTAATTAAATAATTAATTAATTAATAAATGATGATGTCATCAGGAATTTTTTAGAAAATAAAAATATTTTATTTTCTAAAGGTTTTTAGGTGTCTACAGGGACATGTGGTGCAATTACATTGTATCTCAAAATAAAGCCTATAAGTTTGCGAGATAATGTAGCTCATTGACTTATCATGTACCAAATCCCTTACTTTATCCTTGTGTATGGGTCTCTTTGACATTTTACAAATATGGACCAATTAGCACTTACGTCTCATTGATTCATTAGGTATCACTACTAGGATTTCCCTTCAAAGAGTATCACACATCAACATCTCACATAATCTCAAACTTAATGTGTTAGTCAAGTGAAGTAACATGGGTCATAGATCTTACTTCAAAAGAAAATATCACCCAACAGTTTAGATAGACTACAAGATTAAATGATGACCATTAATTTACTACATGTGCTTAATCCCTTACTTAAACAACATGAGGGATCTTCACTAGAGATGAGACATGTGGCTTCATCTTGTTTATTCTCTCTAAGATCAAGATCCTTTCCAAGAGAACACAATGTGTCCAATCATCCTTAGTATTTTCCCTAAAATCAAGATACATCACTAAAATTTATTAGTAGCTATGTGGCCAATTGTATCTCAAGTCCCTATTGATAACACAAGGTCTCACTAAAATTGGACTTTGTTAAGGTCCATGTGTCATCATTATGCATATTCACCATGAGAAAAGTATATATGTGTCTAAACACACACCATTGATCTCCTTTGTTCTTGTTTGACTACATGGGGCCCTTTTTGGCACATGTCATAATCTCACTCCTTCACTATGAGCCTAGATTAGAATAGCAAATGAAAGTGGACCTTAGAGCTTATCTTCTTTATTTTGTTCATTGATCATGCTTGACTCCACATGTTCACATCTCACATGTTTTTCATGGTAAGTATTAGAGTTGAGATGCAGTGTGCGTCATCCAATCTTTAGTCTTTCAAATCATAAAAAGGGGACCCAACAAAGGCAATTTAGACTTAGGATAACACTAGAGTATGCAGTGAAAAAAATAAAGGAAAAATGTGGGGTCACAACTTAAAGTGATCAATCTTAACAAGGGGGGTGCAACTTTAAAAGAGAAAAGGGGACCCCCACGGCTTAGGAAAAGAAAAACCTAGGGAAAAAAACATATAACAAGGGTGTTTTCTTCCTGGGTAGGGTTTACCACTAGGTTTTTTTGACAAATAGGAGGATCTCAAGGCCAACATTAAGCAAAAATCATCTAAAAATAAGGTAAAACCTATAAAATTGAATACTCACCAATAGTGGCTCTTTTTGGGGATAGTGGGCATTTATTAGTTCACATAAGGATTCAAAATCTCTAGGTTAAGCAAACCACAAACTTGACAATGCTAAGAGAGAGGCCAACATACAAGAGGAAAATAACACACCTATATATAGAATAAGTATATGCAAAAAATAACCTATTGTTCATGGAAAAGAGAGGCATACCTTCATGAGAAATACCTTTTTAGGAACTATTACCTTTTGAGAAATACTCTTATTTCCTTCTTGATTGTTACTTTGTCAGCCAAAACTACAAGGGGTAACTTGGAGTTTGATGCCTTTTTGTTGTCATCTAGAGTCCTTTTGATGATCTTTAACAAACTTTTATTTGTTAATTCAGCCTGCCCATTTCCTTTTAGATGATATGGAGATGATGTCAATCTAGTGATGTCACATTTTTCACAAAACTTTATGAACTCATCTTATCTAGAGCACATAGAATTATCACTTACAATTTTTTCTAGACATCAAAATCTAGTGATTATTTTACTTAGCAAGAAATTGTTCACAATCTTGCTAGTCACTTTTTTTGTGGGAATAGCTTCTACCCATTTTGTGAAATAGCTAGTTGCTACAAGGATCCAAGAATAACCAATGCTAGATTTATTCACTATCTCTCATATAAAATCCATTCCCCACTGCTGAAAAGATACTTGGACTTCCATTGGTTTTAGTGGGGTGTTCCTAGGGAATTTCAACTCGCTAGAAAACTTTTGACAAGGATCAAATCTTCTAACTAAACAATGAGCATCCTTGAATAGGTTGGGCCACCAAACACTGGCTCTCATTACATTGTGTGTTGTCGTCTTGGCCATGTAATGACAAACATAGACTCTTGAATGTATCTCAACAAGTATCTTAGATGATTTTTAATTATTAATACATTTCAATAATACTCCTTCAAATTTTCTCCACCAAATTTTCCCATTAATAATAATATACCTAATTACTTACAATTTTATAGATCTTTTTTTAGTTGTCAATCAAATTAGGTGGAGCTTCCATGTGTTGGAGATAATAAATGGCATTAGTATACCACTCACAGTAATCTATATCACAAGTATTGGGTTGGTGGTCTTCATCCACAAGATTTATTTGATTGTCATCCAAGTTACTCTGAGCCATTAGCTTTGCTAACCCTTGGTCTCTTACTAGTTTTGTAATTTGGATGTCCACGTTGAACTCTTGAATTTGATTTATCCATGTACATCTTCTACCAAATATGTCTTGCTAGAAAAAAAATGTCTTTCACAGCACCACTGGGAACAAAAGCTACATTAATAGTACCAACTAGATAGCATCTGAAAGATTTGACTACTTTTACAAGAGCATAAGTTTTCTTCTCATTTATGTCATATTTTAGCTCTACAGCTTGCAAAGATTTGCTAAAAAATGCAATAGGTTGTTCAAAACCCTCGTCATTCTTTTGGAGCAAGACTACTACAATGGTATGGAAAGATGCAAGTGAAAAAAATGCATTGGCTTGGTGTAATTTGGAGCCCTAAATATAGGGGCATTTTTTATTGTCCATGGGTAAGTACTGTGTATGAGGTTCCATCAATAGTTGTGTAACACTCACCTTTTGATTCAGAATCTGATTCATATTCTAAAAATAAATTTCTAGAGTCGCCATTTGAACAGGAATCAGGTTTTGAACACAAAGCTACAATATTTAATTCATTAGTAGATAGCAATTGCATCATACGAACAATCTCTGAACAATTCTCATTGTCATGATCCATGGTTAAATGAAAGATGCAAATATTTCCCTTTTTCAATGCTACTTTGATTTGCAACCTAGGTTGTAAACTTGTAAGCTGCGAAAATCTACTTTCATTGCTTCTTCCAGGTGAGTTTTGGTACTTCCGTTGATAAGAATTATTCAATCCGAGTAATTGCTATTTCATTACGACTAATTCATTAGAAGACTTCTGAATTATTTCTTCTAATGACATGGTATTACTAGAACTCCCTTTAGTTTGAAGTTCTCATTTCCATTTTCCTTTAGAAATTAAATCATTGTCATATTCAATAGCTTTCTTCTATACGTTAGCTAGATCAGTAGGGTGTGCTCTTCTCATATCATAATTGATATCTGGAGGCATAGCACTAATAAAGAAAGTTTTCAAATTGTCAGGCATGGGTCTATCAGTAGGAGGAATTTTGCTATTAATCTTATTGAAGTTGGCAACAAAATCCCTCATGCTCATAGTTCGTTGCTTCTTAATTAAAGTCAACTGTGTTAGCAAGGGGTGTTCATCTTCTGCAATTTTGAATCTGGCTTCAAATTCAGTTCGCATCGTGTCCCAATCCATTATTGAACCATCAACTAAATGATAAAACCATTCTGCTGCATTATCTGTAAGGGTTTCTACAAACAATCTTACAGGGATATCTTCATGTCCCACCCCCAATATATGGGTAGCCAAAAAGAATGCTTTAATGTGTTCATCTATAGTGACTTTCCCATCACCTGAGAATTTAGGGAAGTTCTTCCTTAAACTAGCTGGAAGTGGATGATAAGAATTTAGTGCCAACGGCCCTGTTGTCACAGCCCATGGAGCAGCCATGATTGTTCTAGTAGTATATGGTGAAAAGTTAACAATTGGAGGTGTAGTAACTCCGTGAAGTGCTAACACCTGACAAGTGGAATGCGAAGTGCTAGCATCTTGAATTCTAATAGGGGAAGGGGGTCTACTCTGACTTTTACCTTCAGCTTTCTATTTTTGAACTTCTAAGATAGGAAAATTGAGCTCTGTTAATTTATCAAAAGTGGAATCTTGCCCACCCTATTTCTTGGTACTTCTGAGGAACCTAAATTGTTCCAGGATGCTAGGTCTGATTTAACTCTAAGCTTACTATCTTAATTGTCTTTTTTCTCTCTGGATATCTCTCCTTTGGACAACTCTTTCAAAACCTTTAGCTCTTCTTTCTTCTTCCTCTAATATCTGGCTAGCATTCCGATAATGTTCAATGTTCCTTTTGTGCCTCCAAAAAAATGTGTTAAGAGATGAAATTATGTCCTATTGGTCATCTTGAAAACCAAGGTTAGGTTGGAGCAATGGGATTATGTTTTCATGAGGTAGTACCATCTTTCCTCATGACATAGACTTTTTGATCAACTGACTATTCATCTCCCCAGCAGAGTCACCAAAAATCTATTGGTAAACATATTGTTCTTCTTCTTGTCCTCTGTTTATGTGCCCAAACTTATAACTAAGAACAACATTATGCAATAGTTGGGAAACCATTTCTAAGAATATCTAGTTTCCCTCTGAATTGAGGTACAGCTCCCTATGTGAATGATGTTCAAGGAATTATGTTTAATTCCTAGACTAATGTGGGGTATGCTCTTAACCTGAGAGCAGAAGAGGCAAACCAAATTAAGCCTAACTAGAACTTAATTTAGGCAAGGAATACTTCTAAATATTGAAACAGATTCACATATTCACACCTCTTATGAATCCATAAATCTATTCACATAAGACTAGAACAAATTGAAATTCAAATCTAGACTACGACTGATGAATCAAGAAAAATTATAGAATCCTTTCTTAAAATGAATTATAACAATACTTATTACATTCATTCATATTCCAAACAATAGGGGAAATGAAACTTCATTCTTTCTTAGTTCTCTATAATGCAGAAAAGAAATACTAACTAATCACAGTACCTACTGGAACAGAAAATGATTGAAATGAAGTTCCATTCAATTGTCTCTACAATAGTTAGTACTTCACACCAAAAATTTTCCAACCTTTGATTAATCATTCAACTTCATACATATAGGGTTTAGAGATGACCATTACAATAGGAATTTCAATTGATTTATCTTCTGAATATGACAAATGGCAAGATGCCAATTTTTCGGATTTCAAAAATTACAAAAATTTACAACATTGACATCAGAGAATAGAAAAGGAGTGTTGAATAAATCATTTAGACTTCTTTCCCTTTTCAGTTTTTGCCCTATATGTTCTGGCAACCACTATAATTGGGATCATCTCCTCATGACTAGGCACTTGCACGTTGGTGAATCTCAATAGCCGCCTTGAATGCTCTAGAGCTAGTTCTATTACTTCATTTAGCTGACTTGCCACTTCTTCAGTAGCTAGGTGCACACATCCACCAAGTATTTCCAATTTTGTTACCCTATTTTGACTGCTTGAAGCTATCCCAGAAAGGTTACATACATATATAGAAAAATTATTCTTCATCACTTCTATATTAATAAAGGATTTCCCTTGTCCACTAGTTTGTGACTCAGTCTGCAATCCTCGCATAAGCTCAAATGCTCTATCCTAGGTCTTCTTCACCTTGACCCCTGTTTCTTTGAGTCCTTTCTTAGCCTCTTGAATCATTTCCATCTTGAACTGCATACTTTGGAGCCATTCATTCAGAGGTTCATTTCCCTTTTTAATAATATTTGCTTCAATTGCATCCTTTTCCTTCATCTAAATAACCATCATCAGGAGAGAAATACATTCTATGCATCTTGCTCTTTCTCCAGCCAAGGTATTACTATTAGATGTAATATTATCCTTTTTAGTTTCTAGCTGAAGGATAATATTCCCAATTTGATCAATTAGGGAAACTCCATCTACATTGAGTTTCTCGATACATTCCTTTCCAATCTGACCAAAATGCCTATCTTTTTGGAGCTATGATATGAAGGCTTGTACCTCTTCTGCTGAAGGATTTTTAGTGCCAAGCACACTAGTAATAGTTGCCAATAGAACAACTAATTTTTGGATGAACCTTCTTAACTCCTCTACTTCTACTTTCATTCTGACCTTTGATGAATTGAGATCCTCCAGTTGCTCTTCGATCACTTCATTACTCAATTTCCATAGGCCTACTTTTGTATCATGTCTAGCCTCTCCAAGATCAATTGAGTGCAGAGTGAAGTCCTCTGGCATCATATCTTCAATCCTCCCTACCTTTTTTGGTTTTGCTACCTCCATAGTTAAGTGCCCTATTTTTGGATCTTGTCCCAATATTGACAAGGTCTTCTACTTTTTAGCTTTTACTAAGCCAAATCCTAAGCAAACTGCTTGAGATACAAAATCCTTTGAAGGAAAATTTTCATCTTTTCTTTTTCTCTTCTTCTCCAAAGTATCCTCAAGCCAAGACTCTTTACTAATCACTTTGGAGGCTATTATGAGTGATTCAATGCTGAACATTTTCTTCTTTACTAGAGTTGTTGTTGCTATAGTTGCAGAAAAGGGGGTCTTTGGATCTTGAGAAAGGAGTTGAGATGAACTTGGAGCTTTCTCTTCTTTTTGAGCTTTCTTTGCAACTTCATCAAACTCAATGGATTCGCTACTACTACTTTTATCATCTCCAATCTCTACCATTCGAATAGGAGAACCAGTGGGCTTTAGAAAAGGAGCAATTAGAACTAGTTTAGGGCTATGATGAGGAGATAAGATAGGGGCGACATGAGGAGATGGAGTTGGAAAATCTTGAGGAGATGGGGGTAGAGTGGCATGCAGAGGTGAGACTAGAGCAGGAGACATATCTTTTTTCTCTTTCGTTCCTTTCTCAGCTTCAGCTTCAGCTCCAATGATTGGTAGTGATCCATCTTGATAGGTTGGGGCTATTGGAACATTCTTCTCCGAGAGCTGGTCACCTCCTCTCACAGATTGGGCTGGTCCTTGAGTAGCTGTGGCAGTAGCACTAGGTGTGGCACTTTGAGATGAAGTTGTAGTAGCTACAGGTGGAGAAGCTTGCGTAGTTTTGCTCCTACTCTAGCTTTTCTTAGTTGTCCATTCAACCCACTTCCCAATCCTTTTGATAATTCTTGCCATCATGACATCAAAGTCTTCTTCTATGTCAACATACGGTTTGGAAATAATGGGAGTTTTCCTCAACTTAGTCAAATATGTATTGCTGTACATATTTTGACCATCATCTTCCAATCCCTCCATGTCTAAATTTATTCCATATGTCTTTACCTCATCAATTGTAAATTTGGCAAAGGCACGATCTCGACTCTCCAGTTCATTCTTATAATCTGCCCAATAATCCTCCATGGTTGTCACATGTTTGATTATGCTTCCAAGTTGGAGCACATCTCTGGCATATTCACTAGGATCAAACAAGGGTCTTGCTGCTTCATACTCTTCCAATTTGTATTTACTCCCAAATGCTTTGAGTATATTCTTTGCATCTGATCTAGTTTCACAACTGTATGCTCCAACTTTTATAGGGAATTCATACCCTTTCTTCCTCAGGCTAGCACTCAAAACATTCACTTGTATTGCTTGCCTCATGATCTCCATGAGCATGATCATATCATTTGGATACCTGGGCAGCTTCAATGGGAATCCATCAAATGCTACAAGACACAAATAGGAAAATGATGAAAATTGAATGAAATAACTGCCAAATTGGCTAATGGTCGCCATCGCTTTTGGATTGAATCTCCGCTCTAGACACCCTTGAAGCTCTCTGCAAATCCTCATGGTGAATGCATCATTTACCCAGATGTATTCTGCATAACTATTTTGTAATTACAAGCATGGATAAAACTCATAACTTTTTACATTATCAGGAAAATTCTCAATTCTAGGGAGTCCCGACCACAATTGAAGAGAAGCTAACATGTATATCAAGAAAGAGGACATGTAAAATGAATTATAAAACTTGGCTGCACTGAGAACCCTAGAAAGATGCTCAATGACCTCATATGCCCAATCAATATACTATGTGTTTGAGAAAATAACTTGCACCAAAAAGAAGTACTGCTTTACAAAATTAAAAGCTTCTACCTCATCTTTGAGTCGATGCAATAGAACCAAAATGCCAACAATTTCTGGTTTGAGGTCCATGCCGAAAAGAGTTTTAGGGACTTTACTCTTAGCTCCCCTTGGCTTTTGAAACCAAGACTGCATGATCTCCCTCCTTCAAACCATCTTCTTCAAAGAGTACTTAGACATGGCTCCATTGATCGTTAAATTTGAGAACTCCTCCCATTCTAGAATTTGCAAGCAATTCACTACTACTTGACGATCAATTAAAATCAACATTGTTTGGTTAGGCAATAGAATCTACTTTGTATCCAGGTTTTAAAAATTGATGCATTCCAAAATCAGCTCCAGGGCTTGTATTTCTACAAGGAACCCAGCTACTTTCACTAATCCACTCCCCTAAAGTTTCTATGTTATGGGATGAACTGGCTCTACTCTTAATCTCCTTTGAAAATCTTGCATATCATAGAAATAGAGTGAAGTATCTGTGATAGTCAACCATGCCGACTTAATTCTACCCAATACATTGAAGCTCGTGAATCTTGTTGCCATTTTATTTGATGTATGATAGCACAAACTCAAACAGTTGCAACGGACACAAGAAACAAACTCTATAATTTTGAAAAATACTTGAGAGCACTATCTAATGCAACAGTATAACAGTAAAAAGGTAGTTTTAAAATCTATCACTTCCCCTTTTATAAAATAACCCTAGATTTGCCTGTTGAATTTCATAAATCGTGCCACACGAGCGAAATCAAGAGTAAATCTGTTGGATTCATGGATGTAAAGGTTCTAACCGATTAATCTTTTTCTTTTCACTATTTTTGTTGGCTCAATGGTAACTCTCATTAATTATTGGTTTACTTTTCATTTCATCCATCTTTCAGGAAAATAAGAATAGAGTACTTCCTTGGGCAAAATCCGCTTAACTCAATTATGCTTGCAAAAACCTAATCAATCCACTGACTTGCTTCTATTTACTTGCCCAAAATAATCTACAATCAAATCACATACCTACCATGCTTGTAGGAATGACTTTCTTTGAAATGCAAAAAATGGCCTTCGAGGGTAGAAAACCCGCAACGGAGAAGTTGATTTTTGATTTTCCTCTTAAGCTTTCACTTTTACCTTTCTACCCTAAGCACTTTACTAAAAAGCTTTGGGAAACATAAAAGAGGCTTCACAAGCAAAAAAAAAAGGGCCTGCTTAGTAACTTTACCTTTCTATTTGGGCCTTTGCCAAAAATTTACCTCTTGGTTCGAAGTCTGCCAGAGGAGAAGCTACTTCTAAGTTTTTTGCCAATGCTTATCCCGCTCATCCTAATGAGTTCTGAGTAATTTTTGCTATGAAAACTCGATGATATTTGAATGATTTAACCATTATGTGGCTTTCATATCCTTGTTTTACCTAAATAGCAGCTATGGATCTCTGCGGAGTTTTACCTTCTAGGTGCGAAAACCCGCAATGGAGAAGAAGAAACTTGTTTTTTCACTAATGCTCATTATTTTACTTCTTCTTCCCTATTCACTTTATTTTAAGCCTTTGGAAAACACAAAATTGACTTCATAAGTGAGAGGTGGGGCCCATTGGCATCCTCAATTCCTTTACATACACCTCTTCAGAAAATTGATAATCGACTTCGAAAACCTGCCACGGAGAAGCTCTTTTGTGGTTTTTCGTCGATCACTATTCTGATCATTTTCTAGACTTTAAAATTATTCTCGCTATGAGATCGTGACATCATTTGAATGATCTTTTCATATCATGATTTTCTTTACTTCAATAAAGCTTACAAATAGCATTTGCCAGCCTTTGCAAAAAAAATCACCTTCGGGGTGTGAAAACCTATTATGGAGAAGTCAAAACTTGATTTTCTACCAATTCAATTTTCTCTATCTCCAGACTAAATGAGCTACAATAAATTCAAATGATGTAGCACAAATCGAGAATCCCCATCAAGTATGGTTCTAAACTACCCTAAGACTCATGATAATCAAGAAATACCCACCCGAGCTATATGTGACATGGGAGAAGGGAAAAGATGAAAACTCGATGGAGAAACTTAGCACCTAAAGAGGAAAGACCTATTGACTAGACTTTGACAAAACATGACATTAGTTCACTTTCCACTTTGCAAAAATTGTATATGGTGAAAAGTGGGGCAACAACTGGCTCTGACTGGGGACTTGGGTAGAGTATGCCCAAGCAAAGGGACTTAGAATCTTTGGTTTTGCAAAAGGAAATAAAAGGTGGCAACACAACAAAAACAAAACAGAACAAGAAAGCAAGGAAAAGACAATGAAAAGGGAAGGGTAACTAAGACATGCACAACACTAAGTCTAACTATGGTACATTATAGGGGTTACCTATTTTCAACTTTTAACTTGGTAGAGCTTGAGATCTTGACCATTATAAGTCAGGGGCAGTACTTCACCATCTTCATACGCTAGTTTGAAAGAGTTGTTCTTGAACACCTATTAAATTCTGAATGGACCTTTCCATAGAGCATCAAAAATTTTATGCATTCCTTTTGGGGCCTTTCTTTTGTCCCAGAGTAGCACACTATCTCTTACCATGAATTTCCTCGGTCTTGTTCTTTTATCAAATAGTTCTTTTACTCACATTTGGTGTTGTGTGATATGATCAACAATTTCCATCCTTTCTTCTTCCAATTTACTTAGATACAGTATTCTCTTTTCTAGGCCATCCTTATAGACATCATCTTCAATTACTGTTCTTAGTTTTCTTGTGGTCAATTCCAATGGTAAAGTTAGATTAGCTTCAGTTCCATAAACCAGCTCAAAAGGAGATATTCTGATTGCCCTCTTAGGTGTCACTTTGTCTACCTAGAGTGCCTCATGAATCTTTTTGTGCCAATTCTTCTGGTTATCTGACACTAGTTTCTTTACAATATTGATCGAGTTCTTATTGCTAGATTCTTCTTGGCCATTCCCTTGAGGGAAATAATCAGATGAATGACTGACGGTGATCCCATACTCAAAACAAAAATTAGTAATCTCAATTGAAGAAAAATAGGATGCATTATCCATCACTAACTTAATAGGAATGCCAAACCTGACCAAAATGTTTTCTTTAATGAATTCACATACCACCTCAGAAGTAGTCTTCTTTGTAGCCTTAGCATCTACCCACTTGGTGAAGTAGTCAGTTGCAGTTATGATATATTGATGACCAGCAGTGGATGCAAGAGTAATTGGACCAATGAAATCAAGGCCCCATTGCTGAAATGGTCCTTCAATGATAACAGGTCTTAGTGGTAGTACAACTAATTGAGGGCATCCAGAGAACATTTTACACTTTTCACAATTCACTACCCATGCATATGCATCTTTTAACATCCCATGCTAGTAATAGCATTGCCTTAGTATCTTAAAAGTTGTAACTGAAGAAGAGAAGTGTCCTCCATAGGCCTCATCATGAAATTATTTCTCTTAGAATAAATAAATAATTAATTAGTAATTATTTATTCTATTTACTTAAACTTACTTAGGTTAATGCATTTATTTAATATTTAGTATTTAATAGCTATAGTGGTTAGTTGTTGACAACACAGGAGTTTGTTCCCTTCTAGCATGTTCCACCTTTTGTGGATGCTTGGTTGTTAGCCTTATCTTCTACCACTTTCCAGCTTGTTCTACAAGCTTCCATGAGGCCTTTATACTTGGTCTTTCTCTCATTGTAAATTCATCCATTCACATAGCAATTTCATTTTTCAATTGTGAAATAGTTTCTCTTGCATTGTTTGCTTCAAGCTCTTGCTCCTTCGGTTTCTCTTTAGCAAGCTATTTGCATGTAGGTGATCTTGGTGACTTCAAAGTTGGATTTCATCAACTCCTACATGGTATTAGAGGCTCCCTACTACTTCTTGTTTGAAAGATTTTTTTGAAGTTGCGATTCAGAGACACAAACCCTAGTTTGTTTGTGATTTTTTCTTCAATTGGGAGGAAGAGCATTTTTTTCAGTATTTGGAGAAAAAGGAGAAAGAGGATTTGACATAATAGATCTAATATTTTTTGGGCTTTTTTCTTTATTTTTTGGAGGTGCAATGGCGGTGATTCAGAAAAAACAACTACAGCAATGGTTTGAGATCTCTATTCCTATTTCTTTTTGCAACTCGCAATTCTCGATTTTTGCCACTTCAAATGCTTAGTACGAGCTCATTTGGACACATAATCAGGTTCTATTTTTTTTGAAAGTGTATTTTTTTTTTTCTACTTTCCAAATTTTCAATTAGATTATAGGTTCTATGGACAGAAATATTACTTTCAGAAATAGGCCTTAAATTGGCTATTATAATCGCACTAAGTAAAGAGTGCCCAATTTATACATTGTGGGGGGGAGCATTTTCTTTTCTATAATTTAATTTAGAATAAGACCTTTCTACTTCTGTCTTCTTCTTTCTCTTAATGGTGGATCCATCTGTGACCTATCTCACACCACACAACTATCACACTTGGAAGGCACAAATGACATGACTTCTCATGTCAAGGGGTTTATGGTCATGTCTGGATGAGAATCAACCTATTCTTACACGAGCATTTGAGGTTCTTTAGCATAGGAACAAAATGGATGAAGCCATGGGATTGATTGCACTAAACATTTCAGACAATCTGCTATTTCATTTGGATGGTTTGACTACTCCATGAGCTTATTGGCTCAAATTTTAGACTTTGTTTGGCCTAGTGAATGAGTTCCAGAGTTGACTTCTTTGACACCTGATAGCTTTCCCACCATTGAGGACTTCTTGATGAAGTTCAAATATATGTCTACACGTTTACAGGGATGTGGGAAAACCAAGACAGATGATGAGTGTATCTTTTTGATACTCTCAAAGTTGAGGGGACAATATCAGATCTTCTCTTCCACTTTCTACTCCACTATGGATGCCTTGGGTGATAGACACAGGATGCCTTCATTTGAGATATTTTGTGATTAGTTAACCCATGAATAGTCCAAGATCACTCAAATCGATTCACTTTCAAGTTCACAGTCATAGGCATTGCTTACACAGGAGCAGAAGTCGAACCAAATATTAGATTCCTCTTCTACTGGTTCATCATCTTCTAAGAAGAAAGAGAAAAGAAAGACTGAAACTCCTACCTATTCCTATTGTGGGAAAGGATCTCATTATGAGGCACATTGTTTTTAGAAGAGATTTGATGGCTATGAGAAACAAATTGCAGATTTGCAAGCTCTTCTTCAGAAGATCATTGTCTCTTCTCCATCCTCTTCTACCTCACAGGGGTCTGCCTTTCAGTCTTCTTCCACATCTTTGCCATCTACATTAGATCTTGGAAAGGATCATGCATTAAAGGCTACCATTATATCTCCTTCATAGGTTCCTTGGATATTGGATTCAGGTGCTTCTCACCATATGAAATCTTCTTAAGTTGTCTTCTCTACTCTTGAGGCTTCTCCTATTCCTCATATTCTCATGGAGAATAACACTACACTACCAATCTATGGGAAAGGTTCAGTTCACATCCATGATGGTATATTCAATGATGTATTGTATGTTCCATCTTTGTCTACCCACCTTCTCTTGGTTTCTCAGATTACACGAAGTGGATCAGGGAAGACAGTTGAGTTCACTACTGATTCAGTCTTCATTTGAGATCGTGCTACAGGAGATCTTATTGCTACAGGGGTAGTTGATCCTTCCACTCTCCTCTACACCTTCTCACACTTTGGTCCACCATCTCCATTGTTGGAGCGCACTACTTCTCTTTTGCAAGAGGATCATGTGGTGCAGTTAGGATACTTGAACCTTTGTATTGTTCCTGAGATCCCTATTTTGGCTACTACACCACATCCAGTTGAGGGCTTTTCTCCTCTGCAAGATTCTTCTTCTACTCTACCTAATCCTCTAGTTTCATTCATTGAGACTTCAGGTACACTTTCTGTAGATACTACAGTGGACATTCATGACATTATCATCACATGTGCCTTGGGGATTCCCTTTCCAGTTCCTTATATATTCTCCTCTGGGCATCAACTAGGCTTTCCAATTTTGCCTCTCATTTAGGGATTCCCTTGTTATATACCCTTGTTTCTTCCACATTGGAGTTGCATTGGTTCAATCATTTCTATAGGAGCTCCATCATTCTGGGTGGGCTTTGGTGTCTATTCAAATGAGGGGGCTGGTTGTACTTATGGTTTTGAGAGAGTCTCTTGAAACATTGCCAGTGGAAGTTGTCCTTGGGGGGTCTTGTTGAGGTCTTCCTTCCTTCCTTTATTTTTCAGCATGTTTTTACTTACCTCTTTTTTGGGGAGGTTTTTTCCCACGTGGTTTTCTCTCTTTCCTCATTTACAGAGGTTGCATCTCTTTTCATTGTTCATGGGTACCTAATATGGCCTTGTTGCTAGGACCCATTCTATATTTTCATCTTAGTTTTGTGAGCTTAAGGCATTCCCCTAAGTTGCACTTAAGGGGGGCTGTTAGAGTAAATAATTAATTATTTATTTATTATTTATTCTATTTACTTAAGCTTACTTAGGTTAATGCATTTATTTAATATTTAGTATTTAATAGTTGTAGTGGTTAGTTGTTGACAACATGGAAGTTTGTTTCCTTCTAGCATGTTCCACCTTTTGTGGATGCTTGGTTGTCAGCCTTATCTTCTACCACTTTCTAGCTTGTTCTACAAGCTTCCATGAGGCCTTTATATTTGGTCTCTCTCTCATTGTAAATTCATCCATTCACATAGCAATTTCTTTTTCCTATTGTGAAATATTTTCTCTTGCATTGTTTGCTTCAAGCTCTTGCTCCTTTGATTTCTCTTCAGCAAGCTATTTGCATGTAAGTGATCTTGGTGACTGCAGAGTTGGATTTCATCAACTCCTACACTTTCAAAAGCTTTTCTTGCTATAGTTTATCGACACACCTCAGGAATGTACCATCAATAGAATTTTTGAAAAACTTGCCATCCCAAATCACATACTTGGCTGCTTTTAATTTAAGATCTCTTCTTTGTTTTGCATTCAATCCTTCTAGACATTCACCATATATTAAAAGGTAAGAAATTTTTTCAAACCATGAATCATAGAGACAAGCTACTAGCACCAGTTGCTTCTCATTTTATTCTTCTAATTCTCCAATGGTTTTGTTTTCTGCAATTGCTCTGCATAGAGCATTTCCTCTTATTAGCTTGGTAGGTTTAATCTCAATATCGTATTCTTGTATCTTCGCCACCCATACTCCTCTGACATTCTAACCTAATTCTTGTTGCATTAGTACACTTTTTACTACTGTGTCTAGGACAAAGACAATAGAGTGTGAATGTAAGATATAGAAATGAAAATTCTTAAGTGCTCTGACTATTGCATGAGCATGCTTTTCGATTTGTGAATATTTTAGTTTGTGATTTTTCAAAGGTATGCTCATAAAAGTAATGGGAGCTTGTATTGCTTCATCATTCTCCTGCACAAGGATAGCTGATAATGTATATTTTGAAGCATAGCAATAAATAATAAAATCTTGCTTGTAATTTGGATGACATAGCATAGGGGCATTAGCAACAGCAGTTTTTATATTCTAAAAAGCTTGCTTTCCTTCCTCACTCCATTTGAAACTTGAGTTTCCCTTCATCATATATATTTCACACTTAGTAGTTTCTACAAAATTAGGAACAAACCTTCTAAGAAAATTCACCTAGCCAAAGAAATATTTAACTCCTATTTTGTTTATAAGTAGGCTTAGTCTCTGGATGGCCTCTACTCTGTCAGGATCAATTTTAATGCCTTCTTGTGACACTATATGTCCAAGTAGTTTTCCTTCAGTTACACAGAAAACTAACTTTTTTGGGTTGAGAGAAATCCCATGCTCTCTGCATCTTTGTAACACTTTTCTCGGATCCTCCATATCATCTTTCCTTTTTTTGGAGAATACAGTGAGATCATCTAGGTATATGACTATTATTCGATCTTTCATATCAACAAAGGTTTCACTCATACATCTTTGGAACGTAGCCCTGGTGTAGATCAGTCCGAAGGGAATCCTGTGATATGCAAATGTACCCCAAGGAGTTGTAAATGCTATTTTATGTTGATCTTTTTTTCTACTTCAACCTGGTTATAACCTGAAAAGCCATCGAGCATAGACATGATCTTAGATCCAGAAACTGTTTGCAACAAATGGTCCATGTTTGGGAGAGAAAAATTATCTTTAAGAGATGCCTGATTTAAGTTACGAAAATCTACACAAATCATTATATCTCCATTCTTCTTCCTGATAGGCACTATGTTGGCTATCCAAGTAGAGTGATGGATAGGATAAATGATCCTTGCTTTTAACATTTTATCAACTTCTCAAAAAATGGTGTCTGCAACCTTCAGATTATAGTTTCTTTTCTTTTGCCGAAAGGGTACTGCATCTGGTTTGAGAGGAATCTGATGTTTCACCTCTCCACCTTTATAGCTCTTCGGTTCTTCATAGCTCCAAGTAAAGACATCTCTATATTCTTCGAATAATCTCTTTTTAGTTTCTCTCTCTTCAGGATTACAACATTTTCCAATATTAATCATTTTGGGACCATGGACATCTCAAATGTTCAATCCTTCATATTGACCTGTGGTGGGTCCCTTTTCCATTCTTTTCTGCTTAACATAACATCATGTCTGTTAAATAACTTTTCTAGAGCTACAAAATATGGGGGAATAATATTTCCTTTTAGTTGGACTTCACCACTCTTGTTATGTTCATTGTCCTCGTGAGGCTTAGGTTCAAAGCTAATTTTATCATTTTCAAGAAATAGTTACAAACTCTTATCATCATTAAAGACTTTCCATGATTCTACATTATCTAGGACAGCAGATCTATATATAATTTCAATTTGATATTTCTTATCCTTAAAATCTAGATGTGGGAGTAACAAGGAAGCAAAGACTGCAAGTGAGTCATCCTTTGTATTCATTTTTCGTGGCACAGCTTTAATGGAGAAGGCATCCAAGCCTTCTATCTCATCACACACCCTATTCCTTTAATTCTTCAGTTTATGATTCTTCATTGAGTAATATCCTTTGATTTTCCTCACAATAAGCTCTCCATCACCTTATACCTTTAAGACTTTTATCCCTCTTTCTTTTGCAGCGACTATCCCCAATATTAAAGCTTCATATTTTGTTGTATTATTTGTGTTACCAAATTCTAATTTGAAAGTGAAGGGATCAGCTTCTCATTCTAGGAATATCAACACTATGCCAGCTCCTGAGCTTGAGGAAGCACAACTTCCATCAAATTCAAGTGTCTAGATGCTAGAAGCCTCTTTGTTTTCATTAGGAACTTTCTCGACCTGATTCTCATTCATTCATTTACCTGAATCTTCTTTAGTAAATAAGATATAATTACTAAACTCCAACTCCTGATATAAAATTTGAGCTTTAGGATCATCCCATTTCAAGACTATGATTTTTTCTTTTTCTTAAGGTTTTAACTTGACCTTCTTATTACCAATAGGTATCACAGCTTGGGACCAGTCTAGCTTAATTTCTCCTCCTAAGTCTTGATAGAAACTTCTACTTAAAAGGAGTCCATAACTTGTAGGAATATTAGCTACCAGAATGGTTAACAGAAGTTTCTTTTCTGGATATGAGGCTAGAGCTACTTGTGCATCTTTAATTTGTCCAAGTAAAGGGACTTGTTTGGCATCCATAGAATAACATCTCCCATGCACTTTAGTAAGATTCAACCCCAAGGCTTTAGCTATGGAATATGGCATAACATTATCTGATATACCTAAATCTATTATGAAATTACTGAGTTTACATCCATTAATATACAATGAAATATAAAAAGGTTCAGGCTTCTATCTAGGGAAGGTTGCTAAAATAGTAGAATCTTCTTGATTAAACAAGCCAAATGTTAAGGTTTCATCTTCAATTTCAATAGTCACATTATGATTCAAGTCTCAGGTACCTCCTTTACATTTATCCACTAATCTCTTTATCTCAGAAGGATGTGACTTTAAATAATCAATAGTGGAAATTTGAACCTTTGACTCTTCACAAAATTAAATAAAATCAAGAGATGTATGGTCCTTATCCGTTTTTATAGTGGATGTTTCTTGATCAGTATGTACTTTACTCATAGAAGGACTGGAGCCATCTTTGTGAGTATGACTAGAGGTTTGATTCTTCAACCGTTGTCCACGAGTAAGTACTATGTATGAGGTTACATCAATATTTGCATAACACTCACCTTTTGATTCAGAATTCGATTCATATTCTAAAAATAAATTTCCAAAGTCACCATTTGAATAGGAATCAAGTTCTAAACACGGAGCTGCAATATTTAATTCATTAGTAGATAGAAATTGCATCATATGAACAGTCTCCAGACAATTCTCACTGTCATGATAAATGGTTAAATGAAAGATGCACATATTTCCCTTTTTTCGTGCTACTTCGATTTGCAACCTAGGTTGTGAAACTGTAAGCTGTGGAAATCTACTTTCATTGCTTCTTCTAGGTGAGTTTTGGTACTTACGTTGATAAGAATTATTGAATCCAGGTAATTGTTTTTTCATTGCAACTAATTCATTAGACAACTTCTGAATCATTTATTCTGATGATGTGTTATTACTAAAACTCTCTTTAGTTTGAAGTTCTCATTTCCATTTTCTCGTGGAAATTAAATCATCCTCACATTCAATAGCTTTCTTCTGTGTGTTAGCTATATTAGTAGGGCGTGCTCTTCTGAGATCATAATTGATATCTAGAGGCATAGCACTAATAAAGAAAGTTTTTAAATTTTCAGGTGTGGGTCTATCAGTAGTAGAAATTCTGCTATTAATCTTATTGAAGTTGGCAACGAAATCCCTCATGCTCATAGTTGGTTGCTTCTTAATTGAAGTCAACTGTGTTAGCAAGGTGTGTTTGTCTTCTGCAATTTTGAATCTAGCTTCAAATTTAGTTCTCATCATGTCCCAATCTGTTATTGAATCATCAGCTAAATGATAAAACTAGTCTGCTGCATTATCTGTAAGGGTTTCTACAAACAATCTTACAGTGATATCTTCATGTCCCACCCCCAATATATGGGTAGCTAAAAAGAATTCTTTAAAGTGTTCATCTGTAGTGACTTTTCCATCACTTGATAATTTAGGGAAGTTCTTCCTTGAACCAGCTAGAAGTGGATGATAAGAATTTAGTGATAACGTTCCTGTTGCTGCGGCCCATGGAGCAGCCATGATTGTTCTAGCAGTATATGGCAAAAAGTTAACAACTGGAGATGCAGTAACTTCATGAAGTGATAACACCTGACAAGTGGAATGTGAAGTGATGGCATCTTGAATTCTAATAGGGGAAGGGCATCTACCCTGACTTTTACATTCACCTTTCCATTTTGGAACTTCTAAGATAGGAAAATCGAGCTTTGTTAATTTATCAAAAGTGGAATCTTGCCCAACCTATTTCTTGGTACTTCTGAGGAACCTAAATTGTTCCAAGATACTAGGTCTAATTTAACTCTAAGCTTACTATCTTAATTGTCTTTCTGCTCTCCAGATATCTCTCCTTTGAATAGCTCTTTCAAAAGCCTCAACTCTTCTTTCTTCTTCCTCTAATATCTGGCTAGCATTCTGATAATGTTCAGTGTTCCTTCTGTGCCTCCAAACAAATGTGTTAAGAGATGAAATTATGTCCTCTTGGTCATTTTGAAAACCAAGGTTAGGTTGGAGCATTTGGATTATGTTTTCATGAGGCAATACCATCTTTCCTCATGACATAGGCTTTTTGATCAAGTGACTATTCGTATCCCTAGCAGAGTCACCAAAAATCTATTGGTAAACAAATTGTTCTTCTTTTTTTCCTCTTTTTATGTGCCCAAACTTATAACTAAGAACAACATTACACAATAGTTGGGAAACCATTTCTAAGAATATCTAGTTTCCCTCTGAATTGAGGTACAACTCCCTATGTGAATGATGTTCAAGGAATTATGTTTAATTCTTAGACTGATGTGGGGTATGATCTTAACCCGAGAGTAGAAGAGGAAAACCAAATTAAGCCTAACTAGAACTTAATTTAGGAAAGGAATACTTCTAAATACTGAAACAATTTCACGTATTCACACCTCTTATGAATCCATAAATCTATTCACATAAGACTAGAACAAATTGAAATTCAAATCTAGACTACGACTGATGAATTAGGAAAATTACAGAATCCTTTCTTCAAATGAATTATAACAATACTTATTACATTCATTCATATTCTAGAAAATAGGGGAAATGAAACTCTATTCTTTCTTAGTTCTCTGTAATGCAAAAAGGAAATACTAACTAATCATAGTACCTACTGGAATGAGAAATTATTGAAATGAAGTGCCATTCAATTGTCTCTACAATAGATAGTACTTCACACCAAAAAAAATTTGACCTTCGATTAATCATTCAACTTCATACATATAGTGTTGAGAGATGACCATTACAATAGGAATTTCAATCAGTTCATCCTCTTAAATGACAAATGGCAAGATGCTAGTTTGTCGGATTTCAAAAATTACAAAAATTTGCAACATTTACATCAGAGAACAGAAAGGGAGTGTTGAATAAATCATTTAGACTTCTTTCCCTTTTTAGTTTTTGCCCTATATGTTCTGGCAACCACTATAATTGGGATCATCTCCTTGTGACTAGGCACTTGCACGTTGGTGAATCTCAATAGCCACCTTGAATGCTCTAGAGCTAGTTCTATTACTTCATTTAGCTGACTTGCCACTTCTTCAGCAACCACATGCACTCATCCACCAAGTGTTTGCAATTCTCTTACCCTATTTTGACTGCTTGAAGCTATCCCAGATGGCTTACTTAAATATATAGAAATATTATTCTTCATCACTTCTATATTAAGAAAGGATTTCCCTTGTCCACTGGTTTGTGACTCAATGTGCAATCCTCGCATAAGCTCAAATGCTTTGTCCTGGGTCTTCTTCAACTTGTCCCCTATTTCTTTGAATCCTTTCTCAGCCTCTTGAATCATTTCCATCTTGAACTGCATACTTTGGAGCCATTCATTCAGAGGTTCATTTCCCTTTTTAAGAATATTTGCTTCAATTGCATCCTTTTCCTTCATCTAAATAACCATCATCGGGAGAGAAATACATTCTATGCATCTCGCTCTTTCTCTAGCCAAGGTATTACTGTATGTAATATTATCCTTTTCAATTTCTAGCTGGAGGATAATATTCACAATTTTGATTGATTAGGGAAACTCCATCTAGATTGAGTTTCTCGAACCATTCCTTTCCAATCTGACCAAAATGCCTATCATTCTGGAGCTGTGATATGAAGGCTTGTACCTCTTCTGCTAAAGGATTTTCAGTGGCAAGCACACTAGTAATAGTTGCCAATGGAACAACTAATTGTCGAATGAACCATCTTAACTCCTCTATTTCTACTTTCATTCTGACCTTCGATGACTTGAGATCCTCTAGTTGCTCTTCTATCACCTCATTACTCGATTTCCATAGGCCTACTTTTGTATCATGTCTAGCCTCTCCAAGATCAATTGAGTGTAGAGTGAAGTCCTCTAGCATCATATCTTCAATTCTGCGTACCTTGTTTCATTTTGCTACCTCCATAGTTAAGTGCCCTATTTTTGGATCTTGTCCCAATATTGACAAGGTCTTCTTCTTTTTAGCTTTTACTAAGGCAGATCTTGAGTGAACCGCTTGAGATACAACATCCTTTCAAGGAAAATTTTCATCTTTTCTTTTTCTCTTCTTCTCCAAAGTATCCTCAAGCCAAGACTCTTTACTAATCACTTTGGAGGCTGTTTTGAGTGATTCAATGCTAAACATTTTCTTCTTCACTAGATTCATTGTTGTTGTAGCTGTAGAAAAGGGGGTGTTTGGATCTCAAGAAAGGAGCCGAGATGAACTTGGAGCTTTCTCTTCTTTTTGAGCTTTCTTTGCAACTTCATCGGACTTAGTGGATTCGCTACTACTACTTTTAGCATCTCTAATCTCTACTATTTGAATAGGATAACCAGTGGGCTCTAGAAAAGGAGCACTTACAACCAGTGTAGGGCTATGATGAGGAGATAAGATAGGGGCAACATGAGGAGATGGAGTTGGAGAAGCCTGAGGAGATGGGGGTAGAGTGGCATGCAAAGGTGAGACTAGAGCAGGAGACCCATCTTTCTGCTCTTTTGTTCCTTTCTTAGCTTCAGCTTGAGCTCCAATGACTCGTAGTGATCCACCTTGACAAGTTGGGGCTATTGGAACATTCTTCCCCTGGGGCTGGTCACCTCCTCCAGTAGATTGGGCTAGTCCTTGAGAAGCTGTGGTAGTACCACTGGGTGTGGTGCTTTGAGATGAACTTGTAGTAGCTGTAGGTGGAGAAGCTTGAGTAGTTTTGCTCCTACTCTAGCTTTTCTTACTATCCATTCAACCCACTTCCTAGTCCTTTTGATAATTCTTGCCAACATGACATTGAAGTCTTCTTCTATGTCAACATACAGTTTGGAACTAATGGGAGTATTCCCCAACTTAGTCAAATATGTATTGTTGAACATATTTTTACCATCATCTTCCAATCCCTCCATGTCTAAATTTATACCATATGTCTTTACCTCATCAATTGTAAATCTGGCAAAGGCACGATCTCAATTCTCCAGTTCATTCTTACAATCTACCTAGTAATCCTCCATGGTTGTCACATTTTTTATTACGCTTCCAATTTAGAGCACATCTCTGGCATATCCATTAGGATCAAATAGGGGCCTTACTACTTCATACTCTTCCAATTTGTATTTACTCTCAAATGCTTTGAGTATATTCTTTGCATCTAATCTGGTTTCACAACTGTATGCTCAAACTTTTATAGGGAATTCATACCCTTTCTTCCTCAGGCTAGCACTCAACACGTTCACTTGTATTGCTTGCCTCACAATCTCCACGAGCATGATCATATCATCTGGATACCTAGGTAGCTTCAGTGGGAATCCATCGAACGCTACAAGACACAAATAAGAAAATGATAAAAATTGAATGAAATAATTTCCAAATTGGCTAATGGTTTCCATCGCTTTTGGATTGAATCTCCTCTCTAGACACCCTTGGAGCTCCCTACAAATCCTCATGGTGAATGCATCATTTACCTAGATGTATTCTGCATAACTATTCTGTAATTGTAAGCACGGATAAAACTCATAGCTTTTTACATTATCATGAATATTCTCAATTCTACGAAGTCCCAGCCACAATTGAAGAGAAGCTAACATATATATCAAGAAAGAGGACATGTAAAATGAATTATAAAACTTGGATGCACTAAGAGCCCTAGAAAGATGCTCACTAAACTCATATGCCCAGTCAATATACTATGTGTCTAAGCAAATAACTTGCACCAAAAAGAAGTACTGCTCTACAAAATTAAAAGCTTCTACCTCACCTTTGAATCGATGCAATAGAACAAAAATGTCAACAATTTCTGGTTTGAGGTCCATGCCGAAAAGAGTTTTAGGGACTTTACTCTTAGCTCCTCTTGGCTTTTGAAACCAAGACTGCATGATCTCCCTCCTCAAAACCATCTTCTTCAAAGAGTACTCAGACATGGCTCCACTCATCATTAAATCTAAGAACTCTTGTTCTAAAGTTCACAAGCAATGCACTACTGGTATAGGCAACCTATTTGCTTCCACTAATCCACTTCCTCGAAATTTCTCCATTATGGGATGAACTGGCTCTGCTCTTAATCTCCTTTGAAAATCTTGCATATTATAGAAATGGAGTGAAGTATCTATGATAGTTGACCACACTGACTTAATTCCACCCAATACATTGAAGCTCGTGAATCTTGTTGCCATTTTATTTGATGTATGATAGCACAAACTCAAATAGTTGCAATAAACATAAGAATCAAACTCTATAATTTAGGAAAATACTTGAGAGCACTATCTAATGCAATAGTATAATATTAAAATGGTAGTTTGAAAATTTGTTACTTCCCCCTTTATAAAATAACCCTAGATTTTCCCGTTGAATTTCATAAATTGTGCCACATGAGCAAAATTAAGGGTAAATTCGTTGGATTGGTGGATGTAAAGGTTCTAATGGATTAATCTTTGTCTTTTCACTATTTTCATTGGCTCAACGATAACTCTCATTAATTACTGGTTTACTTTCTATTTCATCCATCTTTCAAAAAAATAAGAACAAAGTACTTCCTTGGGAAAAATCTGCTTAACTCAATTATGCTTGCAAAAACCTAATCAATCCACTAATTTTCTTCTATTTAATTGCCCAAAATAATCTTCAATCAAATCACATAACTACCATGCTTGCAGGAATGACTTTCTTTGAAATGCGAAAAATTGCCTTCAAGGCTAGAAAACCCGCAGCGAAGAAGCAGGTTTTGGATTTTCCTCTTAAGCTTTCACTTTTACCTTTCTACCCTAAGCACTTTACTAAAAACCTTCAAGAAACATAAAAGAGGCTTCATGAGTGAAAAACGGAGCTTGCTTAGTAACTTTATCTTTCTATTTGGGCCTTTGTCAAAAATTTACCTCTTGGTTCGGAGTCTGTGAGAGGAGAAGCTACTTCTAAGTTTTTTGCCAATGCTTATCTTGCTCATCCTAATGAGTTCTAAGTAATTTTTTCTATGAAAACTCGATGATATTTGAATGATTTAACCATTATGTGGCTTACATATCCTTGTTTCAGCCTATAAATAGCAACTATGGATCTCTACGGAGTTTTACCTTCTGGGTGCAAAAACCTGCAATGGAGAAGAAGAAACTTGTTTTTTCGCTAATGCTCATTGTTTTACTTCTTCTACCCTATTCACTTTATTTATGCCTTCGAAAAACACAAAATTGACTTCACAAGTGAGAGGTGGGTCCCATTGGCATCCTCAATTCCTTTACATACACCTCTTTGAAAAATTGATAACCGACTTCGAAAACTTGCCACAGAGAAGCTCTTTTCTGGTTTTTTGTTGATCACTATTTTGATCATTTTCTAGACTTTAAAATGATTCTCGCTGTGAGATTGTGACATCATTTGAATGATCTTTCCATATCATGATTCTCTTTACTTCAATAAAACTTACAAATAGCATTTGCCAGCCTTTGCAAAAAATCACCTTCGGGGTGCGAAAACCTGTTATGGAGAAGTCCGAACATGATTTTCTATCAATTCAATTTTCTCTATCCCTAGACTAAATGAGCTGCACTAAATTCAAATGATGTAGCACAAATCAAGAATCTCCATCGAGTATGGTTCTAAACTACCCCTAAGACTCATGATAATCAAGAAATACCCACCTTGGCTATATGTGACACGGGAGAAGGGAAAAGATGAAAACCCAATGGAGAAACTCAGCACCTAAAGAGGAAAGACCTATTGACCAGAATTTGACAAAACATGACATTAGTTCACTTTCCACTTTGTAAAAATTATATATGGTGAAAAGTGGGACAACATCTAGTTTCTATCCAATATGAATGAATACAATAGCCATGCTAGCAAATGTTGAAAAGCCTTCATGGCTTGAAAGAGCAAGACTCATGTCAACATCTCACTTAATTGCCATACAATTGCCCTTTTCTTGAGATAACACACAAACTGTTGATCTTCTATTCATATAGTGAGTGGATGGACAACTATGATTTATCCTAGATTAAATCTAGACTATCAAAATATCATAGTGCATAAATCATCACTTAAGAGTTTTGAATGTTGAGTGGGACACATGGTGCAATTTCATTGTATCTCATAAAAAAACCTATAAGCCTAGGAGATAATGTAGGTGTTTGATTTATCATGCACCAAATAATCTCACAAATCATTTATTTATCACATGTCAGATCCCTGACTTTCTCCTTGCGTATAGATCTCTCTGACAATTTGTAAACATGGACAAATTAGAACTTAGGTCCCACATATTCATTAGGTCTCACTACTAGGATCACACTTCAAAGAGTGTCATGTGTTAACATCTTGCATAATGACAAACATAATGTGTCAGCAAAGTGAAACAATACGGGACATACATCTTACTTCAAAATAAAATATTATCCAAAAGTTTAGATAGACTATGAGATTAAATGATGACCATTAATTTACTACACATTCTTAATCTCTTTCTTCACTAGAGATGAGACAATTGGCTTCATCTCATTTATTTTCTATAAGCTCAAGATCCTTTGCAGGAGAACATGAGCTATTTGATCATCCTTTGTATTTTCCCTACAATTAAGACATGTCACCAAAAAAATTCAGCAGCTGCATGGCCCAATCGTATCTCAATTCCTTGTTGACAACATCAAGTCCCACTAAAACTAGACTTGTTTAGGGTCCACATATTATCATCTCACATAGTCACCATGAGAAAAGTTAGATCTTCAACTAAACATGCATAATTGATCTCCTCCATTCTTGTTTAATGATGTGTGGTCCTTTGTGGCACACATCATAATTTCACTTCTTTGCTATGAGCCTGGATCAAAATAGTGAACAAACACAGACCATAGATCTTGTATTCTCTATTTTCTTCATTGGTCCTACTTTCCTCCACTTGTTCACATCTAATTTGTTCACCATAGTAAGAATCAAAGTTGAGATTTAATGCAAGTCATTTGATCTTCATTCTTTCAAATCATAAAAAGGGGACTCAATGAAGGCACTTAGACTTAGGATAATGTGGGAGTATATAGCAGACAAAATAAAGGAAAAACATGGGGTCACAACTTAAAGTTATCAATCCTAACAAGGGGGACACAACTTGAAAAGAGAAAAGGGGAGCCATGTGGCTTAGAAAAAGGTAACGAAGGAAAAGAAAAATCTAGGGATAAAACTTATAACAAGGGTTCTTTCTTCCTACCTAGGGTTTACCACTAGGGTTTTCTAACAAATAAGAGGATCTCAAGGCCAAAATTAAGGAAAAATCTTCTAAAAAATAAGGTAAAACCTATAAGACTAAAGATACCAACTCTTAGAAATCATGGTTTATCTCTTGTAACCAAGTGGATTTCCAAAGGCTCAGAGGGAGGTGAACCTTGAAGGATCCTAAAAGAAATAATATTTTGAAAATCTCCCCTATAGTTACCACTTCATGAAAAAACTTACACTATATTTATTTGGTTTTAGCAAATTGGGATGTGAGGGTTGAGGGATCTAATGTATTCAAGTCCATTTGTAAGTGTTGTAGTAGAGTTAGGTTGATGATTAGTAATAATGGAGTGTTGGATAAGCAAGTCCACTATGAAAAATATATCAGGTGGAACCTTTTTCTTGGGAATAGGCATGTAGTGTTTAGGATATAGTTAATACCTAGGAACATATATTCCTTTACTCAAGGATTTGACATCTCAATTGGCAATTTTACCATAGCTTAAGACATCATTTAACTGTCAACCTAGGGATGTTATAATTGAAATAGGACAATATATGTTGTACGCTCCTCCTTTAGACATCAAATCTATCTTAAATTCTATTGTACTAGAATGTAATTTTGGATATGAAGTTGATCTCTAACTTCCATTGTAGTATGTAAGATCTATGCACAATTTTTTAGGAAAAGTGTTACTCTAGTCCTAGTGGCTACATGAATAGTAGATAGTTCTTTGTTTATGTTGGTCTTAGGAATAGTGACTCTTACTTTCTTATGAAAATAATATATAAAGTATAAGTGGAAAACATCAACAACTAACTTACTTTCTAAAAATGAAAGTAAGATGACTCCCTAAGTGGGTTCCCTTAGGTAGTGTCCTAATTAATGCACCAGATTAAGAGAAATGCTTCATAAACTTTATTGACAAGAAATTTTGAAGCACACAAAGATATTTTGACAACTTAATAAAAATAAACTTATGAGTCACATACTTTATCTCTGTTCTTCTATGAATGAACCTGGCTATTTATTGATACTAATTCTTAACTAACCAACCAATTATTCTTAAAGAATAGGGAAATCTGTATTATAACTCTAGCTCTTTACAATGAATAATAAAAAGGGTGAGAAGAAAGAACAAGTTAGAACAATTAAAGGAGTTATTTAACCATCATCCTATATTGTTGGATCATAAGGGACCACTACTACTGGATCCACAAAGATATCCAAAACTTCATTTGCAAATTCAATGTATTCCACAAGTTGGCAAACATTCTTTTAGTTGCTTCCTTGTTTGTCATTAGAAAACCCTTGATGAAGACACAACCAAAGACTAGAATGAACACACAAGAAAAGGAAAATATTATTATCAATGAAAAATTCCCCATGGGATTACAACGGTATGATTTTGGAGAAATAAATCCTCCACATAGTACCTTCTCTCTAACTTCACTAAGAGCTGCCTTTATAATGCCTGAAATGTTCTTAAATAAGCCCCAAATGGTTTAGGGTTAGGAATACATTCTATAATATGCCAGTTAGAATCCACTACCAAAATAGAAGGTTCCAAAATTCACATTAGAAGTTAGTGTAAAATTAGAAGAATCTAGAAATGGTAGTCCAACTTTTGAGAGGCATAACTTTTGGACCATAATTCTGATTGATGAACTATTTACCTTTTTGGAAAGCTCTTGAAGCGCTCTATAGCCCTATGGACCAGCTTTTCTCATCGCCCATTTTTTGGCTCTTTATGAAGCCATTTAGTACCCCATATTTGACTTTGAAGCGCTCTTAGGAGGTCTCTAGGAGAATTCAAACTACAATAACTTTCTAACCGTAAAGCTTTTGACCTTCTTTTTTTTGGAGTGTTTTAAATTACAAGTACAATCATCCCTCCAAATTAAACCCTCTAACTCATCATAATTTTGGCTCAATTACAAAATAACTCATTTTTTACATTTACACATATCCCAAGTTTCTTAAAAACTAATAAAACTCTAACCTCGAAAACTAATAGTAGAACTATGAGAGTTGGAACCTTTATTTGACCAAAATGGGTATCCAAAAATGAAAACACATTAAACAGAAAATATCTCTAAGCATATTTTTGGGTGATACAAGATTGCCCTTACACCACTGGATGCTCCTACATCAACCCTTGTTTGACACAATCTTGCATCATTCTTAATGATAGCTACATCTCATTATCATCAATTTGGAACATGTATGATCTAATAGATAATCCTTCAACAATAGTTAGCTCAATATAAAACCTCATTTATGACTTAATATTTTATCCTTTTGTACATTCAACATTAAATATAGTTAAAGTAGTGCTTGTCGAATCAGCTGCAAGACTCATGATCATAATGGCTATAGGAAACACTTCATCTCATGGTCTCAAGACTAAACATATTTCTCACTAATTTCAAACAACAAATATTTAGCGATGAAATAATATAAAGACATATCATATTAGCATATAATACTTATTATGAAAGTCCACATATTATCCACAATTTAGTACTTAATGTCTATTTAGTAGTAAAAATGGTTTTAAAATATTTCTTGAAATTTTAAGAAAAGAATCCTAACTTGTGAGCTTAGTTATGCCAAAATTGAGGCTAATCATTCTCCTCAATTAATTCTTCTATTAGTCCCTTCAGTAGTTGGAGCTCTTCCTTCTAGAAAATCTTGTCATATTAAACTTCAATTGTTGTCCACACTCACTATTGTCAAAGCTCTAAAAGTGGCCTTTCATTGCTTCTAATTCACACCAATTCCTTTCCTCTAAATCCCTGTCATAGAACTCTCTTCACCTCTCATTGAAAGTAATGACCAAAGAAGAATAGGGGGTTGCATGATTAATGGGATCCAATTTTATTTTTTATTGAAACCATTCTGTATATAATGATTAGCTTTGATATTAGAAATTTATAGAATACTAGGAGAGTGTCATTATTTACTTTGCTAATGGATCGTCATATCTACCCACCTCACATGACAATGTTTCATGGCTTCCCAAAGATCACCATTCACAATCCTTTGATACTGGTCAATGACCTCCCTCTTAAGAGGTTCAATGTAGGGCCTAAACCTTCTATCAAGCCACAATTTATTCCAATTATGTTATATTATTTGTTATTTCTAGATTCCTTTCTAACTAGAAGGGGTTGTGTCCCCTTTTCATACTTAAAGGTATCAAAAAAATTCAAAAAATTAAAGCACTAATGTGAATGTCACCCACATAGCATAAAGGATTCCAATCAGTATATTTTTGTACAACAAGGTCACATAGGAAAATTTCACAAAGTAAATGCTTGATATGTTTAGGGGATTTAACTGAAGGATTTTTTACTTTCCATAGCCTAATCATTTGAAAATTCAAATATAACTCTTTAAGATACTTGGCATATATAAGAGACGATGATCTACATTCAAACATATGTGGAACTAATTTGATTACCTAATTAAAATTTTCCTTAAGGTTGGAAATCTCTACATTCTTATTTTTAATGTCCCTTTTCAATTTTTGGATCATCTCTGTAAAAAACTCCATACCTACAAAAAAGGTGGTGAGGTAAAGAGGTGGCTTGATAGTCTCTTCATTTTCTCTCTCTTCCTTATTTAATTTATTTCCCTATTGATCACCTTGGTCCTAAATATTGGAATATTTTTCCTTAGAGTCTTCTATGTGAACTTTCTTTATTTACCCAATCTCCTTATGACCTAGAATATTAGTGGATACACCCTCATCTGCTAGTATATTATCTTGCGATAATTCTTGAGATGAATTCTCAACAAAATTATCAAATTGAACTTTTGGTAGAACATGAGACACATTATCCTTTGATCCATTTGGAATGAACTTATCCTTTTTCTCCTGAATACCTCCTTCTACTATACATTAATATGTACCTTTATCCTCTTATTACATCAACACTACCCTGTCTTGAAGGGGTTCTTCTACTATATAATCTATGAATTCTTCCTGCCACTATTCTATCGGTGACCCATGTTCCATCCCCTTTATTATCTTAGGAATGTATACAATTATAATTTCCTTAGGTAATTTTTCACCAAGCATTACTTGGTCATCACTTCCTTCCAATACCTCCCCAACCTACACTTCTCTCATTCATCTTCCTAACGATGTTCCATTAATTCACCTTGAAGCTTGGTTGCATCATCTGCTTAATCACCAACCCCGAGTCTAGAATTTATCTCCTCATTATCCTCATTACTCTCTCCTTATTCATGAGTTATCTTCTCATAATGTGATATAGGTTGTATGGAGGATCTTTGGGATGAGGGACCATATTCTAGGTTGATAGTGGTATGTACATATATGGACTAATAGTGAATTCTAGTAATTCTCCTTTAAGGAGTGTTGGAATAATTTAGAATAACTGAGAGGGGGGGTGAAACAATTATCCAAGGTCCAAATGTATAGAAAAAACTTTTTAGTACTCAGCAAATACATGTGCATGCACTAATTAGATCATCCAATATCTTAAACCTTACTATATTACTGTCCTAGCTCAAATGAACTTTGTAGAAATGTAAACATGAAGTACCAAAAATTCAATCACACAACTTGGCACAAGGATTTAATGTGAAAACCCAATTTGGGAAAAACCACAAGTGACATGCTAACATTTTTCACTCTTTTGAAGTGAGCCCTATGAGGAGCCAACCTTGTTAAAGGTTACAATGCAAACTATTAAATGTGACTTTGATTAAAGGATTTCAATCACCCTATTAAAAGTGGGCCTTTTTAGAATACTTTAAAACATTCCATTAGAATGCCACCTAGTTAAAGGATTTACTTATGACTATTAGGTCAACCTTAATCCAAAGGATTTATCTAGACTGATAAAATTGCTAGAAAGTACCAATAGGACATGATCTGACATTAAAACAACTCACTTGTAGATTACATATATCTCTTTTAGCTCTCCATTCTACTTGGCATTCATTCCCCTTCATCTCTAATTGGTTGCTCACCCTTCAAGCCTTCACCTCCTTAACCCTTCATGCTTAGTAAGCCAATTGCAAGTTTATTCTTGTTTTCTCAACCAAGCTTGGTAGACACATTCCTTTTCTAAGTCTTCTTCTTGTGTTTTCTCAAGTATCCTTTCATTTTAGCCTTAAGTAGATAAAAAATACACTATATCATCAAAGTCTTACTTGGTCTTAGTGCTCCTTTTATACACCATATAACTTAACCTTTCTCTAAGTACTCTTGTTATCATTTCTTTTCAAATCCTCTTCATCAATAAATCAAATGATAGCATTAAGACCAAATTAGAAATTGTATCACTAGCAAGTAGCAAGTTTGGCATCAATAAAAAAATAATGATTGTTCCATGATAGGTTTCATCAATCTTCCTCATTTCTATACTTCAACAATCTTCTTCATTTCAAAAATCTCCCTCTTTGGCATTAATGGCAAACCAATACCAACAAAAATACCAAAAAGGAACTTAATACCTTATATTGAAGTCTCTCCCTCTATCAATATATATTCTTCTTCTATATAGGCTACAATCTCTCTTCTTCTTCAAATATTCAATGAAACTCTTCCTCTTTCTCTTTTTTGGTACTAACTCTCCCCAATTTCTCTCTATATATTCTCCCTCTTTAACAAAAATGCCAAAGACTTGACATCTTCTCATGTAGATATCATCAATTTAGGTTCTCCCTATGTCACCTAGCATGTGATTATAAATATTTTGTTTTAGCTCCTTCCTTACTTCAGGCAATTCCTAAAATAAGATCCACTGCATCAAGTTGTAAAGTATGTCATCCAAATTAGTTGATGCAAGGCACTACTCTTTCTTCTTAAGTAGCTTTGGATAGGGGTATCACCCCTAGCTTACCTCTAAGATATTCATGTGTATCCTTAGGTGAATTTTTTATGAATATATCAGCTATATGTTCCTTTGCATTCACATATTTCATTCTCACTTCTTTATCTTAAATCAACTCTCTCTGGTAATGATACTTGATTTCAATTTGATTTGTCTTTGTATGCATCAAAGGGTTCTTAGATATGTTTATAGAACTTTTATTATCACAATAAATTACCATAGGTTCAGTGATTGCTTCCTTCATTTCTTTGACTAATTGTTTGATCCACATCATATTTGTGCAATTCACTACAAAAGCTACATATTTAGCTTTAGTAGTAGATTGTGAAATGCAATTTTATTTATTGCTAGTCTAGGTAACCAATAATTTTCCTAAGAAAAATGCTCCACCACTTGCACCTTTTGTATCATCAACATTTCCAACCTAATCAACATCTATATAGGCTCTCAATTCAAACTTGTCCTTCTTCTTCTAGTATAGACCATAGTCTTGTGTACCTTTCAAGTATCTCATAATCCTCTTAACAGTCATGAAGTGATTATCCTTAGGATTTTTAGAAAAACTTACAACAATCCCAATAGCTAGTGCTATGTCAGGTTTGCTATAAACTACATATTGCAATTTTCCAATTATAGACGTATGCATTTGGTCTACTTCACAATAGGTATGTGATAATCATGCCCAAAGCCTTAGGAATAATTTATTTAATCTAAGGATTACTTCTCCAACCATGAGGTTCATTTAATTTGTCAACCTAGGGATGTATACTTGAAATGGTTGGAATGATATGTGCACTCTAATCCAATCCACCTCCCAAGTGGGACCCCTTGGTTGGCTTTTGCTAATCTACTAACATAGAGTGTAAACCAAGAATTACTTCATTACATTCCAAAAATCCATACATAAGAACAATACATAAAACTATAAAAAAAACTCACTATGAGAGTCAACAATATTTTTCCATAAACTTTTTCTCTAACAACAAAACTATCGATCGAAACCCTATAAATAGAGCATCGACACTTATTCTAAAACAAGAAAGAAAACAAATTGACTACAAATCTACTAGATAAGAAGAAGGAAATATAGTAGCTCATGATACAAGCAATATAGTCTAGATAATCAATTTAACATGATAGTAAATGTAGAGGGAATATAGCAACACTTCATCTCTGCATTCCTAGACTGATAGATGTTCCTTTTTAGTATTTGTGTCTCCTGGTACCGTTATGGTTCTTCCACCATAGTTGGGCCTTAATGCTCCCCCTTGAATGCTATGGACCATCCTCCAGCTTCTTCCTTAACAAGTTAGTTGCAATGCAGAAATATTTATGCAAATAAGCATAATCAAATTAAATCTAAATATTAGAACACACATTCTGATGGTTATATGAAATATTTCATTATATGTATAATATTGGCAAAGTATGATATATCTATCTACCCATAGGTTAACAGTTTTATCTTGGACTTATCATAAGTTCAACTGAGCATAATTTCACAAATATCTTGGTAATATTAAAATAGAGCATTAAAATTAACATAAAATAGAGGCAATAATTAGCTAATTCATCTACCCCCTGGTAAGTTTAATGTTGTCCTCAAGCATTGCATCTTCTAGCCATTGATTAGAAATCTCCAACTGCATTCCTCCCTCGCCTGTTACTCCTGAAGGTGTAGTAGAATCCTCATGTTCTCTCCTAGACTTCCCTTCTATGATCCTCCTATAACCTATCAAGTCATTTAGAGTTGATATCATATAGGGGCCAAAGGAGCATAGGTGGTTGCATTTTTAATGAGCATCAAAGTTCTAGTCTAGTCTGCCTTCCTAGGTGTATGTATTTTGGAGCTTGATGAAGGGATGTCTCTAGGTTGATAGGACTGTATGGCTCTTATATCCTAATTTCCTTAGGTAGTCTACCCCATCTTCTTTTAACACCAACCATGACTCTTTGAAAGAAAAAGTAAGACATGTTATCATATTCTGCATATACCTTTGCTCTAGCCTCAAAGATTTTCTTTCTTATCTCCTTGTGAACATCCCCATAGGTCATCCTAAACCAATCCCTAAGGATTTCTTCTAGTTTATTGCTCTCTCCATAATTACTCAATTGTCTGTCATAATTGGCCTCATTGTGCATCCAAGAAATTAGGGCCCTAAGGTGTATATACCCTATGTAAGGTAAAGGATTCCATTGAGTTTCTGTAGGGATAGTGAAATTGTGCACATACAATTCACAAAGTAAATTTTTGTTGCCAAGATGGAAGATTTTGGTACAAACCATAGAATTCTTGAGGTGACCTAAATTCTGTATTTATGTCTTTGAGGGTCATCATCAACTGGAATAAAAGGAATTGTTCTTTTAAACAAATGGCATAGATCTTATGTGGTGGCCAGTAAGTAATTATTTGATCAGCCAACTTAAGGGCATGATCCATCTTTTGCTTCAATTTTACCAATTACTCTTTTAAGTCCACAATTTCTTCAACTTGATATATTATTACCTTCTTCATTTCCTTTTTCTCCTCTTTCCATAGGGTTGTTGTTAACACATGTTTATTATATAAATGAAAAAGAAGCATTTGTAAGGTAATTGGGCCACTTTCCTTTTCATAGTTATTTTTCTTCCTCTATTCTCTCCATGACTATTCCAAAAAATTTGTGAACCATGTTTTCTTATAGAGAACTAGGGTGGTTTTGGAATAGGCCAACTAGTGTGTTATTAGGGTTTCTTCTTATTTATGGCTTGGAGTATCTTGTTGGCTTGCTAGGGGATTATTTTGGCTTTTGTTCATTCCAACCTTACATTCCTCATTAGGGTTTTGAGGAATGTCTAAAATTTTAGGTTGATTCGGAGAATCATACAAGACTTTTATTAGAGATTCTTCATTCTAGGGCTTCTTTGCACAAGGGTTTCTTCAAGCACCATAGCCTTTTTCCTGCTAACCCTTTTTGGTGTCTCTGCAATAGGAGTAGTTGCTACATGAGCTGACTTTGTTTTCTTTTTCTTTGAGACTACAGGGTTTTTTTTTTCTATTGCCAAAGCTGAGGTTTCTTCTTTTATTTTATTTTTCTCTTTTCTCAGGAAGAGGTAGGTACATTTCTCATTTGAGTAGGTAAAGGAACATTTTCTTACACATTTTTAGATTCCACACCTTATGTGCTTTTCTCAGTAGTTTTTTCAATGGGGACTACATTATCTTTGTTGGGCTTTTCATTAGGGGTAGTCTAAGGTTGTAGGGTTTTATGCTAGACAAATTCTACCCATGACATGGGAGAGACATCCCTAAGAGATTTTTCTATGAGAAATTTGATTAGGGCATGGTGAGTAACAAAATTGTCCTTTTCTTTCTAGGTTTCCTTAGAACTAATATATAACATATTGTGAAAATTATGTCTTACATAACTGAACAACTTAAAATGATGTGCATGCAAATTAGAAAATCTTCCTTCATAGGTAAAATACCTAATAATATGTATGGCCAACTCATTGTACAGTGGTGGAAGAGACATTCTTTTGCATCCCTACTTATTAATATCCAAAGGAGGGTCACTTGGTATGAAAAAATGGGCTCTAACTTATCTAGCATCATGTGCATTGGGGTAGTGTTCTCCTACTGTTAGCAGCCAGTTACTTCTGCTATCCACTCCTCTATGGAAACAACTATCTATCCCCATACCATTTCTTTACCTTCCTCAAATTTACATATAAATTTAGTAGCCACTTCTTCATTATCCTCTATTAGTTTCAAGAAATATCCCAGCCAACGACATGCATTAAATCCTCCCCCTGCTTCTACATTAGAAAGTAAAAGACTATGTTCCACTGGTTCACATTGCTACAACGGTCCTCCCATTCGTGCTTACTACTTTCAACCTCTGCTCTATTTGCAAACCCTTCTTCCCTTCAATTAATTTCAGACTTTCTTTTTTCATTTTTGAAAACCTAGGACCCATTTCACATTCTTTTCTATGAATTCCCGTCATGAACAATACATCATGAGCAATCATAACGTGGTTTAAATGGGAATAAATCATAGATATGCGAGAATCACCTAAAAATTTAATCTAGGTCACATCCAATCTGACAATGAGGAATTATTCAGGAATAAGGGTATGACACTTGACACTTGCATACTATGGCAACTATATTTTAATCAAACAAAGAGAGAGTATAGATTTGAGGATCTTTAATCAATAAATAAAAATATCATTGGGAATTAGTAACCTTCCCTACCCCTTATGAAATATGGACAAGTGTCATCACTTGTCATACTTGGTACAAGGTACAAAAACTAGCGTAATGCCGCAATAATATATTTAATGTAGTAATAGATATAACCAATCAAAATCTATGTGCTAGAAATGAATAAAATTTGAAAAGCTTATACCTACCAATTTGATTATCAAATATGCTAGTTAAAGGAGGTGAGAGTCAAAGGTTAGCAATGACAACATATGTCAGTGAACTAACCATGTTATTGAACATATTGTAAAATGATGATGTGAAAGATAAGTGGGTGGTAAAAAAAGAAATGAGATGAGTTGAAAAAGAACAATTCAGAAAGTGAATGGAGAATTTGAACTTTATGTAGACATAAAAAATTTATTATGGGCATGCTCAAAGGAATTCTTATTAAAGAGTTGCAGGTAGAAGTTCAACACCTTCTACTGTAGGAAGTGTTACCTATTGTGCATCTAAAACCGGCTATTGACATTTTTGTTGGAAGTCCTTTTTTTGTTTTGGGTTATTTATACAACTTGAGCCAATGTCCATTGACTAATATCTTGAAGTGTACTGGATCAATTGTTGTTAACTAGATAGCTCCATTTTTAAGTACATGGCATATTTTATAGGGACCCAACCATCATTTCTATAGCTTTCCTAATATATCTCTAAATCTAGAATTATAAATTAATGCCCAGTCGCCAATTTGAAAATGCTTACTCTTAATGTGAGAGTCATGTCACTATTTCTTTTGCTTCCTTATAATTTATGTGCATTCCAGGGTAGACTTGTGCATTTCATCCAAAGAATTAAGATATAGTAAGTGCTCTCTTTGTACTGCAAGAAAATTGATGTTTAACTCTAGTGTTGTTCTTAAAGTTTTGAGTTCCAACACAATGGGTAACATTGCTACTTTTCCATACAACAGTTCAAATGGTGTGAATCCTATTGTGATCTTCCATGTTGTTTGGTATACCCAGATAGCTTATAGTAGTCTATTCTCCAATCCCTATAGTGCAAATGAATTTTCTTTGTCAAGATGGCTTCTATCTCCTAATTTGTAACCTCTTCTTGTCCATTAGTTTGAGGGTGATAGGGATTTGATTTTTGGTGTCTAATATTATATTCCTTCATGAGTTTTATGATCAAATTGGAAGTGAATTAAGCACCCTGGTCAGTAACAAGTTCTCTGGGTATGTCATATTGAGTAAATATTTCTTCATATAGGAATTCAGCAACTTTATGGTCACGGGCATGCTTCATGGCATTGGCTTCGACCCGTTTTGTCAAGTAGTCAGTACATACAAAGATATATGACTTCCCATTAGATGGAGGTGTTGGATACAATTTATTAATTATGTATTATCTTTGATGTTACAAAAATTTCGTATCATTATTAGTCAGTGTATGCTAAACTCAATCAGGCAGTGAAGATAGTTTTCTATGTCTACTGAGCATTCATGTGGTTTCCTAGTTCAAAAGGTAGTGTCTATCAAGTTCACTCAGGCATTGAAGGAAAGTTTGTACAAGTTGAGTGTTAACTGAGTTCACTCATTTAATGAAGAAAAGTTGGATGGAACTAGTGTTAACCAAGCTCACTTGGTTGCCAAAGGATCTTTGCAAGTTTCTAGTGTTAACTGATCTTTTGTTGGTTCACACAGGAAATTGCTTCTGAGTTAATGTCTACCGATCTAGGTCAGCTAAGAAAGGATTTTCTTATTTTGGCATATTAAGTTTAATTTATTTATCTATTGGTTCTAGCCAACTAAGGTGATGAATATTAGTTATTCTAAGTTAAATATGAGTCGACTTCACAATATGAAAGATATATGTATAAGGTCAAGTTGAGAATTTTAAAGTGAGTGTGAAGATGTGGTGAATCTATTCAAGATTTAATGGTGAAGAGAGGAAGAAAATTTGAAAGATAAGTAGAATATCCTTGTAGAGGAAAAAAATTATATTCAATTAGGAAGGATCAAGTACAAGCTAGAATAGAAATCTATAATCAACAAATTAGTTGGATTCAAATCAGGTCATCTCATTGTTACTCTCTAACCATTGTAGCAATGATCTAAATCTCTTAACAGAGTTGGCCTAATAGTTATTTGTAAATCCTCTAACAAGGTGGTAGTTCTATTGAATTGTCTTAAGACCTCTAGCAAGGCCAACCCTAATAGGGTGATTAAATCCTTTAACAGGTTCACACCTATTAGCATGTTTTGTAACCTTTAATAGGGTTGGCTCCTAACAGAGCTCACTTTAGAAGAATGAAAACAATAACTAGTTGCAATTGGTGGTTTTTCCCAAATTGGAATTTCACGTTAAATACTGGTGTTAAATGTGTTCATACTATTTTCTTTCATATTTTTGAAACTAATTTAAAATAAGGGTAATTACAAATAACATTTAAAGATTTTCAGAATCAATACTTATCGAGTTACAACATTTTATGTATGTTTACCGAGCATCAACAATATTCAACTTTTAGACTTTATTTTGTACTAACATCAAAGGAATATAGGATTTATTTTTGTAGTAAGTGATTCACCCCTCCCTCTTAGTTACTCCTCTTATATTTCCAATAATTGGTATCAAAGCTTCTGGTGTTTGTAGAGAAATTTTCAAGGACCTAAGCTAAAGATCAAGATGTCTTATACAAGAGAGATTCCCAAGCTGAACAGAGACAATTTTGCAGCATGGCAAGGACTTATGAGGTTACATTCGGCTACTATTAGTGATTCAACATGAAAATATCTTGATAATAAATACAAGACTCCCAATGGAACATTATCTATTGAAGATATTGTTGAAAACAAGAATCATAACATCATGATGATTGGTATTGCATTTGCTCTTAGTTATGTTGAATTTGATGAAGTCAAAGACTAAAAAATAGCTCATGAGATGTGGACCCAACTAAAAGACATATATGGAGGAGATGACAATGTAAGAAGAGCTAAGGCTAAAATTTTTAGAGGTCATTTTGATCAAATGAAAATGAGAGAAGATGACAATATTGCAAAATATGTGGAAAGAATCAAAGCAAGTGTAAGTGCAATCAAAGCATCTAGAGGAGACATTGAAGAAAAAATAGTTGTAAGAAAGGTACTTAGAAATATTTTTCCTATTTATGCAATTAGAGTGTCTACTATTCAAGAGATGAGATGTGATCCAAATAATAAAATATCTTTGGATGCTCTAGTTGGAAGATTGACAGCTTTTGAGTTAGATAACTTTGATAACTATGTTCCTAGTTCAAAGGTTATTGAGTCTACTTTTAAAGCTAAACTCTCACACAAAGAAAAGGATAACAAATCAAAGTCTAGTAAATTAGGAAGTGAAGAAGAAGAAATACAGAAAAATTTGGATAGTGATCTTGAAGTTGTTGAAGCCCTACTTCAAGAAAGTACTCCAAAGGAAAAGGAAAGTACAAAGGCAAAGTTCCTCTGATCTACTTTTCTCGTAAAGGAGTTGGTCACATTACTGCAAGGTGTCCAAACAAAGAAATCAAAGATGAAAAGAAAAGAAATAAGCACAAAGGCAAGAAGCATTTGAAGAACTACAAGGACAAAGGTAAGAAATCTTGTTTTACAGCTAAAGATTTTGATAACAGTGAAGATGAAATGGTATATATTGTTGTAAAAGATGAATCTGATGATGAAGGAGATAAGATGGTACTTATCTCTCATGTTAGCAAAAATGATATATGGATTATTGATAGTAGCCATTCACATCATATGACTGGAGATAAAATAAAATTTGAACACATGGAATATTATAATGGAGGTGGTGTGAGATTTGGAAGCAATGAACCTTATAAAATAAAAGGAAAAGGATGTATTCCATTGACTAAAGAACTTGTGTGTGACAATGCTTATTGGGTTGACAGACCAAATCATAATCTACTGAGTGTGGCACAATTTAAAAATGTTAGATTGAAGGTAGAATTCATGAATGCACATGCCAAACTACTAGATGGAAAAGGAAATCTAGTTGGATCTAGCAAGAAAACAAAAGGTAATCTATTTTATCTTGATCTCAGTGAATGTTCATGTTTTATTGTTCAAGTAGAAGAAAGTTGGTTATGGAAAAAAATACCATGTCATGTAAACTTTGATAATCTAGTTAAGATAAGAAAATATAGAAGAATAAGAGATATTCCTAGTTTGAAGAAGCTTGATATGAGTTTGTGCAAGAACTGCCAAATTGGTAAGATGGGAAAGACTAGTTTCAAAAGAAAAAACTATCAATTAGAAGAAGTCTTAGAGATTGTTCATATAAACTAATGTGGACCTATAGGAATAGAGAATTATAGTGGAGAAAAAAATTTCATTCTTTTTTTTATGACTATTCTAGAAAGATGATTGTAATGTATCTAATAGAAAAATCAAAAGCCTTCTAGAAGTTCAAGTGGTATGTGACAAGAGTAGAAAAACAAACTAGAAAGATATTGAAATGTTTAAGACTAGAAAAAGGTGGTGAATTCAACTCAAATAAATTCAATAATTTTTGCATTGAAAGAAGAATTAAAAGACAAGTATCAGCTCCTACTACACCACAATAGAATGGTGTAGCTAAAAGAAGAAACAAATCCATCATGGATTGTGCAAGAACCTTAATGATTGAAAAGAATGTTGCTATCAAATACTAGAAGTTATCATCACTCCAGTTAATACCTTGAGTAGAGTACAGTTAAACAAAGACTCAAACAAAACTCCTTATCAAATATGGTATGGCTACAAACCTAATGTAACTTACTTGAAAGTATTTGGCAACAAATGTTATACCTTGAAAGAATCTAGAAAAGGAAAATTTGGTGTAAAAGGTGATGAAGGCATATTTCAAGGATACTCTTGTAGAAGTAAAGCATACAAATGTTTGAATTTTTCTACTCATAAAATAATATAAAGTGGACATGTTAGAATTGATGAGTTTGCAAAAAAGAGTGAAGAAGAAAACAATAAGGAGCAAGAGGATTATAGAAGATTTGTTTACTATGAATCTGATACCCTGCCAAACCTATCTGAAAGAAAGAAGGCTTCATCTCTCGAGTCCCCAAAATCTCCAATAGTTACTAAGTTGTAGACAATGCAACCCAAGTCATAGTCTAAAGGACCCAGATCATAGTCAAAGGCTACTAAGCTAGTTCAAACTGAGTCTGATGGACCCAAGTCACAAATAGTGGGACCTAAGCTTGATACTAAAGTTCATGATGAAAATAGTGGAACTCATTCAAAATCCAAAGAACCAATGTTAGAAAGATATGTCAAAAAGAATCATATAATTGATCAGATCATTGGAGATAAATCTGATGGAACAATGACCAAAAGAAAATTAAAAGGTACATGTTTACTTATTGAATTTGAACCTAGAAATGTTAAAGATGCTCTAGAGAATGAAAGTTGGGTTGAAGCAGTGAATGAAGAGATAGAACAGAAGAAAAGAATAAAACTTGCACTCTTTTTCCTAAACCCAAAGATAAAAATGTAATTGGCACAAAGTGGGTGTTCAGAAATAAACTGAATGAAGATGGAAGAGTTTTAAAAAACAAGGCAAGACTGGTATGTATTCTCAAGAAGAAGGTATTGATTATGGTGAGACTTTTGCTCCTGTTGCAAGATTAGAAGGTGTTAGAACTTTATTAGCATATGCAACACATAGAGAATTTAAATTATATCAAATGGATGTTAAATATGCATTCTTGATTGGAATTCTTGATGAGGAAGTCTACATTGAACAACTAGAAGGTTTTGTAGATCCTAGCAAAAAAAACATGGTTTGTAAGTTACACAAAGCATTATATGGTCTCAAGCAAGCTCCTAGAGCTTGGTATGAAAGACTTCATAATTACTTGGTACAAATTGGATTTTAAAGAACAAATAGTAACAGTAGTATGTATATCAAAGAAGGACCAGACAAGAAGATTGTGTTGGCATAAATATTGGTTGATGATACCTTATTCATAGGAAATGATGATTTGTGCAAAAAAATTTCAAAAGAAATGAGTAAATAATTTGAGATGTCCATGTTTGGTGAGATAAAATTCTTTGTTGGGTTGTAGACATAGCAAAATAATTCAAGACCAATTGGAACCCCTATGTCTATTGGACATAAGCTTTCCAAGAATGGTGATTCTAAAGAAGTAGATCAAACCACATACAGATCAATGATTGGAAAATTGTAGTATGTAGTACATACAAGGCCTAATATTGCACTAACACATGGAATGGTGGCAAGATCCTCAGTAAATTCTAGAGAAAATTGGATGATGGAAATCAAGAGAATCATGAGATATCTAAAAGGTACTAAAGACTATAGCTTATGGTACAAACTTTGAGGCAATTTGGACTTGAAGGTATTTACTGATGTTGATTGTGTAGGAATTCTTGATGATAGAAAAAGCACTAGTGATGGAGCATTCTTTCTTGGTAAGAGACTAGTGTCTTGGACAAGCAAGAAACAAAATTGCATCTCTCAATCCATAGTAGAGGCAGAATATGTGGAAATAGTAGTTATTTGTTCTAACATTGTTTGGTTCAAAAAATTGTTCTAAGGAATAAAGATAGAGATCAAGGATTCAATAGTCATATACTATGATAACACCAGTGCAATCAATATATCAAAGAATCTAATGATGCATACCAAAACAAAGCACATTGCTATAAAATATCACTTCATAAGAGAGTTGGTGTAGGATAAAAAAGTCAGATTAGAATATGTGAATACAAAAGAATAGATTGCAGACATATTCACCAAGCCATTATCTAAGGATACATTTATGTATCTAAGAGGTAAGCTAGGGGTCATCCCCCTATCTGAAGCTCGCTAAATAAAGTTTAGTAATGCGTCAACAAGAGAAAATTGAAGATCAATTAGTTGGTGTAGAATTGACAAAGAGCATATTGCGAATGAATCAGTACTTAAGGTACATTTATATTAATAGAGTTATTGTCTTTGGTATGTGTTGTCAAAGAGAGAGAAGTTTATTGTCATATCTCATAGAAATTTTTGTCATTTCAAAGAAGAAGAAGTTTGTTGTAAGAGGGAGAAAGTTTGCAGACAGAGGGAGAAATTGAAGAAAGGAAGAGCTCATACTGATAGAGGGAGTTCTCATGAATAAAACTAAGGATATGTTCCTCACTTTATTCTTATTCCAAATTTTCATTGTCTTATCACATATTGTGTTGCCATCAATGCCAACGAGGGAGATTGTTGGATACAATTGATTAATTGTGTATTGTCTTTGATGTTACACAAATGTCGTATCATTATTAGTTAGTTTATATCAAGCTCACTCATGTAGTGAAGATAGTTTTATGTGTCTATTGAGCATTCCTATGGTTTTCTAGTTTAGAATGTAGTGTCTACCGAGTTCACTTGGGCATCAAAGGAAATTTTGTAGAAGTTGAGTGTTAACCAAGTTCACTTGGTTAATGAAGAAAATTTGGATGGAACCAATGTTAACCAATCTCACTCAGTTTCCAAAGGATCTTTGCAAGTTTTTAGTGTTAACTGAGCTTCTATTGGTTAACATATGAAATCACTTCTGAGATAGTGTGCACCAAGTCGGGTCAGCTAACAAAGGATTTTCTTGTTTTGGAATATTAAGCTTAATTGATTTATCTATTGGTTCTAGCTGAATAAGGTGATGAATATTAGTTATTCTAAGTTGCATATGAGCTAACTTGACAATATGAAAGATGTAATTATAAGGTCAAGTTGAGAATTTGAAAATGAGTGTGAAAATGTGATGAATGTATTGAAGATTTAATGATGAAGAAAGGAAGAAAATTTGAAGGATAAGAAGAATATCCTTGTGGAGAAAAAAAGCTATATTTTATTAGGAAAGATCAAGTACAACCTAGAGTAGAGATATGTAATCAGCAAATTAGCTACATTCAAATCAGATCATCTCATTGTTACTCCCTAACCATTGTAGCAATGGTGCTGGAGCACTTAGTCTTAAAGATATTGAAGATTATCCCAAAGGATATTTTAATGATTTAATATAAATCCATATGTTTTAATGTGGTATTCCATGTAATGGAATAAATTATAATGCCTAAGGGCAATAAAATTATGAAGTTGTCATTTAGTTGTCATTCAAGACCTAGATTGGTCAAAAGGTCAAATTTGTATAAAAAGCCATGAAAATGCTAGAAATAATGTATAAGGTCTTAAATATGTTATTTGGAAATGTATAGGGTTTTTTCACAAATTATGGAGTCATTTTTTTAAGTGTCACAAAATTTGTCAAAATGCATAAAAGTTGTAAAGCATGAAACAATGCAAAAATGCTTTAAAAGTTGTCAAAAGGAAGATGAAAGGTCACAAGGGTAGTTAAGTAGTTTCTAACTACCTAAATATGTATAAATATGATGTATTGGTTGAAAAAAATAATATTGGAGAGAATAGAGAAAGGAGAGAATATTTTGGAACAATTAAGTGAGTTTGAATCTCTCATTTTGATTGGTTTTTTTGTTAAGTTGTTGTTTCCAGGAATTATATGGACATGTATGGCTTGGAAACCCATATATTTATAATCAATATTGATTCTTATTTCTTATTTTTTTTGATCAATTTTTATTAACTTTGGAAAAAGTTATGAGGTTTTTGGTGGAAGTTAGTATTTATAGATTCAGGATTTATGAGAATAGTCATATGAAAATTTGTGGTAAAAATGTATATTGAAGAATTAAGAACTCTAATTATATTACTTGGAAATATATTTGATTAATATTTAATTTTATTTTTGTTTGGTTCAATTTTATGATGTTTTGTGGAATTTATGACATTTTTAATGAAGACTAGTTTTAAACCCTCTTCAATGGAGTTGCAAGCAAAGAGTTGTGATGGTATAATGATTTATAGATTTGAAAAATAAATGGATTACATATTTGGAAACTATAATTAGTAATAATTATTTTGGAATTGGTTTGGTTCCATTTGGTTATGTATTTTGAAAATTATACGATGCCCTAGGCGGATTGGGAAAATGAACTTTCTATTTAATGATATAAAATAGGTCTCGGTACAGAGATAATAACTTTTTATCTAACCATTGGATCCTTCTTAATTTGATATATGTTTTGGTTATCATAATTTTCCACAAACTCAAAAAAGGGATTTTGATGATTTTTTTTAGAACAAAATTTATAGATGATTGAGTGCTAATCTATAAAACATGGCAATGTGTACAACAAGTTTTGACAATGAATTATTTTGTTTTCTAATCAATGATGGGTTTGATCTTGTGAGATGTCTTGAATAAATTATTCTTATGATGAAATAAATATTAGATCAAATGAATCCTATTATTTTTAAGTGCTCTACATTAGAGTGGTATCAGAGCTCAGAAGATTATGAGTGTGTAGATGGAATCTACACTAGGCAGTGTTGAGTTGTTTTGGATTCTTCGTGTGAAGTTTCTAGTTGCAGATTGGTGCTAGATCACTTAGGTATGAATGTTTGGATAGGAATGTCTACCAAAGGATCATGGGATATGATCTAGGGCTAGAGATTGGTCCTTTTTGTGTCGCCAATAGACTAGGGAGAGAGGCATCATGAGACTCCCAAGTGAGGGACAGAGGTTGTTGTGATGCGACATGGATGAGTGGATTGTGTAATGGCAGAAGCACCATTGAAGGTGACTAAAATAACTCCATTGATGGGATTCATTAGTGAAAGAGAAAGTAGTGGAGGTGTCCATGTAGTGATAATGATGAAGAGGTGGAGATAGTTACAGATTCTCACCTAAGCATTTCCAAGGGACATGGAAAATTTTCAAGCTCGAGAGTATGGTGTAGAAGCACTTAGTCTTAAAGATATTGATGATGATCCCAAAGGATATTTTAATTATTTAATTTAAATCCATATTCTTGGATATGGTATTCCATGTAGTGGAATAAATTGTAATGCCTAAGGGCAATAAAATTGTGAAGTTGTCATTTAGTTGTCATTTAAGACCCAGATTGGTCAAAAGGTCAAATTTGTATAAAAAGCCATGAAAATGCTAGAAATCGTGTATAAAGTCTTAAATATTTTTTTTGGACATGTCTAGGGAATTTTAACAAATAGTAGAGTCATTTTTTTAAGTGTCACAAAAGTTGTCAAAATGCATAAAAGTTGTAAAGCATGAAACAATGCAAAAATGCATTAAAAGTTGTCAAAAGGAAGATGAAAGGTCATAAGGGTAGTTAAGAAGTTTCTAACTACCTAAATATGTATAAATATGATGTATTGGTTGAACCAAATCATATTGGAGAGAATAGCGAAAGGAGATAATATTTTGGAACAATTAAGTGAGTTTGAATCTCTCATTTTGATTGGTTTTTTTTGTTAAGTTATTGTTTCCAAGCCTTGTATGGACATGTAAGGCCTATAAACACTATATATTTATAATTTTTAGATATTATAATGAATCCTCTTGCTTATTTTTTTTTTTGATCAATTTCTATTAATTTTGGAGGAATTTATGAGGTTTTTGATGGAAGTTAGTCTTTGCAAATTTAGGATTTCTGAGAACAGTCATATTAAAATGCATGGTAAAAACATATATGGAAGATTTAAGAACACTAATTATTTTCATTGGAAATATATTTGAGTAATATTTCATTTCCTTTCATTTTGGTTCAATTTTATGATGATTTGTGGAATTTATGACATTTTTAATGAAGACTAGTTTTAAAACCTCTTCAATGGAGTTGGAGGCAAAGAGTTGTGATGGTATAATGATTTATAAATTGGGAAAATAAATGGATTATATATTTAGAAACTAGAATATAAATAGTGATTTTGGAATTGGTTTGGTTCCATTTGGTTTTGTATTGTGAAAATTATATGATGCCCTAGGCAGATTGGGAAAATGAACTTTCTGTTTAATGACAAAAAATAGGTCTTGATACAGAGATAATAAATTTTTATCTAACCATTGGATCCTTATTATATTGATATATGTTGTGATTATCCTAATTATTTACAAACTCACCAAAGGTATTTTGATGATATATTTTAGAACAAAAGTTGCAGATGCTTGAGTGCTGATCTATAAAACATGGCAATATGGACAGCAAGTTTTGACAATAAATTATTTTGTTTTCTAATAAATGATGGGTTTGATCTTGTGAGATGCCTTGAATATATTTTTCTTATAATGAAATAAATATTGGATCAGATGGATCCTATTATTTTTAAGTGCTCTACATCAAGTAGTGATCTAAATCTCTTAAGAGAGTTGACTTAACAGTTATTTGTAAATCTTCTAACAAGGTGGCAATTCTATTGAATTGTCTTAAGACCTCTAACAAGGAAACTCCTAAAAATATGATTAAATATTTTAATAGTTTCACACCTAAAAATGTGTTTTTTAACCTTTAACAAGGTTGGCTCCTAATAAGGCTCACTTCATAAGAGTAAAAATAGTAACTAGTTGCAATTGGTGGTTTTTTCCCAAATTGGGTTTCCATGTTAAATTCTAGTGTCAAATGTGTTCATGCTATTTTTTTTCATGTGTTTGAAACTAATTTAAAATAAGGGGAATCATAGATAACATTTAAATATTTTCATAATTAGTACTTATCAAGTTACAGCATTTTATGTGTGTTTACCAAGCATTAGTAGTATTCAATTTTTAGACATTATTTTGTACTGACATCTAAGGGATCTGGATTTATTTTTGTAGTAACTAATTCACCCCTCCCCTTTGAGTTACTCCTCTTATACTTCCAATATGAGGATCAACTAGACCAATGAAATCCATGCCCCACTTGTCAAATGGTCTTAACACCATTTGTGGATTGAGAGGCATTTCATCTATTATTGTTGGTTGGACCATCCTCTAATATTTATCACATTTTTGTGTATAATTCGCTACATCTTTATGAAGTGTAGGCTAATAGTAACTATTTTTAAAAATCTTTAATGTTGTTCTTTTTTCTACAAAGTGTCATCCACACAGTTCATTATGACATGCACGTAGAATGTCATATGCTCATCTTCTCTCACACATCTCCTCATAACTTGATTAGGTCTAGTGTAAAATAGTGGATTATCAATCTGAGAGAAATGGAAGCTTCTCTCTACAAGAAACCTCTTATCCTTGTAAGAGAAATGTTTTGGCATTTTATTAGTTGCAATGTAGTTAGCTATGTCTGCATACCATTAGGTTTTGATAGCAATATGAAACAAATGCTCATCTAGAAATGTAGCATCTATCAAAATAGTATCATCTTCATCATGGTAGATTTTGGATAGATAATCAGCTACCACATTCACTTTCTCATGTTTTTCAATGACTGTAATATGAAATTCCTACAAAAGAAGTAGCCATCTTGCTAACCTGCCTATAATGGAAAGTTTGTTCATGAGATTCTTAATTGTTGCATGGTTAGTATGTGCAAATATGGGATACCTAGTTATGTAATGGCAAAATTTTTTTAGAGCATAAACTACTGCTAACAGATCTTTTTTAGTCACTATATTGTTTAACTCTGGTCCATGAAGGCTCCTACTGATATAGTAGATTATATTTTCAAGATGTTGAGATTTTTGTCCTAGGACTACACCTACGGCATAGTTAGAAGCATCTATATGTATTTGAAAGGGAAAAGTCCAATTAGGTCCCCTAAGTATTGGTGTAGTTGTCAATAGTGACTTGAGCTCCTAGAAGGAGTCATCACATTCCTTTGTCTAGGCAAATTTAGCCTTTTTGGTAAGAAAAGTATAAAGAGGACTAGCTAGCTAACTAAAATTCTTGATATACCTCCTATAATAACTAGCATGTCCTAAGAAAAATTTGACTTCTTTTTGTTTTGTGGGAGTAGGGAATGTGAAAATTATCTCTACTTTCATAGGGTCTACCTAGATTCTAGCTTGAGAGATAAAATGTCCCAATACCATGCCTTCCTGCATCATCAAAAAGAATTTTTCACTGTTGAGAAATAGGTTGTGCTCTTCACATTGGATTAGTACTTTCTTCATGTTCTTCAAAGCTTCCTCAAATGTGACACCAAATGTACTGAAGTCATTAATGTATATCTCCATGCAATCATGTGATATGTCAGCAAAGATGTTGATTACAGTTCTTTGAAAAGTAGCAGGTGCATTGCATAAGCCAAATGGTAATACAAAATAGGCATAGGTACCCCAAGGACGTGTGAATGTGGTCTTATCTTGATCTTTTGGAGTAATACTTATTTAATTGTATCCACTGTATCCATCTAGAAATGAGAAGTATTTCTTTCTAGCCAAAGTATCCAAAACCTGATCAATAAAGGGTAAAGGAAAGTGATCCTTCTTTGTGGCATTATTTAATTCTCTATAGTTCACACATATCTACCACTTTCCTCATTTCTTGGGAACAATAACTAATGGTGATACCCATTTTCTATAAAATATTGGATAGATGAATCCAGCATCCAACAACTTTTATAACTCAATTTTAAGTATTTCACGCAATGCTGGATTTATTTTCCTTTGAGGCACATAGAGTGGTAAGCTTCCATCATTGATGTATATCCTATGGGTATAGAATTTAGGGATCAATCCTACCATATCCTTATAATTCCAAGAAAATTCTTTTTCATGCCTATTGAGGAGCTTGGTTAACAATTCCAATTGTGATAGGGAAAAATTATTGTTTACATGGAGATTATGACCAAGAGAAAGTTTAATAGTAGTTTTAATTCTACCATTGACACTTCTGGTACTCAACTTGTAGCTACTTCACTTGGCAATAATTTGTCAATTATTTTAGGGCTTGCTGGGTAGACATAGTTTGCATATAGCTTTAAGACAAAACTTATAGCAATATCTCTAGCCACTATACACTCATTGGTAAGAATACTCTATACTATATCATATTCTTCTTGCATTTTTTGAAAAGATTGCCTATGCAACATCATGAGCTAAGCTATGGAATTTAGTTTTTCCTCTTCATCCCCTAAATCTAGCCAAATAGGTTCTCCCAAGTCTGGTTGGGGTTGGGCAGGTGGATATAGCTCTAGCTTCCTTATGGTTTGACCATTTAAAATTGTCATATTGCCTGATCTATAGCTGATTTTAGCATTGATGGTGGCTAACCAGGGTCTCCCTAATATAATAGGATAGTCAACAAGTTTTACTTTAGGTGATAAGATAAGAAAATCAGTAGGGTGTTCCCATGAATCTAAAATCACTATCACATCTTCTATGAGACAATCTAGAGTGGTAGTTAAACTATCAGCAAGTTGTAACACTGTGGGAGTCATTCTTAAGCCTTCCATACATAACCTATGCATTGTATCTTTACTCATCACATTTATTCCTACTCCTAGATTAACTAAAGTATTTTTCACAGCCTATCCATTTATGATCAGATTAACTACTAGACTATCAAGATCTATATACTTTGGTATCACTGCCTTTCCTAACATGATATCTACTAATTTCCTAACAACGTGGACTATTTGAGGATCTTTCTTCTTCTACCTTGGCTACTTAAGGCATGCTTCCTTAATAGGCTTTCCATAAAGAGGGACATCCTTGATAGCTTGGAATAGAGGAATCTAGATGTGCATGTTATTTAGCTTCTCAACAATATCAAATGTCTCTTCTTGTTGTGAAAAAAAATTCTCTTTATTTAGCCTATGTGGAAAGGGAGGATTTACAATGGTATGATCACTAAGCCTACATTAGTTGGTGAGTTGGTATTTGGCAATATAGCTTTTGGAAGGGGTGCTACAGGAGTTTCTATAAATTCCATGATAATAGCGTATTCTGGTGTAGGAAAAGTTGTACTTGATCTCAAATAGATATCAAATAGCTCTAGTGAATATGTAGGGTACTATTGAGTATTAGTAGTGTACATTTGTTGTTATTGTTGCTCATTTTTTAGATTTCACTAAGACTGAGATGGTAATTGGGTACACTTAAGATTGGTATTATTTGTTGTAGGAGGTGGCATTATTGTAGGTTTTTGGATTGGAGGCAGTATTTGTGGGTTACTAGGATTTTAGTTAGGTCATTGTGGAGGTCCCCTTGATTGTTTATTTTATTGCTAATTTCCTTGTGGTGGTTGCCATTGATTCTATTGATTTTTCCATTGGTTATTTTTATGGTTAGGCCACTGGTTGTTTTGTTGGTTAGGCCACTGGTTGTTTTGCTGGTTTGGCCAAGAAGGTTGGGAGTACTAAGAAGGATTCTGATAGCCTTGGTTTTTCCATTGATTATTGTAAGGATTTGAAAATTATAGAGGATCTTGAGGCATACCTTGTCTTGAAGCCCATGGTTGCTACTGAGCAATGAAGAACACTTATTCATTGTCCCTATCTATCTTCATATACTTAGTTGGAAAATGTTGATTCTCTAGGTTGGCTACCAACTTACATGTGCAGTCTTGCTTCTATTTATGATAGTGAGGACAATACTCCACCAATCATGATTCAACATTTGTATGCTTCTTCTTTGCAGTCATTGTGTTGATATGGGTAGTGACATCATTTATGATTTCCTACTTAAAATTTGAGAGTAGATTAGATATCTCAAATTTGAAATGTCTCAATTGATCCCTTTAGTAGTTCCAGACTGGTGTCCTTTGCCTTTCTTCACAGTTGACCTTGAGTAGTTAAGATAGATTTACTTGAGGTCATCCCAAGAAGATTGGTAGACATCACCACTAGCCATCAGGTCTAATGCTTCCAGACAATTATCATTTACCCCTCTCAAGAAGAATAGTTTCTATGAATCCTCCACCAGTACATGTTGGGGGTTCTTCTACATTGTGTATAAGAAACATGAAACATAGTCTTCCAATTTGTTGTCCTCCTTTTGTGATATTCTAAAAATGTCATCTCCTCTTGGATCATTCCCCTTGTAGTAATCTTTGTATTTCTCTTGAAATACAGTTTGCATTTCACCCTAGGTACATGCTGCATTGGCTCCTAAGCCCATGAACCATCATAAGGTTGATTCTTTTAGTGTTGCTGGAAACAACTTGAGCTTATGGGTATCAATGTTATATTCAAAGCTATGACAAAATATATTAAACTCAAATAAGAAAGTATCAGGATCCTTAATTACAAGGCCATAAAAATATGGAAGAGTGGTTGCGGGTACATTTTTGAGATTAGCATTGGTTATGAGTCTCAGAAGAGGAAATGAAAAAGTAGGGTGTGTCATTACTAGAGGTAATGAATTATGGGGTTGTTGTTGAAAAAGAGTCTTGACTATGGGATTGTTAACAATAGGTGGATTTGGACCAGAACTATCAAGAAAGCTAGCCAAGATTTCAGCAAAAGGCTAGAGATTGCTTGTGTCCAAAGGTTCTACTCTAGAGGAAGATCTTGTAGGAAAATCAGGGCTCACATCCTTAAAAGACAACTCAACTTCTTCTTCAATTTTTTCATTCAAATTAATACTCTTATGGAATAAATCTACCATATCCATCTCGTTATCTTCCTCTTCAATGCATGCAATTTAATTCTTCACACTTATGAAGCAACTTTTAGGATTGAAAATCTCTAAAAACTTAACTAAAAAACTATGACCCAAAAAGATGTTCCTAGCTTGACACCATCCCCAAAAATAGTGCAAAAAATGGTCCACCTCACAATAGGTATGTGATAATCATGCTAAAAACCTTATTGAGGAATAGTTTATTCAATCTAAGGATTACTTCTCCCACCATGAGGTGCATTTAAATTGTCAACCTAGGAAAATATACTTGAAATAGTTGGCACAATATGTGCACTAGGTTCCTTAAGGAGTCATTATGTTTATGATTTAGGAAAGTAAAATGCAAAGAAAGAACCCATACAAGTGTTGCAAGAAAATAACACACTTAACTCTTTAATAAAATGAATGCCAAATATATAACTATATGCTAACTTATATTTCAACTTAGATCATCCATTATAACTACTCTTGTAGGTGTTGTAGGAACACTCACAAAGTATGATGCTAGAAGAAGAAACTTACAACTTCTACCTAAAATACCAAAAATTTTGTAAGTAAATCTACATTACTCTAGTCTAATCCACCTCCCAAGTGGGCCCTCTTGATTAGCTTTTGCTAATCTACTAACACAAAGTGTAAACCAAGAATTACTTCATTGTATTCCAAAACACCTTACATAAGAACTGTAAAACAACTCACTACGAGAGTTAGAAAATTTTTTTCCATAAACTTTTTCTCTAACAACAAAACTATCGATCCAATCCCTTTAAATAGAGGATTGAAACTTATTCTAAAACAAGAAAGAAAACAAACTTACTACAAATCCACTAGATAAGAAGGAGGAAATATAACATCTCGTGGTACAAGCAATAAAGTCTAGATAACCAATTCAACATAATAGTAAATGAAGAGGGAATATATCAACACTTCATCCCTACATTCCTAGACTAATAGCTGCTCCTTTGTAGTAGTTGTGTTTCCTAGTACCATTATGGTTCTTCCACTATAGTTGGGCCTTAACGCTCCTCCTTGAATTTTGTTGACCATACTCCAACTTCTTCCTTAAAAAGTTAGTTGCAATGTAGAAATATTTATGCAAATAAACATAATCAAATTAAATCCAAATATTAGAACACACATTCTGATGGTTTTATGAAATACTACATTATATGTATAATATCGGCAAAGTATGACATATCTATCTACCTATGGGTTAACAATTCTATCTTGGACTTATCATAAGTTCAACTAAGCATAAGTTCACAAATATCTTGGTAGTATTAAAATAAAGTATTAAAATTAACATAAAATAGAGGCATTAATTAGCCTCATCAATAATGTTTCATTTTCTTTAGCAGAATCATTAGTTTTGGATAGTTTATGTCATGTCACCATGGGAGTACTAACTAGTTTTTAATCTTCCATACCAAAAATATTCAAGATTTCCTTTACATACTTAGACTAAGTAATTTAAACAACATATTTCATCTGATAAACTTGTAATCCAACAAAGAACTTTATTTCTCCAAACATAGACATCTCAAATTCTTTCATCATTTAATTGACAAATGTCTTACACAATGCATTTTTTCCTCCAAATATGATATCATCAACAAATATTTTAGCTAGTAAAATTCTTTTACTTCCTTCTATCTTCAAGTACAAATTGTTGTCATCATCACTCTTCTCAAAATGGCAGTCTTTCATACCATGCTCTGCAAGCTTGCTTTAAACCATATAAAGTTTTTTGCAGTCTACACACCATGTTCTTATTGTTTGGATCAACAAATCCTTCTAGTTTTTCAATGTAAACCTCATCTTCTAATATACCATTTAGAAATACTGACCTAAAATCCACTTGATAAACTTTGAATCCTTTATAGGAAGAATAAGAAAGAAGAGTTCTTACTCCTTCCAATCTTACAATTGGGGAAAATTTCTCTTCATAGTCAATTCCCTCTTCTTGTGCATAACCTTTGTAGACCAACCTTTCCTCATTCCTTGTTACTTCATTATTTTCATCCAATTTGTTTATGTACAACCACTTGGTTTCAATAACATTCTTGTCCTCTAGTCTTGGTACTAGTGTCCATGTTTTGTTCTTCTCAATTTGATCAATTTCTTCTTTCATCACTTGACTCTAGTCTTCATTCTCTAATGCATCCTTCATTGATTTAGGTTCATGTATACTTAACAAACATGTCTCATTCCTTAATCTATTCCTTGTCATCGGTCTAACCTATTTCTATCCAATGATTTGTTCAAAAGGGTGATGTCTTCTAACATATTTTGATAATTTTAGCTCTATTCTTCTTTCAACAATAGGTCATTCATGAAGTTCAATCTCAAGTTCACTATGTACTTCTCTGTTAGGTAACTTGGTATTCCTTTCATGTAAACTAATCTTGACATTAGAATGTAACTCAGTTTCTTATTGTAACTTGGATCCTAAATACAACTGGGTGCCCATTGTACGTGACTCGACAATCGTTGATTCTTGTTGATTAGCAACTACAATATCATCAGCATTAACAGAAATGCCTTCATAGTAGTACATAATGGTTTTATAATTCTTATTTTCCTTCTTTTGTTCATTTTCATGTATTTTTTTTATACTCATCAAATTTTACATTTCACTTTCCACAACTTTGTTAGTGTTAGTATTTAAACACTTATAAGCTTTACTTCTTGTGGATTAACCTAGGACTGTACCTTCTTCACTTTTTGCATCAAGTTTACCATTTATGTTATTTTTCTTCTCAGGACACTTTGCTGCAATATGACCAACTTTATTACAAATAAAACATATGATGGGTAACTTACCATTGTATTTTCCTTTGCCTCTATAAAATATCCTAGCCAACAGTGCTTCTAGTTCTTCTAGATCTTCATCATTTTTGTCACTATCACTAGCAAGATGCTTGACCTTTTTCTTTCCTTTAGGTTCTTTCAGTGTCATCTTAGCTTTGAAAGTAAAATCAATATTCTCATATTTGAATTTATCAAAATTTGAAAGTTTAAAAGACATGAATCTACCAACCAATTCTTCAAGAGCTAGATCACTACTAGGAGTACACCTCAATTCTCATATAGTAGGGACTCTAATAGAAAAGATAGGCAGTAGGGTTCTTAACACTTTTTTTATCATAGTCTCATCTTCAATAACTCCATTTTCTCCTTTGATTGCTTTTACAACATCTTTGATTCTTGCACAATACTGAACTATAGTCTCAACTTCTTGCATTCTCATTTTATCAAATTTTCCTCTTAGATGTTCTTCTTTGGCTCTGAGCACATTTTTGTCTCCTCCGTAGATCTTTTGTAGGGTATCCTACATTCCTTTAGAAGTGGTATATGTTTTGATTTCTTCAAAATCTGAATAGCTTAGGGTAGATGCAATCTCCAACATTGCCTGATTGTGATCTTACTTATGTTTTATTCGTTTAGTAGTTGAGGCTCGAACAATAACAACATATTCAGTGGTAATAGTTTCTTGTGTGTAATCATTAAGTCCTCCTAGATGCAACTTCATCAAAATTTTCCATGCAAGAATTTTTTTCTTGTTTAACTTGGGCACCTCCTTTCTATACATCTTGATCTTTAGCTTCAAGTACCTTCAAATTTTTTCCTTCACAAGCACCAATTCTTTGGTAACAATTGTTGGAATTAGTTAACCAAGGTCCTAATGTATAGATAAAACTTTTCACTACGTAACAAATATATGTGCATGCATTGATCATCCAATATCTCAAACCATAGTATATTATTGTCCTAGGTCAAATGAACTTTGTAGAAATGTAAACATGAAGTACCTCAAAATTATTCACACAATTTGACACAAGTATTTTACATGGAAACCCAATTTGGGGAAAACCCCTAGTAACATGCTACCAATTCTCACTCTTCTAAATTGAACTCTATGAGGAGCCAACCCTATTAAAGGTTACAATGCACACTATTAAATAAAATCTTGATTAAAGGATTTCAATCACCTTGTTAGGAGTGAGCCTTGCTAGAGGACTTTAGAATATTCCATTAGAATGTCACATTGTTAAAGGATTTACTCATGACTATTTGGTTAGCCTTAGTCCAAAGGATTTATCCAAACTAACATAGTTTTTATAAAGTAATAGTAGGACTTGATCTAATAACAAAATAACTCACTTGTAGATTACAGATCTCTTATTTAGTCCTCCATTCTGCTTAGCATTCAATCTCCTTCATCTTTGATAACTTGTCCCCCCTTCAAACCTTCTTTCTTAGTATGCCAACTGCAGATTCATCTCTTCGGCCACCAAATGAAGCAACACCTCAAGAATCCTTGTCTCTCTCTAGTTCACACTATGACACTTTGATTCTAGCATGGTATCTCCCTATATAGAGAATTTAGATCTTTTGCCTCTTAACCACAATTGTCCATGATGCAAGGAGGAGGTGGTAACTATGTTCTTCACTTACTAATTCTAATTCCTAGGCTTCTTCCAAGCCTACCAAGGATATCATATGCAATCCCTTAGGATTCTCCAAGGTTATAGACTAGGTGATTGGCCTATTCCTTATGTTACCTCAACTATTCCAAATATCTCTACCTAACCCTTCACAAACTTCAACTAACTACCTCTCAAAATACCCAACACCTCCACCACATTACACCCTCTAGGATCTTTATCAACATTGTACCCCTATAATATTCCAAAAGACTTAACTCATTTCCAACTAAGTGATTTCAAAACATTCATAAGGTTCTATATACCTTGGTGGGCTTCAAACACCAATTTCCATAAACATACCTAATGAGGTTCTTCCTTGTAGCCCTTCCTTGGGAAATAGGTAAGGATTCAAACTCTTCTAAAAATATCTTCAAAACTAAAGGTGGATTCTGAAACCCTTTAATGAATTCTATTAGATTCCAAAATCATAGATTCCCAACTACTCAATAAGGCATATAACCCATAGGCCCTATTCTAGTTAATAGGCCTAAAACTCATGCTCATGTCACAAACTCATAAAACTCTTAAATAACACCACCAAATGAACTTGAACTCATCGTTACCTTATTAAAAATCTTCAAACTACTCATTCTTGGGCTCCTTGTCTTTGAATAGATGGTTAAACTTATAAACCCTTATATTAATGAGGGTTTCACTACTGAATACCATGACTGGTTTCTAAACTCCAATATCCCACCTTTCCTTCTCTTCCAAATGGTTCCTTGGTATCTTACGACTAAAAAAAACCTTTAAAACATTCATGCAGATCCTTCACAAACATCTATCATGTCCTTACTTGCAAACTTGTATTTCCATGGCAATAGCAAGTAATTGCTAATTCTTGGGTATATCTATTACAAGAAGTAAAGGTGTTGAGTCACCTTAATAAGATGGAAATTAAAACACCCAAGGGTACTTTAAAATCTTTCCCAATCCTTAAACAAAGACAATATGCAGTTACTATGAACAATGAATCTTGAAGCTACAAGTATTATGTTGTTTAATCAGTGAATACATATAACTATGTCAATAACCTGTGTTGTTAAGTATATATGTTGCATTAAGATTGATACTCACTTCATTATCATATACAATGAAGCCTCAAAATAATCACAACCATGAATTCAAGGAGAAGATTTCAAGATAGCATTCAAATACTAATGTATGTGCAGATTTTCACCAAATTACTAATTTACTATACCAAAACCATACACATGTTCTTCACCTTTCTTCACCACATATCCCCTCTATCTCTCCACGTGATATTACATTGTTTTTTAAAACATAAACATTACCTTTCACCTCCTCTAATAGGTCAACCAAGATGGATGATTGTCCATCTTCCTAAAACTTGTCATTTTTGCACAAATTTTTGATTTGCAACTTTTTGACAATTTTAGACTTTTTGCATACTTTGCATTTTATGCTCGAATATAATTTCCTAGGCACCCTAAATAGGTCCAACATAAAAACATGACATCTTAACACTATATTATATTCCATTTATGCCCTTTCATGGCATTTTCCATATTTAACTTACTTTGACCCACATTTCTTAAAACAAGAAACTTGATCAACATGACCTTAAGTTGAACATCTAAAAAAAACATGAATTAAAATACTTAATTCCCTAATCTATCAAGACTCAAAAACATAGTAACTTTGACTCAAAATTCCATGGGAGATGATCAAGGTGCTCTTGCACCATAATACCCTTGTTGAAAAAACTCAAGTCCCTTGAGTTTCTTGCTAGGACTTTGCCTCATGTTGATGTTGCCTCCTTGTTTAGGTGCTTGACACTTTGTTCATCCATTTCCCTTTTTCCTTCTCCATCTTCACATTCTTTCAAATGATTCTACTTTGTGTGATTTTAATTGGAGGCTAAACTAAAATCCATTCTACATCTGCTACCACACTTTGTTCTTTAATTTGTAAAAATGTGCCAATGGTTAGTGGCATCTTAGTCTCAAATACATTAGTTCCACCTAAACCAATTGGCTTCATTTCGACACAAGGTTTACCTTTTCTTGTTGCCAAGAATACAACATATTGATTACTCATCATCCCAATTGTCAACAATGGTGGTTTCTTTATCTGAGGTACCTTGGCTCCATATGAACCAAAAAAAATCATCTTCACCCAATGTTTGCCTTTCCTTTGTGACACATATACAATATTCTAACTATACAACATTCCACTTCCCAAAAATAATGGCTTCATCAACAACCTTATTGTTTTCACAATTTCCTTCCTCTTACTACCTCTTGTATTATTCCAATCTTGCTTGCCAATAAAAAAAAAGTATCCTCTCCAAGGGCTATGTCCCTATCTTCTTCATAAATTAATATATTTTCTACCTCTTTTATAGATTCCATCTCCAAATGGTCTTCCTCTTTACTGTTGTCATTAGCATTTTCAGTCATAATGTTGATTGTCTACCCTATTTTTCCTTCATATTGCAGGGAGTTTATTGCCACATCATGTTCTACCCCTTCTTGTATGTCTTCTTAACTCTTTCTATCCTCTATTTTATACAATTTTTCTCCCTTTGGCTTTTTAAATTAGTCTAACTTAGTGACCATTTCTTCTCCATCTTCCTAATCCTTTGTTTTAATAGGTTCCTCCACCATATGTTTAACCTCTTCATTGTCAAATTTTTGCTTCTCTTCTTCCTTTGTTGATTTTTTTAGCAAAACCTCTAGTCTCCTTCCTCTATCTTCATTCTTTGCTAGTTCCTCCGTCAAAATTCTAATCTCTTCTAACATTCTTTCCCCCTCTTCTCTATGTTTTCTCTTTTCAAGGAATCCTTGTAACAGACCCATGCCTTCCATACCTCTTCCTATTGTGGTATCTTCCTTGGTGCTTCTCAAAACACAAAAAAATATACCACTTCAGCAACAAATTGAAACAAACTCTTGCCCACTTCTATCAAACTTCTATAAGAAACACAACTATGCCCTCCAATATGGTGTAATCTTACTCTGATACCAAATATGATGCAAGGAGGAGGTGGAAACTATGTTTTTCACTTACTAATTCTAATTCCTAGGCTTCTTCCAAGCTTTCCAAGCATATCATATTCTATCCCTTAGGATTCTCTAAGGTTAGAGACCAAGTGATTGGCCTATTCCTTATGCCACCTCACCTATTCCAAATGTCTCTACCTAAGCCTTCACAAACTTCAACTAACTACCTCTCACAATACCCAACACCTCCACCACCTTACACCCTCTAGCATCTTTATCAACACCATACCCCTATAAGCTTCTAGAAGACTTAACTCATTGCCAATTAAGTGATTTCAAAACATTCACAAGGTCCTATATACATTAGTGGGCTTCAAACACCAATTTCCATAAACATACCTAATGAGCCTCTTCCTTGTAGCCCTTCCTTGGGAAATAGGTAATGAATAAAACCATTCTAAACATCTCTTCAAAACTAAAGGCATATTATAACACCCTTTAATGAATTCTATTAGATTCTAAAATTATAGATTCCCAACTATTCAATGAGGGATATAACTCGTAGGCCCTGTTCTAGTTAATAGGCCTAAAACTCATACTCATGTTACAAACTATTAAAACTCTCAAATAACACCACCAAATGAACTTGAATTTATCATTACCTTATTAAAAATCTTCAAATTGTTGATTCTTGGGCTTCTTTTCTTGAGTAGATAGTTAAACTTTCAAACCCTTGTATTAATGAGGGTTTCACTACTGAATACCATGATTGGTTTGTAAACTCCAATATCCTACCTTTCCTTCTTTTCCAAATGGTTCTTTAGTATGTTATTATTGAAAGAAACCTTAAAAAAAATTATGCAGCTCCTTCACACACATCGATCATGTCCTTACTTGTAGACTTGATGTATTTCCATGGAAACAATAGGTAATTTTTGATTCTCAGGTGTTCTATTACAAGGAGAAAGGTGGTGATTCAAATTAATAAGATGGAAATTAAAACACCCAAGGGAACTTTGAAATATTTTCCAATCCTTAGACAAAGACCATGTGCAGTTACTATGAACAATTACTCCAGAAGCTACAAGTATTTTGTTGTTTAACTAGTGAATATAGAGAACTATTTCAATAACCTATGTTGTTAAGTATAAATGCTGCATTAATATTGATACTCACTTCATTATCATATACAAGGAAGATTAAAAATAATCACAACAATGAATTCAAGGAGAATATGTCAAGACAACATTCAAATACTAATGTATGTGTAGATTTTCACCAAATTATTGATTTATTATACCAAAACCATACATATGTTTTTCACCTTTCTTCACCACACATCCTCTCTACCTCTCCACATGAGATTACATTTTTTTTTTAAACACAAACATGACCTTTCACCTCCTCTAAGAGCTTTATCAAGATGGATGATTGTCTATCTTCCTAAAACTTGTCATTTTTGCACAAATTGTTGATTTGCAACTTTTTGACAATTTTACACTTTTTGCATATTTTTGCATTTTGTGCTCTAATATACTTTCCTAAGCACCCTAAATAGATCCAACATCACAACATGACATCTTAACACTATATTATATTTCATTTATGCCCTTGCATGACATTTTCCATATTTGACTCACTTTGACCCACATTGCTTAAAACAAGAAACTTGGTCAACATGACCTTAAATTGAACATCTAAAAAAAACATGAATTGAAACACTTAATTCCCTAATCTATCAAGACTCAAAAACATAGTAACTCTAACTCAAAATTCCATGGGAGATGGTCAAGGTGCTCCTACACCAGTCCATCGTAGGGTTAGGTCAGATTCATTGAATCTAACCCTCTTTCCTATTTTGTTCCCTCTAGAAACTTCTCCTATAATCCTCTTCAAATTCATCTTCAAATGGTTTATCTTGAATTATATTCTACCATTTCTTCATACTTATCTTCCACAAGCTTCACAAAATTCAAGAAATCAACTTTGTTAGCTCAGATTCATCAAATCTTCAATCAAACTCATTTTACTAGCACTTGGCAATAACATGTTGTTTGCTCGGCAATAACTATCTTCTGATGCTTGGTCAACACTAGGTTTCTTGGTATACATTAGGTCTTATTGGTTCTCAACACACACTAAACTTTCTTCACTTGATACCTACTAGATTTCTCTTTGCTTAACACATACTAAAATTTCTTAGCTTCAAATAAGTTTATGCTTGGCCTGCACTGACTTGCTCAGCTTCCACCATTTTCTTAGTTAGGCTTGGTAGACACATTTCTTTTCTTAGTCTTCTTCTTGTCTTTACTCAAGTATCCTTTCATTGTATCCTTAAGTTGATAAACAATACACTATATCATCAATGTTTTACTTGGTCTTAGTGGTCCTTTTATATACCATATAACTCAACCTTTCTCTAGGTACTCTCATTACCCTTTCTTTTCAAATTATCTTCATCAATCAATCAAATCATAGCATTCAGACCAAATTAGCAATTATCTCACTAGCAAGTATTAGGTTTGACATCAGCAACAAAGTCATTATTATTCCATGATAGGTTTCTTTTTTCTTTTTCTTTTCTTTCTTTTGTTGGGGGGGGGGGGGGGGGGGGGGGGGGGGGAGGGCGGGTTGCCTCAATCAAACATTGATTTAGGAATTAACCTTGAATTAAAATAGAGTGATAGCAAAGTAATAGTGATAGATCTAGCATTTTTTTTTTTAAGTATAAATTTATGAATATGCTCCTTAATTTTGAATGTAATCAAGTATGTAGATGTAATAGCCTTTGACTAAATTTCAAAACCCTGCAAAGGAAATCAAAGTGACATTAAAAACTTCATGTATGAATGTGCTTAAAATGTGTCATAGGAGTGAATGTAAATGATTGTAGATATTAACAGGATGAATGTAGAAGATGCAAGAAATGATCATGAATGTATGAAGGGAGATATTAAATTTTGAAATGCTAGATCTTGCATAAACTCCTTCAATAGCTTGAATTCATGCATCCTTGATCTTCAATAGAGAGATATCTTGAATGCATTTAATTCTTGAAGAATGCTTGAGAGATTGAGAGCTTGACAGAGATTTTTTGATCCTTAACTTGATCAATGCTAAATGGAGCAAATGGAACAAATTATAAAGGCCTTAAAATAGCTTACTCCCACAAGACAACCTACCTAGAAGTTCACACCCCAAAACTAACTGAACATAGGATCCAAGTAGAGAACCTAGAACATGGCTTCATTAGGGGAAACTCATACCCCTGATTAGCCCATCAGGGGTGAACTATGCCCAGAATGATCAAGTGCACAAATCCTTGGGTTATCTCTAAGCTCCAAAATAGGTCTCAAAATCTTGAAATCAAGTCCAAATTCTGAGAAAATCTCATTCTAGTGCAAGGAGAAAATTCCAAGTGAATAGATTAATTAAAAAAAAAAACCTAGGGGAAATAGATTCTACCTCAAGATTAACACTATAAAATAGGATCATTAAAGAGGATCTATTAGGTTTTACACTAATTCCACCTTGGAGAAAGGGAAAAAAAAGATGAATAAATGAAAGAGAGAAGGAGATTGATGAGCTTGCATTACATAAGTGTTAAACCTTGATCAAATCAGAGTTCTTCCAATTTAAGATGATACATTTAGCCCCCACTATATTGAAAGTGTGGATCTACCCATGCTTGCAATAAAGGAGAGAAAAGAAGAAGAGGAAGAGTCTAAAAAATCTCAATGAGATGGGACATCACTTGATCAAAGAGAAAAATCCCCAAGACTAAGGGTCCTTAATCCACAAACATGCACAAGGGTATAAATGAAAACAAAGGAAAAAACAAAAGAGATAAAGACACAAAAAAGGTTAGTACTAAACAAACCCAAATCAACTAGTGAGAGAATTCTCAGCTAAAGAAACATCTCTCCCACTAATATCATATTTACAAAGCCATCGCAAGAGCATAGGTGATTACATTAGAAATGCAAGAGCAATATCAATAATAACATAGCTTCTGGATCTATCTGTACTAGCATGAAATAAAAATAGATAAAAAATAAAAAGAAAGTGATTACCTCATCCAGTAGAGTGCCCACTGTATTGTGAATCATCAAGTAAGCTTCTAAAAAAATATGGCATTGAAATAGTCCAATAGAGTGGAAACCCGTTATTCAACCCACCAAAGAATCATCCATATATCAACATCCATCATATCACCATGGCATGGTCATGTATAAGATATGTGTTACCTATGTATGGGAATTATCATGCTATGTTTTAATGTGTTACCTATATTGAGACCTAGGAAGTTGTTATGTGTTACCCAAATATAGGATTTAGCATATATGTATCTAGATGTGTTACCCATGAATGAGATTTAACAATTTTTTCTATATTACCCATTATAAGAATTAGCATATGTGTTTGAGTGTACAAAATAGAGATGACGTAACAATGCACAAATTTGAGAGTGACTTAGAAAGCATACCTAGCATCTAGGGCTAAAGTACTCTAAACCATACTAGGAATCTATATTTTCTACCCGATGAAAGAAAAACTATGTACAAGGAAGGCATATATATGCCCCCCTAATTACCATGTCTACATAAGATAGGCATGAGAAGGAAGAGAAAGGGGATACTTACTTGATGCAATAAGGAGATATCCTTAAATAAACAATGCAAACTACATTCATAATGAAGAGCCTTAACTCATACAATATAAGAATGTAGACAATCATAGAAAGGATATATCGCTTATGAAAAGAGGATTATTAAGGGATAAAACTTAATAACAATACATCCACCTAATAAGAGTGCTTGATTAAAATAGCATCTCCAAGAAGAAGGAAAAGGAAAAAGAATACATCTATTCGACCTCCTATATAGAGGTGAAATATGGATCCTTGGATGAAGGATTACTATCTCCAAGCAAGGGAAAGTGTATATAATAGACATAGTGTTACTTGATAAATAAGATGTGATGACCTAGGAAATGCACCTCTTGTAAAAGAGAGATTCCATAATGAAGACACAATTCTTCATAATGAAAGAACAATATCACATAGTAAACAAGTTCCTTGTAAGCTTAAGAGAAACTAGTTCTTTGAGAAAGAGATAAATAATATACAAAGTTTCTTTCCCCCTAAGAGTGAGATGATAAAATAGATATATGGTGTATTGTATATCAAAATATTTCAAGATATAAGGATGAGTTGTAAGCAAAAACTGATAGTCATGCACAAAATGCAAACATCCAATATCCAACAAGAAGGATATAATACTACACCATAGAGAGGATAAAAGAAAAAAACATCATAGTATGATCAATTGTAACAGAATAAGATGCTATAAAATAATATCATGGATGAAGTAAGCTATGGATGATAATTAAATGAGAAGCATTAAAGTCCAATGTATGAAAAGACACTTGTTAGGAGAAAGCCACAACCATGCATGTAACAAAGCAATACAAAGCATATATAAAAATGTTCCATAAAATAATACAAATCTATAGAGAAATGAGATAGAGATGAAAGTATAAAACATTATGCCTACTTAATTATCATGAAAGAAACAACCAAGGGATAACGGATCCTTGAGATAAAAGAGAAATAAAATCTTGTATAAGCCCTAAATGATTGATAGAATGCAAATTCATAAGGGATATTGAATGCATTGAAGAAGGGAAGAAGGACACATTATGCCTCCTTAAGTGTAAAACAAGTCAACAAAAAGAGATAATAGATCCAATGATATAGCTGGAAAGAGGAAATAGGTCACTTGCCACCGAAGTGAAAATACAAGGGAAATGACTATTATGTTAGTCACAAAGTAGGACAATGAGTCCCCCAAAGATAGGTTAACAATGTCACAAACCAAAGAGAAAAATAATAGGGATGTATATGCATCAAGTAAAATTATCATGAAAAATAAACCATTCATCATTAAAATTCACATGAAACTTAATATAAACAATAAATTTAAAATAAGAGTAAAGCATAGAACATCTCTTAAATGTAATAAATGAAAATGTAAAGAGAAACAATAAACATGCATATACTCATAAAATAAATGTGTTTGATGCACAAATTCAAGAATCTATGATGTTGGTGTGAAATCTAAGGTTTCCCAATATTGAAGAGTAGAGAAACCACTTAGAGGGTTGATATGAGTAGGATACTTAGTAGCTAATGATAGATTTGTGAAAAGAAGGTCATTATAACTAGCATGTTCAACAAGATGTAGAGAAAAAGGTTGATCGATGGGAGAAAGAGCCATGGAATCATCTAAAGGCACCTCATGAGGAAGAGAGTAATCCATATCCATATCTAAAGGTTTATCCTAAATAGTAGAATTGTCTAGGGAGGAAAGAAATCACACATTAGAGGAGGAACAATTGTGATCAAAAAAAGTTTCAAGAAGAAGAGTTTATCAATGTTCGTATCCAAGGGCTTATCCCGAATAGTATTACTATCAAGCATAGGAACATCATGAATCAATAAAGGTTCATCAACATCATCTTTGAAAAGATTACCCTTTCAAGGGGAATGAGAATCAATGCAAGGAAAAGCTAAGTTTTCATCATAGGTATGAAATGGAACATCTTGAATTCCATGAATGAAACTTGAAAAGAAAGATAACAACCCCATTGAAACCATATACAATCTAAAAATGACCTAAATGCATTGTTTTGCTATTTTCAAAATGCAAATATGTGAAATGCAATTAGAACAATAAAGGAGGATATCTAAATACCAGAATAACATAAAAACTAGATCTAGATTTGCCTAATACAAATAATGTAACTCCAACAAGAAAAGTGCATAGAAAGTGGTGCAAGAGCACTCACATAAAATATTTTGGACAAAGAAAGTATCCCAATTTTGTCTTTACAATCAGATCTTTTCTTGGGATTTGTACAGATCATTGTGGGGTCATTCTTTCCCATTCTATATTGATCTAGAGTATTATGTAAGTTGTTCTTCATATTTTGTAATAATCTAGAATTTTTCGTATATGATCTAGCAAGTATAAATAGTTTTTTAGGTTTAGGGCAAGTTTTGGACATGAAATTGCAAGAATAAGAAGAAATGTGTAAGAGGGAAAGTGTATGTATTGTTCATTGGAAGAATTAACTAAGAAGACTTTTATTATTTATTTCTTGTTGGTGCTGGTTCTTTTTGTGTTTTCTTCTATTGCATTAATCTCTGCATCATTTTTGGTATCAAAGCTTGGGAAAAGCTTGGGAAGAGCTTGGGGAAAGCTTTCAGCTTCTAAGGCAAATTAGATTTTGTGACAGGTTAAGGAAAGATCCTGTAAGTGTGGTCAAAAGACTAGGTTGAGTGAAGAGAACCTAGATAGGAGAAAATGGTCACAAGAGGAGATTTATCTCATGATCAAAAGATACTCTTTGATGCATGGGTTTCATATTGGAATTTTCAGATGAAGAAGAAGGAAGAAGCAAGGAAAAGAGTGGAAGAGAAAAGGAAGAAAAGAGAAGAGGAAGCCAAAAGAGATCAAGAGATAAAAGAACAAATTGAATTTCTAATGTAGGAACTAAGAAAGCATGAAGAAAATTTAGTGCAACTAAAAGAGGAACTACGGAAAAATATGGAAAACAAAAATAAAGATCTGGAACATCAACCAATTCAGATTACAAAAGCCTATACTAAGACATTGGAAGAGAAGAGTTGTCCATTGAAAGAAAAACATAATCACATTGATGCCAATATACTAGATAAACAGATCGATGCTGACATACCAAATGAACACAATGAAGCAGATATACAAGGTGAGCAACAACATGTTTTTGATGAAACTTATCATACAAAAGTTCTTGAAGATAGAAAAGAGTTTGAAATGGTTGATGAGCATTTTGATGAAATGGTTCATAAAGAGTTGGATGTGATGGTCCTTAATGCAACAAAGAAATGGCATTTGAAGTTAAGGAAGAAGGTGATCTAGCCTATCAAAAGGATACTAGTAGCAAGGAAGAAGACTTGTGATGAAGCTAAGAGGATAGAGGAGGCTCCAATAGTGATGAATTCATCTCCAAGCATGGAGATATTGTAGCATAAAGACATCATAGCAAAGGATGATGTAACGCCCTGCCAAGGGATCCAAAAGAATTAACCTAAAGTTTCACTAAGTTTGCTAAACTTTTTTTTTTTGAAGTAAGAAAGTATAACATACACATCAAACACATAGTAGCGGAAGCAATAACATGTAATCATCAACAAACATACATTGTAAGTTACATTTCTTAAAGATCCCAAGACGTTGAGTCACATTTAAATTTAATTAATTCTAAGTCTAACAACTATCACATACATATGAAAGAATAATCAGAAAGTCCCATGTCCATAATATACATTTGTTCTGAATGCCTCTCGGCAAATTAATTCAGAATGCTCAATCATCCAATGTACAAGTCATAGGGTATGAAAGGCTTAAAAGAATATACATGTGTAAAGATAAAGATACAACATCCTCAAATCCATGATACAAAGTACAGTAAAAATATATGAAACTATTCACCATACTTGATACATCCATACATCCATAATGATAAAACATCTATCATAAAATCTAACCATCCATCATAATAATCCAAGAACATAGTGAAGGTAAATGCCAATCACGAAAACTCCAGCCACGGTGACCACAGAACGGATCTCAATGGTTCTCCAATGAGCAACCAGAAAGTATCCCAATAGTACATTACAATACTGATCGAAGACTCCAAAATGGTCAAGTCAAAACATGACATCATCAAGAACATAACAAACACTTCAGTCCTCTCAAGCGATCGAAAAGCAATCCAAGTATAACTGATCGAGACTCAAAAATGGTTATTAATATAACTGATCGAGACTCAGAAATGGTTAAGTCAGGTATCTCAACTACATACATCTCAGCTTCACACAAGGAAACTAGAAAGCAATAACAAACAGTAAACACAATCATGTCATAGAGCACTTCTTCACATTACCATGGTCGGGTTAAGATAGATCGAGGGCAAATCATCATGACATCACATTCACAACCCCGAGCCTCTGGTAACAACCTAAACTGGTCAACGCTAAACCAACCCCATAACACTCAAAGCACAAAGACAATATCAAAGTCTCAGAGATTAGATTTGAAAGTATATTATTGAGTTAAGGTAAGGTTTATGTTTCAGTTTAATGTCGAATTCAAGTAACTAAGTTTTCATAACTACCCCTTACGATTAACCCATTTCTATAATAACTTCCATTAAATCAATAATCCAAATCCATAATTTAGTCAAATAATATTCATTATTAATTAACTTTAATTAAACTAATTTTAATTAAATTAATCAATAATTGCTTGTTCTACTTACTTATCTTAATCTATTCATTAATTGTTAATTTATTAATATTAAACCAAAATTATTAATAAATTAATATATATAAACTATGTTAAATGCATTTAATATTTATCTATTAAATATTAATAAAGGTAAAACTATTATTAATAAAAATATATTATAATTTTATTAATTAAAAATTTTAATTAATAATAAACATTTTTTAAATTTTTTTTTGTAAATAATATAATTTTAAAAAAATGAATGTTAAAAAATATATTTATAAAGTAAAAACGTACAAGGTATATAAACTGTCAGCTATTCCAGTCGATGGCTTGCCGCAGTCCTGCGGACGCAAGGCCTGCGGCAGCAGGTACATTGTACCTACGACGCAGGTACTGTCAGCTAGGCCGACCGTGGGGGTGGGCACGGGGTAAATCCCTCCCCCCCACTAAATTTATATTTTTAGTTTTATATATGATTTAATTTTAAAAACAATGAATTTGTTTTAAACAATTTTCTTTTCTTTTTCTTTTTTTTTAATTGAGATTTAATTTCGCTTAAATATAAATATATATATAAATAAATATATATAAATTTATAAATATACTAACTCAATTCCTCTTTAATATATTAATATATAAATATATTAAAGAATTGCCTTTTATATATATATATTGGTATAGAAATATAAACAACCATCCGAACTTCTAATCTAGAATATCGGTATTAGATTCAACCCTTTCCCATTTAAATCTCATGTATACAGAAGTTTAGAAACAAGCATCTGATAAATTCCAATATCGTAATGTTTAAACATTCATCATAGAGAATTCAAGTTTACAATCCACAGACACGAAGAAGACAGGAAATAAGAAATTTGCGTAAATAATCAGCGATCAAAACACAAGACCCTACCTGATCTTGATGCTAATATGCAATCTCCAAGAATTGTAAGAGAATTCGCTCCTCTCAATAACCTTCTTCTGGAAAACTTTCTTGGTATCAGCCTTCTGAAATTCACTTCCAAAAGTAGTCTCCCAAAAATTCCCGTCCAAAACGTGTCCCAATTCGTGTCCCCCAAGAATGAACTCCCAAAGTTGTGATAAGCAATTTTCTCCTCAAATCGGGGCACTAATTGTGCGTTCACCCGAGAAGACTCTTTGCACAACTGAATTAACTCCCAAATTAACCTTTATTATCTTTTCTTTTATTTTGCATTCATCTTTCATGCACATTAAGTTGAATTATAAAATAACTTTATTTAATAATCCACTTGACTTCTATTTTAAATTAATTTATTACTTTAATCTCATGTGCACTTTATGAAATTAAAATAACATTATTATTTTCTATTATTTAATCTTTTAATTTAATTCTCATATTTAAACTCATGCTTAGATCATGCGATCTAGAATTCTTAATAATTTAATATCTTTCAACTTTTAATTTATTTTAGAACTTAATTGATAACATATTTAATTAATTTAATTAACAATAATATTTAGCATTTATTTAAAAATGAACTCTAAATATATTATTATTAAATTAAATAAATATTATCCTGTTCTAAATTTATCTTTGAACTTTAATCTCCAAATTTAGTTCTTTTATTTAATTAATTTCTCAATTAATTAAATATTAAAGATATCAAAATAATTCTCTATTAAATTAAATCATTAATTAATCTTTTTAATTAATTTCTTTCATTTTAAACTTATGCACGCATCATGCAATGTAGAATCTTTTTAATAATTTAATATCTTTTCCACTTCTTAATTCATTTTAGAAACTTAATTAATAAAATATTTATTAATTCAATTAATAACAATATTTAGCATTTATTTAAAAATGAACTCTAAATATTTTATTATTAAATTAAATAAATATTATCACGTTCTAAATTTAAACTTTTAACTTTTATCACCAAATTTAATTCTTTTTATTTAATTAATTTCTCAATTAATTAAATATTAAAATGTCATAATAATTTTTCCATTAAATTAAATCATTAATTAATCTTTTAATTAAACTTAATTAATAAAAATTACACCAAAGACTCATAAAGCAACATACGAAAACCCATCATTGCAAAGCACATACTAAATCAAACAAAATGGTTATAATCACGAATTAACATCATTTGACACATTCGGAGGGTACTAACTCAAATACTTGTCCTAATTTTCAATTAGGACAAATGGCTTAAAGGTATGGAATTTGGACTTAAGAATTTATCTCCCCTCTCTTACCATTGAGATAATGCGATAGGGTACACTCATCCTAGCAATTCAGGGAAGTCGATACCTGGTACCTGCAACCTGTATAAAATCCACGCATGTACAAACACAATATTCTAAGCTAAACAGACAATGGAAGGAAGTGGTGCATCGTGTAGATCTCGACTAGCAGGTGACTATGACTCCCTTCCTTAACCACATCAGAAACACCATACATAAATAAAACAAACACGCACACCATACACATGCAGTATGGGGTAAGTATCCATAAGAAAGCACATGTGATAGTAAACCATCTAACTAATCATCATCGATAACTGAAAACATTGAATAATCATCATACATGCATGAAATATAGAGTACCAAGTAATTTCATCATATAATAAACTGAGTGTAAAACAACATCTGATGATCTCTAAAATAATAATACTAATCATCAAACATAAATTGGCCTAAAAGAGTTTGGCAAGGATGACAGAAATGCGACTTAGGGGCAGGCACTACAGGATACAGTGGTTCCTACAGTAACCCAAATTGGTGAAGTGATATTTAATGAGGTTCCATATAATCCATTCATTGTATGTTTGCAAGAGTTCTATCTGAATATGGGAAAAAATTATGTGTAATGCCCTGCCAAGGGATCCAAAGAATTTCACTAAGTTTTCCAAAAAAAAATTTTAAAATAAGAAAGATAAACTATTTATAACATTTTCCGAAGCAATAGAAACAATTCGAATGAAAGTAACATAACATAGATATATAACAGATTACATTCTTTAAAGATCCCTTAACGTTGTATCACATCTAAATTAATTATTTATCTAACATCACATCCTTATGAAATAACAATGATACATCCAACATTCTTAAATCATATACAAGTGTCCTTTTAGTAATTTACATTTTAGTTTAGCTCAATCATCCACTGTACATGTTACAAAGTATGAAAAGCTTAAAAGAATATACATCTATGTAAATAAAGTACATCATCATCCAATATTAATCCATGATGCAATAACATAAATGAAACCACATATCATACATGATACAACATCACAAAAGATGTAAACATCCATCATAAAAGATAACCATATAACACAAACAAAAATAACTAAGTGCACGGTTCCTCCCAACTGTAAATAGCATCATTAGACCATCGTGGATCCTAGCCATCCCTCCATGCATAACATTCCAAAGCACCAAAGAGATCATCGGTATTATCATAGTAGGAATGTCACTCCTATAACATCCTACTAACATGCAAAGTAAAGCATAAGATAACATCATTTAACATATGTAAATCATCAATATAAGAACATACCAGTAAATAAATTAATCATAAGGTATATCATCAATCATAATTATCCAAGAACATAATGAAGATAAATACCAACCAAGAATGCTCTAGCCACAGTGTCTCAGACAGATCTCAAATGATAAGAGTGGAAAATACACTACCACCTGACCGCGTGGAACCTAAGTGGTCCACTCTCACCGTGCTAAGGAGATAATCTCAAGTCCCAAACAAGCTATCCAAAACACATAGCATAATTACTCTCTAAGTCTAGGAATCCTAAAAGTATACTAACTCAAAGGTTCAATCACACAAAATCGACATCTAATTTCAGAGGCATAATAATGACATGTAAGAAACCTACTCTGCAAGCAAGAAAGTGTCATCGCATTTATCACGTACAAGTTACCCTAGCAGTTAACTAAACTCCATGAGTCCATATTGATCTCATGCGGCCACTAGTATCCTCTCATACTGACAAGGCATACTACGAAATGCACGGTCGCAACCATGCGTTCTCACTACTCCAATCTTAGCTTGTACAAGCACTCAAGGCATGGGCGAGAACATCAAAACAATTATTTTTTTAAGTTCATTTAATCCCCATTTAGTATGTAAATGTTATCACTTATTAACCAAACTTACAATGAGTTACCCTAGTAGCCACTTAGCACCTCGGCCCCCATTGCAAGCCACTTCTCGACACTACAAGTAGATAACCTACCCTAAGCTCATGGAATCATAAAATCACCACAGTCATGTACAAGTGACTATAAAGAAAATTCAAAAGATAATCCATAAAAAGAATCATCAAATATCCATTATAAAAGTATCAAATATCCATAATAAGAATCATCAAATCTCCAAGATAAGAATCATCAAATCTCCATGAGCATCTGAAAAAGCATCCATAGAAAATCATGACCACAACAGTTTTTTATTGGAAACTGAAGGCATCACTAATAATCATAATAATCATTGGTTCTCAATAACCAAAATATATCTCAAGATAAATCACAATATCCATTGGTTCTCAACAAGCAACCAAGAATATCTCAAAATTATACTGATCGAAGACTCCAAAATGGTTGAGTCAAACATGTCACAACATGACATCATCAAGAAATAAACCAACATTTCAGTCCCATCATAGCGACTAGAAAGTAATCCAAGGATAATTGATCGATGACTCAGAAATATTAGCTCAAGTGTCTCATACACATACATCTCAGCTTCACACATGAAGAATAATGAACAATAATAAAAACATTTCATAGAGCACACAATCGCATAACCATGGTTGGCCTTATAAAGATCGAGACCAAATAAGATCAACATGCCATCACATCTCATAACTCCCGAGCCTCAGGTAACAACCTAAGACTAGTCAACACTAGTCAACTCAAAACCCAAAACAAGAAGCATATAGAATACACGATGCAAACACATGTTTTGGATTTGCTAAAATCTCATAGTTGAATCAAGTGTAGGGGTTTCCAGTTTTCTGTTTGCAAGTATACTTTAAGTGTCTTAAGTTTCATCATTTGACCTACAAGTCAACTCAATTGTTCCTCGATAGCATTATCCTTCCATTATTAAGAATTACATTTTAAGAATAACTTAAGGATAAATATTCACTAAACTGATCATCATTGACCTTTAATTAAATTGTCCTCTATATTTAACCATGATCCATATTCTAATTGATTAACCTTTCAACTTTTCTAGGTTCATTATTTGTTATATTATAAGAGGACCAATTATCATTCTTCGAATAAGAGATTATAACTTCATTAGAATGATCAATTAATATCGGTTCACAATCCTTGACCTTTTATCATTTTAATAATTCTCAATTATATATTACTAAGTCTTCACCATTAAAATATCTAAAGTTGTTATTCAAGTCATAAGAATAAGACCTATCAACTTGATATCAATATTTCTACAATCTCATTAAAAGAATTATATCAATTAAATCTCTATTACATAACTTAATTATTAATTAAATCCAATTAGCTCTAGTTAATTGATTTAATTAATAATTTCACAACCAAACCATCAACCCAATGAGTATTAGTTGACTAACAATAGTTTGTACGTCAAAGCCAACTTCAATCCAATACACAAATATTAATATTTTAATAATAATAATATTAACAAGTTATTTTAGAAATCTTATCCATAATGACTACATTCATCTTTCTTAACGATTTCGTATTAATGATAATAATTTCAAGTTAAAACTCTATCGCATAATATAATTATATTGACAACTCAATGAATATCAATTGATTAAAATCAATTATAATCCACTCCAAAAATTATTATCTTTTACAAAATTTCAATCAATAAATAATCTCCACTAGATTAACTCTAATCAAATTTGTTGATATCTATTTAAACCATTATTTATTAATAGTTTTCTAGTCCTTACAAACATTAATAAATAATAAACTCCTCAAACTATAAATACTCAATCTATAGAATCCTTCCATAAACTCATTAGTTAATATTTGGCTAACTCTTAACTCCATTAAGGTATTCAAACGTATTAACCAATAATATAATAATTCAGTCTTAATCCAATATCATTCAGAGTTTCTAAATTTAAATCAACATAATATAAATTATCATCTTACAATTATTTAATCAATATTAAAATCAACCATTAGACTCCATTTTCTAATTGTTCTAATAATATTTTGTCTATATAAACATTGTTTGAAAAAGATCTCTATCACAAACCAATAAGACTCATTGTAGATTTTAACATGAATAATCTCCAAATTCTTAACATTATCATCTTCATTAAACAACTCTAAAATTGTTTAATATATATTAAATAGTATTCAATATACATTATAAAAAGTCCACTATATAAACTATATTAAAATCTCTTTTCTTTTAATTTTCTTTCATCCATTTACTTAGATTGACTAATAATTAATTACACTTCTTCTACTATTAGCTAATTTTAATTAAATTTGATTTAATTAGATTAGATAATAAACCATATAAAACTAATGCATATTAATAAGATTCTACTAAGGGAAGATTGCAATAATATCTTTAATCCACTCCATGCTTTGATATATTATTTTTGTGAAGTTTAAGCATAAAGAACTCTTGGTTATGGGAAATGGAGAAATATCTATCTTTGAATAAAATAGTCTCAGTACGTTGGCCATATCTCCCTAATAAATCGTTGAATTGGGCTGAAATTGAAATATGTTGGAAAGGGCCAAGTTGCGCCAATTCTGACCAGAGCGATCGAATAAATTCGATCACGATAAAAAGTTATGAATGACTGAGTTCGGGTCTATCCAAGGGGCAGTGACAAGACAATTTGTGATGAATTAAGAATTTCCTCTTAAAATAATTGTTCTCTAAATTTACCCATTCATCCATCTAATAGGTTTGTCCGTACGCATCTAAAAATATAATTTGATAGAAAGATTACATCTAAACATTCAAATTTTCAACTTAGAATTTTTATTTTTATTTCAAATCTTGTCTATCTAATTTCACAATATAAATTCGAACCCAAACCCGATTAAGATCTAATTTCCTCCTCAATAGGATCTAGGGTTTTCTATTGTTTTTTTCTCAACCAAATAGCATATCTAGATTCCAATTTCAAATTCTAAATTCAATCATAGAGAGTATTCAGACACATATAACAGACATGATGAAGACAAGAAGAGAAATAGTGCAAAGAGAATATGTGAATATCACGAGTGCACCTGGACACTGATGCTAATCCACCATATCTCAAAAATCCATAGAAAATCCCTTCCTTCTCTATCATTCGCAATTCCTCCAAGATCCAAGCCAACCGAATCCTCCAAGTGACTAGAAGTGCTAAAAGGAGCATAGAAGCAAGTAGAAAATATATGAGCATATGAATCTTCTCCAATGCATGTAAGCTTGAAGCTTGAAGCTTCCATTTAAGCTTTCATTTAAGCTTGTCCAAACACAGGCCTCTAAGATGCATCTAGAGTGTCTCTAGAAACAATTAGAAGATAAGCATGACAACCAAGCATGAGTCTTCTCCAACCTTCTAGATAAGTCTTAAGGTTGTAGACACCATGTGCTCAAATAAAATGCTAACTTTTAAGTGTAGACAACTTGTGCATTCTTAGAATGCAAACTCCTTTGTTGTCTACATGACAACTCTCAAAAATTTACAAACTCCTATGTGAACAAATATTAAAATAATGCACAATCATTAATATAATATTTAATTTACTCTTTCCAATTTTATTTATTTATTTATCAAATCTCATGCACTTTAATAATTCCACTTTTCAATTTTAATATATTTATATTTTAAGCACATGAAATCTAGAATCTTTTAATAATTTAAAATATATTTCCCACTTTTAAATTTCATTTTCCAAAACTTAATTGCTAAAATATTTATTAACTTTAATAATAATATTATTTAGTCATTTATTTAAAAATGAACTCCAAATATATTATTATTAAAATAAATATTGTCACATTCCAAATTTAATATTATAACTTTTATTTTCAAATTTAATTATTTTATTTAATTAATTTTCCAATTAATTAAATTAAATTAATATTAAAATACCATATTAATTTTCTATTTAATTAAACCATTAATTAAATCTTTTAATTAGGCTTAATTAATAGAAAATACACTAAAGACTCACAAGAATAAAATATGAAAATTCATCATAGCCAAAATACATACAAAATCAAACCAAGGGTTAATATGACAAATTATGTTATCCAACGTATTCGGAGGGTACTCAACTCAGATACTTGTCCTAGTTTCCAATTAGGACAAATGGCTTAAAGGGTTGGGATTTGGACTTGAGAACTATCTCCCCTCTCTTATCATTGAGATGATGTGATAGGGTACGCTCATATGTACAAGCATAATATACTAAACCAAATAGGCAATGGTAGAAAGTGGTGCATCGTGTAGATCCCGACTGGCAGGTGACTACGACTCCCTTCCCTAACCACATCAGACACGTCATACAAAAGTAAACACGCAAAGAAAACACACACACCATACATATGCAAGTATGGGGTAAGTATCCATAAGAAAACACATACGATAATAAATCATCTTACTAATCATCATTAATAACTGAAAGCAATGTAATAATCATTATACATACATGAAATGTAGAATCTACGTAATCTCTGTAGAACCAGAATCAGTATGCAAAGAACATTAACAAATGAAGTAAACATTCACAAACCAAAAACTAAATTCACATATATGCTTAGACTAACAAAGAAAATAAGAAGTGCAAACCTCACAAGAGAAAACACTCCATGCTTTCTTGATTGTGTAGATGTGTCCTTTTGCTGTGGATGTATGCTCAAGATGCTCAAAAGTTGCTTCAATGGAGATGGGTAATGGCAAATTGGTAGCTTTGTGAGCTCTCAATTTGGCATTATAAGGGTATGGTTGATGGATTTGGTTCTCAAAATAGCATGGTAACTTTAGCTCAAAGATTGTTGATGAAATGGCTTGGGATGGGATTCAATTTATAGGCTAAGGGGTAGAGGGATGGAGGGCTTAGATGCAAGGATGGATGAAGGCTTAAGGAGGGCTAAGATGCACTCAAAGGGGAGCACATGGATTGTGCTTGTTTAGCACCAATGGAAAGGTGACACTTGTCACAAGGAGGATGAGTGTGAGAGGGTAGGGTTAAGGGTTGGTTAAAGTCATGATGAGTGGGGTTGAGTATGTAAGAGGGATGTAAGAGGAATGAGTGTGGAAGAGGGAAGAGTGTGGAAGATGGGTGTAAGAGTCATGAGTGGGCTTGTAAGAGTCTTTATGTTTTGTAAGAGCACTCATGACTTAGTGGTTGGGTTTTTTGAGGGAAGACTTTGGTTTGGTTTAGGAAAGTCTTAAACTTGTTTAAGGAATGTGACAACATTAGGGGGTGGATTAGGCTTGGTTTTAGGATTAGATTAGGGATGTTAGAGATGTGCAAGAGGATGGCATTAATGAGGGTGGGTGAGTTAGTGGCTAAGCTTGGTTAGCATGGGTGGATGGGGTGGATTAGGCTAAATGGAAGATTAGAGATAGGTTAGGGGTTTTTGAATTTGAGGATTTCATTTATCAAATAGATTTATTTAATAAATGGGGATTTTTGGAATTAGATAGAAGAATAGGATTTAATTGATAAATAATAGATTATTTGATTTATCAATTAGGACTATAGATGATTAATTAAATTAATCAACTAGGGGATGACAAAGGATTAATTAAATAGAAATTTAATTAATAATGCCTTTTTAGATAACTAAATAGGATTACTAAAATAGTATAATCAAATTTAGGTGTCTACAATCTCATCACATAATAAATTGAATCCATAGCACAATATCTGATAATCTCATAATAATGCTGCTAACCATCAACATAAAACTAGTTCTTAAAAGAGTTCAACAACGATAACAAAATGCGAACTAGGGGCAGGCACTACATCACGCACATATGACATTTGATTTGGATAATTGGAAGGCATGAAAGAGGAAGGCCAATCCAAGGGACTTGGATTCTATTTTCCCTAGGAGTATGGTGCAGGAGCACCCACATAAAATATTTTGGACAAAAAATTTATTCTAATTTTGTCTTTACGATAAAATCTTTTCTTGGGATTTGTACAAATCATTGTGGGGTCATTCTTTCCCATTCTATATTGATCTAGAGTATTATGTAAGTTGTTCTTTGTATTTTGTAATAATCTAGAATTTTATGTAGATCGTCTTAGCAAGTATAAATAGAGTTTTAGGTTTAGGTTTAGGTTTAGGGCAAGTTTTGGATATAAAATTACAAGAATAAGAAGAAATGTGTAAGAGGAAAAGTGTATGTATTGTTCATTGGAAGAATTAATTAAGAATAATTTTATTATTTATTTCTTGTTGGTGTTGGTTCCTATTGTGTTTGCTTCCGTTGCATTAATCTATGCATCAAAAAGACAAGTTCACCAAAACGAAGGCAAATACCAAATGCAAAGAATCTAAATCCAATAAGAAAAGTTCATAAAAAGTCAAGTTCACCAAAAGAAGCTAAACACCTAATGCAAAGAATCTAAATTCAATAAGAAAAGTGCATAGGACATTAGGTTCACCAAAAGACATAAACATCCAATGCAAATACTTTAACTCCAATGAGAAAAGTTCATAGGATATTGGGTTCATTAAAATATGTACGGGTAAAATGGGATCAATCACCCTGAAACATTTAAAAGGAAGAAAACCAAGATTCACCCCTTGATTAGGTTTCATTGATACAAAAGGAAGTATCAATGTCAACCCTAATAAAAGGGAATGAATAACTTGGGCTTAATTCCTTCTCACCTCCACCTTAAGAGGGTTAAAGAAAGAAGATATGATGTATGAAACTGAGATAAAATGACATGATAAAATGATGAAGTATATAGAAATGAAAGATGAAGATGAAATACCTTGTTAGATACAAACCTAAAGACATGTCAAAAAACCTCCAAAAGAGTTGATTCTAATAGAGTGCATTGAAAACTGCACTATGGAAAAAACCTAGAAATCATTTGGCAAGAGATCAAGGGTGACCTCCTCAATCAGGGTCAAAATGGAGCATCAGGGGTGCAATTCACCCTTGATTAAAGGTGTGCGATGCTTATTTTGATTTCAAAAATTCTAATAAACCACAAAAAGGTATCCATATTTGTAACAGGTTCTCCAATCCAAGATCCAAAACTTGCAAAAAAAGAGATTGTGTCTTTGTTGTTTAGAGGGATTTGCCTTAATCAAAACACATTTAAGGAATTAACCTTGAATTGAAATAGAATTATAGAAAGTAGAAGTGATAGATCTAACATAAAAGAAATGTAAATCTATGAATATGCTCTTGAATTTGGAATGTAATCAAGTATGTAGATGTAATAGCCTTTGACTCAATGTCAAAGCCCTAGAAAGGAAATCAAAGTAACATCAAAACCTTCATGAATGAATGTACTTGAGATATACCATAAGAATGAATGTAGATGAATGTAGATCTTGAGAGGAAGAATGTAGAAGATGAAAAAAACAATCTTGAATCTATGAAGGGAGATCTTGAATGTTGAAATGTTAGATCTTACATAAACTCCTTCAATAGCTTGAATGCATAAATTCTTGATCTTTAATGGAGAGATAGTTCGAATTCCTTTAATTCTTGAAGAATGCTTAAAAACTTGAGAGCTTGAGAGAGAGTGCTTGATCTTGAACTTCTCGAATGATTAATGGAGAAAATGGAAGGGTTTATAAAGGGCTTAGAATAACTTACTTTCGTAGGCTAAGCTTCCTAGAAGTTTGCACCTTGAAACTAATCAAACATGGGATCCAAGTAGAGGACCCAAAATAAGGCTTCATTAGGGGAAATTGTACCCATAATTGGCCCATCAAGGTCGATCTATGCCCCTTATGATCAATTGCACAAACTCTTGGGGCTACCTCGGGGCTCCAAAACAAGTCTTGGAATCCTTAAATCAAGTCCACATTCTGAGGAAATCTTATTTTGGTGCAAGGAGAAGATTCCAAGTGGATAGATGATGAAGGGAAGGATCTATTACCTTGAGCTTATAATTATAAAATAGGATATTTAAAGAGGATCTATTAAGTTTTACCTCAATTCCACCTAGGAGAAAGGACAAAAAAGGGAAGAAGAAATGAAAGAGAAAAGGAGATTGATGATCTTGCATTAAATAGGTGTTAAACCTTCATTAAATTGGAGTGCTTCCAATTTAAGATGATACACTCAAATAATAGATAGCATGCTCTATCAAACCACTTTTTTACCACAAAACTACTCCTACTACATAATCTAATGCATCAGTATGAAGATGAAAAGGTAATGACCAATCTAGACCTTTCAATACAAGTGCAAGATTTAGAGAAAATTTGAGATCAAGAAAATGTTTTTTACAATCTACTGTCCAAAAAAATTCTTCATCTTTCTTGAGAAAAGTATATAAAGGTGATTCTATTTGACTAAAATCTTTGATGGGTCTTCTGTAATAACTAGCATTGATGCAAGATAATCCTTGGGTTGTTGGCAATATTGCATACCCAAAAAAGATATTTTCTTTGTTTTATGTTTTTCGAGTTATCTATCTGAAAGTTTGATTTAGCAACTTTGTCCTTTCTATATTCTATGAGCTTGGCTTCTTATTGTGGATGTATCATGGATAACTATCCTAAGTGTGCAAAAATTTATATTACAATTAGTGGAAATTATGTTTAAATTTTCTTCAGTGTTGATTTACAATGTTGTTATTCATATGATGCTTGTTATTTGTTTTGACAAGGTTCTATATTAAAGAGATAACATACACACTCTTGGATCTAGGTAGGTGGATAATCTATGGACCTATATCTAAGTTTTTCAAAGGTTTTATATTATATTATGTATTTGGTCATTAATTCATTGAGGTTCAATCCTATATTGTATAATGCATTTCCTTATTAGGAGATTGTGAACTTAGAGTCAACCTCTATGTGTGTGTGCATGCGCGCGTGCATGCATGAGCGTGCAAGTGTACGTTCATGTGTGTGTGTGTGTGTGTGTGTGTGTGTGTGTGTGCTTGTGTGTGTGTGTGTGTGTGTGTGTGTGTGTGTGTGTGTGTGTGTGTGTGTGTGTGTGTGTGTGTGTGTGTGTGTGTGTGTGTGTGTGTGTGAGAGAGAGAGAGAGAGAGAAAGAGAGAGAGTATGCTTAGTAGAGAAAGAGGATAGCTTGAGAGTTGGGAGATTGATCTACAATTTGGAATATATTGGTTGTAACCAAGAAGGCCTTACAAACAAACATACATGCAATTTATATAATATAAATCAAGATATGTTGTTACTAAAATAATTATTTTTTAATTGTATCATGTTATCTTTTTGTTGTGTTGTTATCTGTTGGGGGCTTGGTCATCTCCTTTGAGGATACACCTACCTTGTAGTGCATTAGATGCTATCAGAGTCAAGGTTGATTTGATTATGGCTAATCTAATTATGGTTGAGCTTGGTGGACTTGTTAAGGCCTGAACATCTTGGTTGTGATGTGGAAGATCATGGTTTTGGCTTAAAATTATAGAGGACTTATTCAAGTTGTGTTGGTATCCTGGAATAGACCTATTGATTCTTTTTAGTGGACAAATCAGCAAAGCTTGAGGTAGTTGTACCTTGTTGTAATTTAGTATGTTGTCTAGAAGGATGAGTCCTATGAGGCTAGAACATATGTTTGAAGAATTTAAGGTAGAGATGAGGAATGAGATCCTCAATTTATTTAATGGCTTGAGAAAGAATCCTGGGACATAGGATGAATATGTGGAAGTTGTTGGAGATCTTGACGCACCTAAAGTAGAGATCTCTAAAGAAGAAGAAGGATTATTAAGAGTTATGGCACAAGTTGGTAAGAGTTATACAATGGAGGTATCAAATTATTACGGTTCATTAGATCTTGAGGAATTGATAGATTGGATTAATGAACTTGACAATTATTTTGATCTCGAAAATATTGTAGATCTACAGTGAGTTAGGCTAACACAAACTAACTTGAAAGGTCACGTGTCCTTGTGATGGAAAAAATGTAGAAGGATAGAGAAGATAATGATGAACCTAAGCTTAGTACATGGAAACCTATGGTTTTAAGGTTGATGGCTAAATTCATCCCTAGAGATTATGAATTTGAATTGTTTAAGAGTTTGTAGAATTTGAAATAGAAGGATATGTCTTTAAAGTAATGAACTAAATAATTTTACAAAATACATATCAGATTTGGACATCATGAATATTTGAAGGAAAAGGCTGCAAGGATGCATATTAATGGTTTGAAATTTAATGTTTAGGATGAGTTGATTATGTTAAACTTAGTTCAATTGAAGATTCTTATCAGTGTGCATTGAAGGTAGAAGATAAGTTAGGAAGAAAGCAAGGTAAACAATTGACAAAAGTGGATAAGGTAAGCAAGTAGTTTTTGATATGAAATATGCATTCAAAGCTACTTGTTTTAAATGTGGTAGAAATGAGATTAAGCTATTGAATGTACATGTATGAAGATTGAAAAAAAACTTGGTAGTATAGGAAGATTAGAAAGTGGAAACTTTAGATGTTGATTTGGCTTCACCTAATGCTAGAGAATCTCTTTTTATTAGAATAATCACGTTGGTTAAGTATGGTGTGGAACTAGTGCAAAGAAGGAACTTATTCCAAACTGTTTGTAAGTCTGGAGGTTAATTTTGTAAAGTTATTACAGATGGAGGTAGTAGTGATAATCTTTTTTGTGAAGAAATGTCTTGGAAACTTGGATTTCAAAGATTGAAACATCCTACACCTTATAGTACCATTTTCTTTCAAGATGATCATTTAGTGCAGGTTAAATAAAAATGTTTGGTTGATTTCATCATTGGAAATTTTAAGGATGAAATTCAATGTGATGTAGTAGGCATGAGTGCTTGTTATGTTTTACTTGGAATACCTTGGCACTCATGCCTACTACATCAAAATGAATTTCATCCTTAAAATTTCCATGTATGTAGTTCACAATTCAATGTGTGTATTTCACAATCTTATCACATGAATTCAAATGTTGATTTAAAATGAAAATTTTAATTGCAACTATCATGTCTGAGATAGGCTCTTAGTTTGACACCTTCCCTTGTAACAATGGAAAAAAATGTAGTGTTTAGGATATGGCTAATAAAAAGGAATGGATATTAATTTACTTGGGGATCATACATATCAATCGACAATTATACCACAACCTAATACATCATTTAATTGTCAACCAAAGGAAGTTAGACTTGAAATAGGTCTGCATAATATATGCACTAAGTTCCTCCTTTAGAGATGGAATCTAGCTTAAAGTCTATCACACTGGAAATGAAGTTGATCTAACCGCTATTATAGTAAGTAAAACCTATGCTTAGCTTTTTAGGACAAATGTTATTATGTTCCTAGTGGTTGCAGGAACAATAGACAATTTTATCTTTCTATCAATCGTAGGAATAGTCATATCGAGTTTCTTATGAAAACAATACAGAAAGCATGAATGAAAAATATTAACAACTAATTCACTTGCTGAAAATGAAAGGAATATGAATCCCTCAGTGGGCCCCCTTAGATAGTTTCCAAGTTAGTACACAAGATTAAGAGAAATGCTTCATAAATTTTATTGACAAGAAATTGCATATTACATAAAGCTTTTCTCATGACAACTTGATAACAATAAACTTATGAATCACCAAAAAATTATATGTTCTTCTAAGAACAAAAAAGACCTATTTATTAACACTAATTACTAACTAACTAGCCAACCATTTCCAAATAATAGGGAAACATTTATTATAATTCTATCTCTTTACAATAAAGAACAGACATGGTAAGAAGAAAGAACAAGTCAGAAGAGTTTTGAAAGGAGTTATTGAACAATCATTTTATATTTCTAGATCATAAAATACTAGTACTACTAGATTTGTAGAGATATCCAAGACTTGCTTTGTAGATTCAATGTATTCCACCAAGTGGAAAACACTCTTTCAATTTATTCCTTGTCTTCCATTAGAGAACCCTTGTTTGATATGGTCCTGGATCTCCTTAATGACAACTACATCTCCTTCTCATCAATTAGAACATGCATGATTTGACAAATGATCCTACAATAATAGTTAGCTCAACATAAAACCTCATTTATGACTTATTATCCCATCCATATGTACATTCAACATTAAATAGAGTTAAATTAGTGATTCCCATATTGGTTGTAGGACTTATGATCATAATGGCTACATGAAACACTTCATTTCATGGTCTCAAGATTAAACATATTTCAATCTACTTTCAAAACAAGTATTTAACCATGAAATAATATAAAGGCACGTCATATTAGCATATAATACTAATAATAAAAGTCCACATATATTATCCATAATTTAGTACTTAAAGTTTTTTAAGTAGTACAAAAGCTTTTAAAAGAGTCCTTGAAAAATATAAGAAGATCATCCTAGCTTACGAGCTTAATTATATCAAAATTGAGGCTCATCAAGACCTTGGCTCTTATTCAAAGATGCTCAGCTAGGAAGTGGGTTAGATTGGGCATTTGTAGTTTCTATGATATATTTTCTAATGGTCAGATTATCAACTAGCAAGCACTTAAAGAGAAATTTGATATCCCTTCCTCTCAATAGAGAACATATAATATGATCAAAGAAGCATGTGTTAATATGAATCTTCCTTATCATATTTTAGTTTGTGATAATAGAGCTATTGATATGTTATGGAAGGATGGGTTAAGATTCACCCAGATCAAGTCTAAGATGATTTACAACCTCCTAACTGATGACCCCTCTCCTTTTTTGCATATCAACTTTTCCTAGAATCTAAACCTTGAACCCTCTTCCTAGTCCAAAACCTTTTCCCATGTATGGCACTCCCTTGTTAAGCCTAAAATCATATGCTTTTTGTGGCTATTCTTCTTGCAAAAACTTCCCATCAAGAATCTTAATATGGAGTTGAATACATGCTCCATCTATAGGTGTGATGAGTCCTTCTAGAATCTATTCTTTTATTATTTTTTACCAAATAAATATGGTTTTTTTTGGGCTAGCTCTCAATCTAAACTTCGTTATTCTTGATATCATTTCAGGGAAATTTTTGATCTTTAATTTGTGCAATTATCTTTCATTGCATGTTCTTCTCTTCATATTCTATTGTTTCTTTGGAAAGATCACAACAATAATGTTCTCAATAATAAGCAGAGATTCCATACTAATTGTCTTAGGAGACTCACTTTTGCTTCTATCTTGTCATAGTTTTCCCTCACATTGAAGATTTTAAAAGATGGGTTCTTGGAGCTACTCAATACTAGATTTGTCATAGTTACCAAGAGAGAGGCTACTCATAGATACACTATGGAGGCTGAGAAAGATATAGAGTGCCTAACTATAGATGAGCTAATGACCTAGATTGACAATGGTGCTCACACAAAGACTATCCCATTGGATGCTCTTCCTTTACTAGATCAAGATGAGATGCATAATCCTAATGTTATTTTTACATACCAAGAGAAAGAATTCAAATGAAGCACACAAATACAAGATTGGACAACTTAGTTCTCAAGATGAACTAAATGATTATACCTCTTTTTGTAATATCTTGAGAATACATAAATATAGCATGAATTGTATAGATGAGATATACAGTTTCTAGTGTTTTTTTAATCATATCAATAAGTTGCAATACAAAATGTAAGTGATAGTGGCTTCATTAAAATGTTCAAAAATATATTCGAATTATAAAAGTATAAAATTAATTGATTAAAAGAAGACCACTTTTTTTTTTAATCGATAAGAGGCCCAAGACAAGATTAATTATTATGTGTTTTGATTAATTATTATTATTTAATTATTTAACTCAAGTAGATTGAACCCAAGACCTCCCAAAGAAGAGGCTTACAATTTACAAATGTGTTATAGGCTCTTGCCTAAGAACACCACTTAATCTTTAAAAATTAACTATTGAACTAAAAAAATAATCTACAAGAACAAAATATTGAACTACTTTTAAAAGCAAAACGTAAATGTATACACATGTATATATAAACTAACTAATTAGGGAATAAGATAAAAAAAATTATTATAAGATCAAAAAATAAAATTATCTAATTTTTAATATAAAACTTAATAAATATGAAAAATAGCATGTTCTAGTTTTTTTTTTTTGAAATCAAACTAAAAAAATAAGTGCTTAAATTTTGTTTGTCTAAAATCATAATGAAAAAAATTTATTTTAAAACATTATTTAAAGTCATAATTTAAATATATAACCATATCAATCAAGGAATGAATTAGTTTTTCTCTGATACTTAGTTATTTAACATATCAACTTCAAAAACATTATGAAAATTTATTTTAAGATAAAAAATAAGAAAAAAACTTAATTTCTACAATGCATAATCAATTGTACTTTTGTTTCTAAATTTAAGATTTTCAAGTCAAAATTTTCATTTTTTTCTTTATACTTCTCATATCATAGATCATATCTAAAGTATGAAAAAAACATTAATACCAAAACAACTTACACAACAATAAAGAATTTAAAAACAAAACAAAAAATTATAAAATATGATAAATATAGAGAAATGGTATTTTTATTCATAACAATAAAATTTTTAAAACAAAAAAATATATAATTAAAAAGTATGATAAATAGAGAAATCTAATATTCTATTCAAATGTTCCTTACAAAAATATCTATCATTGCTATAGATATCCTACTAGTGCACAGATTTCTTTTAAGTTTCAAGATATTATAATAGAATAGTTCTGAGCAGTCCACGATGAAAATAAAGCAGTGTTGTTTAATCTCAAGATATTATAATAGAATAGTTCTGATCAGTCCACAGTGCAAATAAAGCAATGTTGTTTAATATCAAGATATTATAATAGAATAGTTCTGAGCAGTCCACGGTACAAATAAAGAAGTGTTGTTTAATCTCAAGATATTATAATAGAATAGTTCTAAGTAGTCCACAGTGCAAATAAAGAAGTGTTGTTTAATCTCAAGATATTATAATAGAATAGTTCTAAGCAGTCCATGGTGCAAATAAAGAAGTGTTGTTTAATCTCAAGATATTATAATAGAATAGTTCTGAGCAGTCCACAGTGCAAATAAAGCAATGTTGTTTAATCCCACACGCAATATGTATAGAAAAGTCAAGGATGAAAATAGTACATAAAATGAAAGGAAGTGCATTATTGAGCATCTTTTTGCTTGGGGAAATTATGCAGCTAGTGAGGTTATAACTGAGGCACGTCAATTGCTAGTTGAAAACTATTTCCAAACCCCCTCTTTGGCCCTCCTTAGGTGGGCCTCAGAGAATTTTTGAAGGGTTTGCCATTGGCGTTGATCCAACAAGGCTTAAATTCAAATTTAGTTATTCAGTTATGGTGATTATTGTCTTTAACGCATAAAGCTTAAATTCAAATTTATGATTTTCTCATTTTGTTATAATTTCTTCACCTTTTAATCTAATTTTTTATTAGTTAAACAATTAAATATTATAGAGGGTAGTCTTATTCTTTTATTCCTTCATTTTGTTGAACCCAATCTATCATAATTCAAAAAATGCCCCTTGTTTGTCAAAATAGAAGAAATAGATCAAAATATCAAGATTATCAACTCTTACATTTCAACTTTCCTCTTTTGTCCTCCCCTCTCAAACCCAATTCCTCACCTTGTTCCTTTCATGCTATAACCTCCCATTTTTATTTTTATTTTTTATTGAAGAAAGTTAATAAAAAATACAAACAAATAACTACAGTTATGCTATGTTATAACCTCCCATAGTTATTGCTATGCTATTTCCATATCAAAATCATATCTCTTCCACTACAAGGACTCGCCTCATTCTTATATGCACAATTACCAAGTTATCTCATAATAGTGTCCCCACATTTCGGCCTAAGCTTTGGATATTCAAAGTCAATAATTGTAGTATTTTAAACATTGTGTCAATTATAAAATAAAAAAATCATCAATATTTTTAAAAGATGTAAATCATATATTCAATGTCCTATCATTTAAAAAGAAATTATAATTTTTTGAGTAACACTATTCTCTAGAGCATAACTTTCACTACAAATGATAACTTTCTCATTATTTCTTGAAACTAGATATTTGTGTGTGTGTGTGTGTGTGTGTGTGTGTTGATATACACATATGTGTGTATGTGTATGTGTATGTGTATGTGTATGTGTATGTGTATGTGTATGTGTATGTGTATGTGTATGTGTATGTGTATGTGTATGTGTATGTGTATGTGAATGTGAATGTGTCTGTGTATGTGTATGTGTATGTGTATGTGTATGTGTATGTGTATTTGTATGTGTATGTGTATGTGTATGTGTATGTGTATGTGTATGTGTATGTGTATGTGTATGTGTATGTGTATGTGTATGTGTATGTGTATGTGTATGTGTATGTGTATGTGTATGTGTATATGTGTATTTATATATCTATGTGTGCGTGTGTAGTATTTATTCTTTGGACACTACCTAAGATGACTTAGATGCTTAAATTTAGCTCATTTGATGACCAAAACACATACACACATATTCTTGGATATATTAATGATTGTGTAACTTATTTAGGTTCTAAGGTAGTCAAAAGTTAACTACTCGTAAACACAATACACATTGTAGATTGATACTAAGAGAAGAACCGATGACTGATAGTGTGAGGATTGATTGGTGAGTCAGTTGAGATGCTTGATAATAGTTGTAGTGAGTCTTGGACTGTAACTGTGGAAACCATTTCATTGAGTGTTTCATATTCTTTGTGTATGAGGAGACACTACTAAGTTGATGTTGTTGGGATAATCGATGAGGACCATGCAAGTAAAATTATTGTTGATGTCTATGAGAGTTGTAGATCATATACTTGGCATGTTGTAGGAATGAAGACTATAGTGATACGCTTGACAAAGGTTGATTTGTAACTTGGTTGTAGAGATCATTTACCATGATAAAGGAGATTTCCTTTAGTGTGTAGGATTTTTACCTATAATGTTTTTACCAAAAAAAAATTGGCATTTTGTTCTATGTGTTGACAGGACTGGTTTCATGTCCAACCAACAAAGTAACAATTGTCACCAGACTAGAATGTTCAAGCAATATCGCTTGAAAAAATGGGATTCAAGAACTTTCCACTACCAAACTCCATGTAGATCAAGTCTCGGTTGTGCAAGAATAGACAAAGTTGGATGAGGAGGTGATCGGTTTATAATAATGTGGGCTAAAACTTCATCGTTTCCCTCCACATTTGGTTATGCAATGGATCACTTGAATAGAGTTGAGAAAATATTTCAAGACAGAAGTAGGGAAAGTAAGTAAAGAAAATGATAGAAATTAAAAAACCTACATAGTTAGAAATTTAATCTACCTATAGTCTACTTTTGTACTATTATTATTATCAACAATACATGCTTGAATGGTAGGATAACTTGAACATGTGCTCGATCGATCAATCTAACACATATAAGTGTTGTAAATGAAACTAGTACTAAAGTAAACAAAGTTGTTCAGTTTGTATCAACACCAAGGAAGATAATAGAAACAAAATAGAAAGATCTCGCTATTTTTGAAGGTAAATGAATCCCATAGATATCACTCCAAGATCCTTCTACTCAAAACATGACTTATAAATGCTAGCAAGTTGTTATCTCTAAAAGATTCACCCTGACTAAATCCTAGAATTCAGTCACTTCGAGTAACATGGAAATGCTCATGGGTAGTGGGTGTACCAGGATTAGGAGTGAATCTTCAAGTTCTAGGTTAGTTCCTTATGATGCTTCACCTATTTTCTCTTCAAATATTAACTTTAAAACTTAGGAGGGAAAGGGATAGAAGGATTACTTGCATGAAATGTAAATGTTGAAAAATAAACTTGACTAAACTTAAGGTGATGCACAAAACATTAAGATGAGAATATTGTTGAGCTAACACGATGAAGCTTTTCTAAATAGTTTTAGGTGGGCACAATATCGACCATGAAAAAACTCATATATAAATATTTTAGAAGAAGGATAGGCTTTAAACAAGATGCTAATGGGAATAATGACATTCATAGTTTAACAACTTGAAAAGAAGCACAATCTCACGACTTGTAACCTATATATGAATATTCCAAAAAATCACTTGCAGATAAAATTGAGATATGGACTCAGGGATTCAAAATAAATCACAAGAGTTATATCAAATCAATGACTCACACAACAAGATGGACACAAGAAGGGCTTTTAAACTATTCCTTTATTTAGACTTCTAAGGTAGTTCAACAACATTTCTCAAAGTGGTCACAAAGTAATTTATAGAAAAATATTATGAAGGACTCATGAGTGATCACGACAAAATGGCTTTTTGCATAAAAATTGGAACCCCTACTCCACATCTTGGAAAACCTTAAATAGAGAAGGATTGCAACCAGCTTCAGATGGGAGGACACCTATCAAAATTTGAATAAAAATAATCCCTACAAAGATATTGATGATGTTGCATTTTAAACATTCTCTATATTTAGACGAAACTAGGACAGTGGCCACAAAATCAGCATGGTAACACCCGCTGCAGGAGTCTTTCAAATAATTTTTCTCATCCTCTATTGCCTTGGCTATCAAGATCTTCAACTACTTTCACCATCAAGATCTTCATTTCTCTAAGGAGCCTCTAAGAAATTTACTTTCCTCTTGATCGCCCATCTAGCATATCTGATTTCATCTAGGTTTGCATCTGTCATACTCCATCTAAAGATCGGATCCCCATCATATTGCATAGATTGAGCACCAATTCTCATCTTTCATGGTTGTTCATTGCTAACGTGTCTCCTACAATCTAAATCCTACCTAGTATTTCCACCATCTTAATGGAGACGTCAATAATTTATTCAGCTTTGCATTCTTGGTGTCCTTCTTGAATTTCATTAGTTGAGGGCCTTTTGTCACCTCATTTCTTCTTATGATTTTTTTGATGATAGCTTATTGCAAAATTGGGGGCAATGAATGTCATATCATCCTTATAGCTATGACCTTGCAAGACAGGTCATTTTAACTACTTCACAGCTTCGCGACTATTTCTCTTGATTATCTGCTTGACCTTGTGAAACTATGACCTCCTTCTTTTATGTTCTATCACTTCTTCACAACATGAAATTACCTTAACATACTAACTTCGACAACCTTGTGATAACCATGACACTGAATGTTCTACATCCTTGCAATTGCCAAGTGTTAACACTTCTTTAACCTTGCGACACTGCGATACCTATATCTTTAACCGTGTCACCCCATCGGAACCTCTAGTCATGAAGACTATTTGGAACATGCAACATTGCACCAACAACTAGATTAACTATTTCATACTTCATATCACAACTTCAAGACCTTTAACTCTCCTTTGACCCTACGAGAGTGAGACAAAAGAAATTTCCACTTCGCTGCTCAAACTTGATCTATTCTTAACCAAGTGCGATAGAGTGAACAAGTTATTTTGCAACCTTGCCAACCCAATCTAGGGTTAGTCTTAACTCCCAAAAAAGATGCAAAAACCATTAGACTCGACTGTCTGTGATGATGTGATGAAGGATTTCATGAATTGGGGCCCACCGAGACACATGTCCACTACTCATATTCCTACTTTGGCTAAACATCATGCATTTTCAGAAAGTGGGAATACACTAGTCATTGATCTGGTAAAGATCTGACGACTATGATTGATAACTGTTGATGCCTTTGAATGCTTTAATATTCCTTGTTCGTAACTTCATAGCCTAAAACTCTATTCATTACTTAACCATGTGATGCTGCATTGACCATCAATCTAACTATCTTCTCAATCATTGCAACCTCACAACCTTGAAGATATTCAATGCCTATTAACCTATGACATTGTGATGAAGAGACTTTCATGTGCCTGGTCCTATCATGACATGTGTTACTATGTCATTTTCTTGCATTGACTAAACTTCACGTAACTTTTGAAATTGGGAAAGGGACAACCATCGATCTAAAAAGATCTAACAACGTTTATGTAACTGTTCAACTCTTTTCCATAGTCAGCACCCTTGACCCAATTAGACACTTCCATTTTGAAAACTCACTTTGACACATTCCTCTTTTGCACTCGCAACTGAGTTTGATCCCACCAAGTCCATGTGGCTAACACTCACTTTCCCACTTTATTTATACTGCAAGCATCTTTGAAAAGTGAGAAAACACCAAGTGTTGATCAACTAAGATTTGACGGTAGAGGAAAATCATTGCAGATGCCTTATAACACTTCGTAACCTCGTGACATGAAGCCATTTGTTAGTGCTAATTGCTACGCCAACCATGAACTTGACCGTGTCACACCTTCACAACTCATTTGACAGTTAACTATTAAACTACAACAACAGGGTGATGAAAGGCAATTGCATGATCACAACTTGAAATCTTCATAAGAAATAATATGCAATATGAAGAATTTAAGGACTTATGGACATAAAAGGAAGGAATAAGGTTTTTACATATCCCTCTCATTCATGCATGACAATTATGAATACTACAAGAATGTAGAACATGACTATCACCTTGAGTATTTTCATGAAGGTGGCAACACCTCAAAAGTGAAACTCATGCACACATTATCTCTTTTTACAAACAGCTAGCAAGGAATAACTGCCAACAGTTCTACCAATTTGCACAGTGGTAAAAATTGGTAACATCTTTGGTGACTTCTACTATATGGCTACATGCTAGACATCAAAATAGTAGCATTAACTATTCATTGGGCCATAGAGTCAATTCAAGGGTGTGGAATGTGACTAATTGATTCGCTTGGTTCTTCAGAAGCTTGGGAACTCTTTATTTAAAATAGGAAAACTAAACTAAAGCAAGCTTGTGCTAAAACAACACTTTGGGAACACAAAACAATAAATGAGTGCAATAACACTTATTGGAAGCATGAAACCTAACCTATTTGAAGTTATGGTGGTATATCTTCTTGGTTGAGGATTATGGTTATTTGGTTTCTTTTGATGAGCTCATGATGTACACTTTGAGTTCTTTGATGGTTTGATAGCTTGGTTGATTCTCATGGTTAGAGGATGATTTTTTATCATGATGTCATGGATAGCTTGCATACACGTTTTAGTGAGAGTTTTTGATAGTGATGAGGTGACACTGTAGGATTAGTTCCTAGTTTGGTTTATATCTTCTTGGTTTGGAGATCTTGGTTTCACTTGGTATTGACACTTTGGTTGTGTGTATAGACCTAAAGGATCTCCATGTAGAAGATGGATTTTATGATGCCATGGATGACTCGGTACCATAATTGAGTGGGATTTATTGGAATTGATATATTTATTGAGTGTTTGTAGATGTTGTAGGTTTGCCTTAGATCTTGTTGTTGCAGAAGCATCTTTGACATTTGCATTATACACTTGTTATCTTCATAGTGTGTGGAGATGGTTCTTTATGGTATGTGGAGATGGTTTTTCTTCGTGGTGTGCGGAGATGGTTTCATCTTGAGGACTAATGGGGTTCTTGGTAAAGGTGTGGTTTATGCTTTCATTTGGCATGTTATCCTTGGTGTGAGGATGGTTTTATTATTATGTCATAGTATACTCTTGATACGCATTTAAAATTTTGACATGTTATAGTATGTTCATATGGAGCATTTTATCTCTTTGGTTGAGATGGTTAGATCATGTTGTCATGGTTATGCTCCTAAGGCCATGGTTGGAATTTCAACAATGATCTTGGTTTAGTTTCTTGGTATTGAGTACATTGATCATAAGTTGGATACTTCATGATTTTGTTATGTTGTGTTTGGAGTTGGCATGGATTGATTGGTTATAGGTGCTCATGGATACTTAGAGATGGTGGTGATGCCAATTTCTCTTGGATTAAAAAATTATTTTTTGGGATAATTATTTGGTTTCAGCAAGAAGTTTGAAGGGCATTCACTTACTATGGACTTGACATGATATTTTTCTTAGATGAGTCTTGGTTGGAGACTTGGATATCTTGATAAGCAATCTCATTCCCCACTCTTGGTCTACTCTCCGGTTTACTACTTAAAGGTATAGCCCATTGTTTCTCTTAGGTGCATTATGTTTATGCTTGTCTTTCATGGATATGGATCTTGAGCTATGATACATGAGTTAGTTCTGGAGGGTTTATTTGAGAGATGGTTTAGTATTGGTTATCTCTATGTGCATATGTTGTTATGTTGGTTGAGTTTGGGAGATGGTTTTATATTGAGCATATTCCTTGGATTAGGAATGGTTTATGAGTTTGATCTTCTTGTGAGAGGCTTATATCCATGATTAGTTATATAATATGTTTTGGGTGTTTTTATAGCTTCTTGGTTGGGGTTTTTTGAAAGAGATCATACTTGCACAGTTTACATCTAGAGGTGTGTGTAGAAGGACATGATACAAGTTATGATTTGCATGGTTTCTCTTTGGTCTTGGTTATCTTCCTGGATGTTCAGTTTTACTTACATTGGATTTGAGATTGGTTGGAGATTGTGATCATTGGTTTGTGCTCATGTATGTCATGTGAGAGATGACATGGTTATTTCTTTATCTCTTTCCTTTATTGGTTGTAGAGAACTTGGGAGATTGTTGGAATTTTTTATGAGAGTTGTTCTTACATGTTATTGATTTATGTATTGTGGATGTCCTTGATACTATATGGATTCACTTCTATGAGATGTTTTGAATGGATTGGTTATATATTTGACATTATCTTTTGCAGTGGGAGTTTCTTGGTATATATGTGGCAGGTATTGCTCTTAAGGCTTGTGATTGTAGGTTATAGATTGGATATGTTGATGATGTGAGATTCACTTGGTATACCTTAGGAGGTATGCATAGTTGGATGTTTTGGCACTTGCTATGGGTTTTATTTAAGCTATGGATATTTTGACAACTATGGATATATGTGATTATCTTTGGATCAAGTTTTTGTGCTTGACATTTCAGTTGGTATAGGATTTTATGATCTTCTAATGTGATAGGTTGGGTAGTTTCTCTTTGGATGGCTTCTATGTATGTTCGGTGGCAGTGGCATAATAGGAGGTGAGATCATTCATGTTTGAGGTGCTGGATACTTTGATTTTGTTACGAGTACCAAGATGGAGCACTTTATGTATTTTGATCCATAATGGTGGATGTGTTGGGAGGGATTGTTCCCTTGTTTATTTATGTGGCTACGAATTGACCCTATGCAATGTATACAACAAGTGGGAGATTGTTGAGATAATAGGTGTTGCACAAATTACATAATATTGTTATATTGTACTATTTTATTTTATTATGTAATGTTGCATCTAGATGGGCATGCAACATGTAAAGATTCCCATAGGATATACTTGATGAGTTGCATTGTAACATTGTGATAATATTTTTTGTAATTATTTAGTATTGGGTAAAAGAATTAAATTTTGAATATTAAATGTGGGGTCAATGGGTTAGGTAGCACATGGTTTATGTAATATCACTTGGTGGTTTTGTGAGACTTGCTACTATATAAGTAGCCACAATGGTAGTTGTTGGTGTGAGAAGGCACAAGACAAAAGAAGAAGGCAAAAAAGAAAATAGTCAAGCTGGACAAGGCTTGACAAGTTAGCTAAGGGAGCATTTATTAAGGTTGGAAGCATGATATGGGATGTGTGGATTCATGCTTGTTCACATGGATTGTTTGTTTGTGGATATGGCTTTAAAAAAATTTATGGTTGTATTGCAATGATATTTTTGTTGAATAATACGTGGTGATGGATGCTTTTGGAGGCTAATTTTTTTTTCCCTCAATGAGGGTTTCTCAGGGTATATCTTATGTCACAATTTTTATGGGTATGTTGTCTATTCTCTTGCATGTAGATTTTTAATTCTGTATTTATTTCAGATCTATTATGGATTATGTGGAAACGGTTAATATATTTTGTTGCAAATTTCCTGACATGATTGTGTATTGTTCTTAATCTACTAGCGTGAATGTAAAGACAATTTTTTTGATGTTCCACTAGTTTATCTTTCTTCAATGAGCCTATAACTAATTACACTTTATCAATTGCATTTAACTTTCTAATTTAATTGTTCTTCTACATCAAGCTTAGAACTAAATATAGCTTATCAAATCACATCGATAACATTAATGATTCAATATCACCACCACAACATGGAAGATAAATTATTTAGCTAACCCTAGGCCAATAAATAAAGGATCTTCTGTCCTTCATCATATTCAACTTAGAAGCTAATTAAATCTATTCAGCTTAAAAGCTAGAATAAATATTCAAGAACCATCAATTTCCAACTTGCTAAATCACTTTAAAGATCTAAACATAGATTTTCATTTTCGAATCTAACAACTTACCATTCAAATATAGTCCATTGACTAATCGGCTAAATATATACTAAATATACACTTTATTTAGTAATATAATTTAAGTATAAGAAAATTTCCAACAAACAAATGACTAATTAATGCTTCTAAAGATAATTTGACCCACCATACTTATCAATCGCCAAAACCTCTTGATTCTTACAGTATTCAAACCTTGAGGTTGCTAAATGAAAAACTGTGAAAACTAAACAATGTTTAGGGATAATGAAGGAAAGAATTCGCTCCCTTATTTTTTGTTGATCATCTTCCATGGAAAATTTACAGTGAATTTTGAAACTTCTTTACTTTCACAAAAGTAATATAAGTGAAAGAGAAGAATTAATAAGTTATTGTGACAAGCATAAAACTTATGTATATATTGATAATTTCCCCAAGCTTGCTTAAGTTTTAGTTGCTTTGCGAAGATAGGATTGTCTTTGCATCAGCACAAACAGAAAGTAATATATTTAATGTGAAAACGTCCAAATGCAATGAATTTGACATGAAAAAATTGTCCAATTTTTCATACATTTGAAAAGATTACAGGCCACTAAGATATAGTTCAACCGAGTTTTGCAAGCACGTCATTCAGAGCAGACACGGTCTCGGCGTAGTATTTCTCTGCCTTGGGTTGGCTCTTTTCCCTTGCTGCATAGTCCAGCTGCGATAAATTAAACCATCATGTACATTACAAATTAGATAAATTTAAATAGTCCATCAACACAGATTTCTACAACAAAAAATTCTTTTTAAATCTGTATTTTTCCTCCACAGTTTTAGAGTCTTATTGGAAGCCTTCCTTATAATTGAAGTCAAAAGCGATAAAAGCAAAGTCAGAAATTCGAATTCTCCTTATAATATCTTAATTTACGAAAATATTATATTGAAAATGAGATGGGCATGAATAACCAGATCTGTTGAATCTTATGAGATCAACTTTCCAAAGAAGGTTCTTCTATAGCTTAATATGGAAAGGAAGGGTTATGGCTGTTTCTAGAGTTGTTGCTTTATTGCCAATCTTCTTAGAAGGAAAAGCAAAAATTAAACATTGGATAAACAAAATAAATGTACACATTAAATCAAATAATATAAACAATAAACAGTGATTTTTTCAAGGAAAAAGACTATTAAACTCTTTTGTTCTCACAATTTTAAAGTCTTATTGAAGACCATCTTTAATTTTCTTGGTTTAGTTATTCTAGGGGAAGGTCTAATGCTTCAGTCTTGGTTGTATAATCTAAATGTAATGAGTGACAAGTGGACTACTCATGAAAGATAGGTTTTGTGACCACTACTCATGAACCATGACAAAGTGGGTCATGGAAACCACTACTCATAAAGTACAACTAGACATTTTAATTCTAATGACAATATGATAACTAGAAAAGAAATTGTGATATTTCTATCAGTTTTTGAGTCAAACTCATTCATGAGTAATGATTCACACGAATCCATCTATCATGAGAATAAATGGAACACTTAGCACTCATTGGATCTAGGTGATGCTCACAGAGGTGAAGCACCAAGACTTCCCCGAAGGTCACCCATCCTAATACTAGTGCACTTAACTACATAGTTTCCTCCATGGTTAAACCCACTCTACTTCCAACCCCATTTGCAAAACCTTCACCAAGTGTTGCGCCCTATGAATCATTTATTAGAAATCCCCTTAAACTTATCAATTGATAACCAAGTGTTATGACAAAAACAATTTGAAATTAAGGTTGAAAATGGTTAAGAAGATTGCTTGATATCTATTGAATGAGTAATACTCTAAAACCTACTTCAAAATGTGTCTCGTGTGTTTCTTCTAATCTAAATCTAAATCAAGATTCAATGGAGAGGAAAAGGTTAGAATTGCAACATTTGCCAATTTTCTCAAAGAGAGACAAAGCCAATGTAGAAAACCAAATGAACTTGATGTTGAGAGATTTGTGAGTTTGATTTTGAGAAAGGTTCTAATTACTCTTATCAGCATTCAATCTTGTTGTAAATGAACTTGAATTGCTACACAATCGAATCCTAACAAAGCATAAAACCAATCTTTGAAAAAGAACATAAAAGATCTTATTAAAGAGAAAGATGAGAATGGAGTAGAATTACGTTGTTGATGGTGTCAAAGAGCTTGTTGGTGAGGGTCTTGAGGGGCATCTTCTGATCCTTGGGCATGGCAGAGATGACGGTGTTGAGGTCATAACGGAGGTAGGAAGCTCGGAGGCGGAGGTCATTCTGAACATAGGGCCAAGCCTTCTTGTCAATCAGCTCCTTCACATTCAATATCTCCTTCGCCGACTCCTTCGCCCTCGCCGCCGCCTCTGACGGCTTCAGCGGCTGCAGATAAAACCGCTCCTTCAACGGCAAGTCCAGGTCCCTCGCCTCGTCAGAATTCAGCGTTCCAGCTGCCCACACACATTCCCGTCAATTGAAGCACAAAAACGAAAAAACAGCATAACAACAATAATATAATAATAATACTCACGCAGGCCGCCGGAAGGGGGAGGTGGGCCCGCCACCTTGATGGATGAGGCCGCTGCCATTGCTTTGTTTGCTACGCCCGCCGCCGATACAGTGGCGGCGAGAAGCCCCAGGAGAGAGCGGCGGCTGCTCTGGCTGGCGGCGCCGCCGCCGGCGGAGGAATCGGCGGCGTTGCATTGGAGGTTGCTGGAGTTGTGGGCGCGGACTGTTAGGAGGCTTGGCTTCACTGAGCTGGCGGCGGGTAAGCGGGCGGTGCCCATGTGACCACCCGCTGCGGCCATGGAAGCCATTGCCTGAGCCATATTTGTTTCTCTTTTCTTTTTTTCCCCCTCTGCTCTGCTTTGCTCTGATCTGTAATGTTGTGTGTGGATTTGGGGGTTGTGATATGTTATGGATGGATTGGGCAACTCGGGCAGACCGGGCAGGTCCAAGGTGTGGCTATCCGAAGGCCCTCCGCTGCCCCGGTGATTTGTCCACGTGGCACCTGGATAAGATGATTATGTAGGGACCTATTAGGGTTTGCCATGTTGGATATTGAGTGGATAGATGAATTTTGGGGATGACGTAAGGGTAGCAGGCTATTGGAAATGTGACACGTGGAGATATTGATTATGTGGTTCTAGTTTTTATTTGTTCTTTTCCAGCAGTGGAATGCCCACCTATATTTGAGGGAACTTCGTGGAAAGTGTTAGTTGGATAGTGGTTAGTCTTTCATTTCTCCTAACCATCAATAGTCTTTCATTTGTTAACAATTTTTTTTTGTTGGTTTTTAATATCCTTTTTATTGGTAATTCTTCTAAATTTATGTCAAAAAGTGCAATGCAAATATTGGTTTTTAAATTATTGTAATAATAACAACATTCATTATTCATTCTAAACCATAATGTGTATAAATTAATTATATATTATTATTCAATAAATTAAAATGTGTCTCTAAAATATTCCAATTAAAATATTTGTTATTTAATAGTTAATATAGATATTTTATAATAATTAATGAATTATATATTTTAAGAGTGTCGTTATATATTATTCATGTAGAAATATTATTATATATTTATAAAATAATGTTCTAATTTTACAAATTATGGTTTCTTCGGTTTGAGGTGGCTTTGCAACTAACTTTGCTTGGCAAGAAGAAAGCACAGTCTATGGAGGCTTCTTACTCTTGTGCTTTATCTAGTGTGGTGTTGGGGTTGGCATTTGTGCACCCATGCTTAACACCAAATATTGTGCCTTCACATACTTGTGTTGGGGGCTCCTTTAGGGGGGTTTACAAGGAGAGGTCTACAGGTAAAGCTTGCAAATTTGTTGAGAAAATCTCAAGTTTGCTCCCAAGGGTGAAATCTAATATGACTAGGGTTTCTTTTATGTGAATTGTCAGATATCATTTTCATTTACTTTTTGCCTCATTGTTGAATACAAATTTTTAGTGACAACCAATATGAGGGTTATTCATTAATTCGATAAACTTTTAAAATTGGATTTGATGCCAAGGTTCTTTTTGCAAAAAAATGGATTAATTGGTACTTTCACCCTATTCTTGCCTAGCCTTCCAAAAAATCTATGAATGGATTTCAAAACCATGCCTTCCCTTGATAAGATAGAGACATGTCTATGTGCAAGAGGCATTTTTAATGTTGTTTGACAATAAGAAAGGTATGAATACTATCATTAGCCACAAGTGGTTATAGGGACAAAGTAAGTCGATGTTAAAGTATTGACATCCAAATGTTCATTAAGTCATTTGCAAAACTATGGCAATTTGGGTTCACCTCTCAAATCCCCCCCTTCATTTTTGGTTTGATGAGGGCTTGCCTTGGTCATGCCCTAGATTATAGAATCAACCTTGAAACTTGATCCAAGCAACCCGATTCCTCTTTTCCACCATCTTGACACCCAATTGAATTTGGGACCAATCAACTAGGTACAAAAGGTCTTAAACATTATGTACCCAAGTTTAGAACAATTCAGATATTTTTGTACCTACACTATTTGGTCCAAATCCCTATGTGGGTAAGTGCACAAAGTTGTGGTACCAAAAAGGAGGTATAAGATGCTACTTATTTGCTGAAATCAACAATTTCTAAACTTCGACGAGAATTTGAAGATAGTTACACTAAAAAATTCATGATATGACTAAAACAAAAGTTGTAGTCCTTTGAATCTAGTTTTGAAACTACTAATTTGTTTTTAAAATGGTGGAGTTTAAGGCCCTTAAAAAAGAAGGCCATAGAAAGTGGTACTTCTTTTAAATTAGTAAATACATAACATAGTGCGAAGTGTGGTTCCCCTAAAATCCTATTTTTTTGGAAATTCTTTAATTGCTCTAATTACAAGTTGGCTAACATTGTGTAGTTCATCCCATTTTTTTGGGTTCTATATATATATATATATATATATATATATATCACGTGCTCCCCCTAAAAATCATTGACAACTAATAGTTAAGTACTAGAATTTGCACTCAATGTTGAACTGAAAGAGTTCAACAATCCTGACTTAACATGGGAATCACTTCACTTCATGGGACATGCAAATAAAATGAGACCTTCGGATTCTAGGCCGGCTCCTATTGGATATTCAATGATATTTCCAAGATCCTAACTTAAACTTTAGGGAAAAGGGAAAAAATTTTTGAAAATGAACCTAAACCTGTAGTCTAAACTAAGAAATGGGTGATACACCAAAAGGGATAATGAAAACTCAGAAACACTTGACAGAGAAAGATTATACAGCTACTTGACGTATAGCAAAACACATCTTTTTGTAAAGATCCACATAAGTGATTTGTAATAAGGTTTGAGGAATAAATTAGCAAAAGAAGGAAAACAGATGCCTCTCATTTACTAATTTCACCTTTAAAAACATAGATTACAACCTGCAAATAAACTTACCCCTATACAACTAGGTGCTGGAATGAGACAAAATAATAAGGAACAAGAATAGTTCACAAAATTGCTTTATCGAATCCTTCTATCATCACACATAGAATTGCAGAAAGAAAGAAGGTTTAAACATTAACACCATTAGCATAATCACAACTATTGTCACCTATATTAAGCCTCCAAAATGAATTACAAATTCTACAAATAAGGTTAAGGACTCAAAAAGTAGTCACATAAACTTCTCTGCATAATCAAAACTCCTGAAAAATGAATTGAAAAACTCATTAAGTACAAACCCAACACTTGGGTCGAATGCAGAAAGAAAGCCTCCAAAAGAGGACTTAGAAACTTCTAAAATAATGACCTATCCCTGAAAAAGTTACACTAAGACATCAGGAACCCTATGACTCACATAAAACCACCCCCAAAAGTCTCCAACAGTCAATAAAGACCTCTCAACTACTTTAGCAAAATCAAATTTGACCCGAGACAAGCCTATATTCCCTCCACATGTTTCTAAATTGGTTTCTGTCATAAAGACCATCACATGAATATAAAATGACTCATCTGATTCTCTTTTGCATTAATGATAGAAAAATATTTAATGACTTATAATCATGTCATGTAAATATTTATTCTTTACAACAATACTTATGCAAAAGAAAACAATTAAAACAATATCTCTCTCTTTTTCGCATTTTAAAATAAGAAAATAATATTAAATGATATCTATTTATCATTTTAATAATATTTCTTTACAATAGACTATGCAAAAATAAAACAAAATAACTTCTTACAAAACCCCTAAGGCATGAACATAACCCCCCTTTCCATAACAAATACAAATAATTTTAAAGGGAAATATAATTCCATTAAAGACCCCCCTTGTGGACTTGAAAGAATATGAAATATGAAAAGGGCATAAAGCCTTTGTAACCCTAAAAGGGGTATTCATTTTTTACCATTTTTCACATTTGCATGTTCTGGAAGAAAGATGAATTTGTGAGGGTTTGTTGGGTAAACAGCCACCATGAAATAAATTTGCTAGAGACATCTATTGAAGAGTTTCACTAGTCTTCATTGATGAAAGCCAACAAAACCTTGAAGCCGCTATTAAAGAATTTGCTAGAAGGTATGCGTTTTGAGTTTCTTCTGATGTTTGGACCGCCATTATTATATTTGTTGTTATATACTCAAGAGCTTCTCTGTTTTTTTATTTTTTTTATGACCATTTGGATTTTCCAGCTAATAATACATATGTTGCAAATGCAAAATTCATATTACTTGATTTCTTGACCAGACGTGGTGGATAGCTTCTTTACTATCACGGGATTTCCATTTTGCAACACACTCTTGCAAAATACCTCAAAACCGCCCTCTTCTTTTATTTTCCATAGAAAAATCTTCTATAGCAATTTTAATTTCTGTTAAACTGAAAAGATGAGCTTTTCCAACCATATTCTTTAAATTTTTGCTATCATCAGCTGAAAAAAATCTTCTTTTCTTTTGCTTGTTTCTTAAAACCACAAAGAATGAACATAGTAGAATGCCAACCCCAACAATAACTCCAATAATAATTCCAGTGATTCTTGTTCGGCTATTATTGCTGGAACTTTCTATGCCAATAGTTGCCTTGAATTTAGGAGTCACCTTAATTGTTGAGACCAAAGGTCCACAAGTTCAGAGAGATGGTATGCCAAAAGTTCTCTTTCCAACCCAAAACAAATGTACATCAAGATTGTTTTCATTCATGCTAATATTATAAGTCTTTTTAATTACCACATTTGAGTCTCCAGCGGCCTCCTTGATATTGAAATCTTGTAACTTTCGAGTTCTCTTTCTAAGCAAGATTTCTTATATCTCTTGTTGCATAAACCTAGGAATAAGCATTTAAATCAGTAAATCTGCAATAGTTGGAGGTGAATGTTGAGTTGCATATTGGAACATTTGGAATAACATGACATGCATTTTTAAGTTATTCTACTTTCTAGGACTACATTTGAAATTTCATCTTGATCACTTTTTGAAAACTTTATGCTCAATGCTACAATATTATCATCTGAATTATTTGTTTTAGTTGTTCCTGGAATGGCGACAATGTCATCTCTTTGATGAAGAAGCCATGCCAAAGCTAGCTGAGCTATTGTATAATTATGCTTCTTTGCAATGAGATATGTTCAAATAAAAATTCCATTCTTCTTTAGACTTTTAGGTTGAAACCTTGAATGTGTTTTCTAGCTTTAGACCTCGATTACAAACTTGCATTGAATGGCAATAGCTAACCCCTGAGATAAGTTGTTGTTTAAGATTATGATCTCGAACAAGAGATACAAAAGCTTGATATAGAAATGGTAACTATAGTATTAACAAAGCCACATCTTTCATTGTTGGCTTCCTACTCTTTATATGCATATGTTATTCTACAATCCCTCTCACACTATTATGTAACAATACATTATCATTATTTGAGCAATCCTTATAACCCAGCATTCTTAAAGCAGCAACATTGAATGAGAAATCAAAAGACCCAAGAGCCTTTATCAGATGACATGCATAAAGAAACTTTCTATTTCCAAGCTTAGCAGAATATGTAAGTAGCAGCAATACCCAATTACCTAGAACTTTCTCTCCCTCTGCTATACTACAATTTCTTGTTATCGTTGATTGTTATCAGCATTTCCATATTAGAATCTGGTCAATGTTCCCATCATCGTAGAATTATAGATTCTTTTCGACTGAAAGTAAATAATCAGAGTACACTGTCAACAAAATGAATGTTGTTTCATTTCTATCAATGTAAGAGTCCTATACTGGTATTCTTTGTATGCTATATACATTCTTTTAAAAGCAAGAATGCATGAAGTTTTAAAATTTATCCTTGTTCCAGTAGAGCCTTGTGTTTCCCTTCCTTACCTTACATGAGGAACATTTCCTGACCTTTGTACCACTTACTAATCCATAAAACTCCTGCACATCAGTAATACTGTTACTTTCCCCTATATTTATTTCAAAAAATCCTAATTTCTCTTTGCCTTAATGCTTTGTTTTTTCCAACAGCTCACTCTTTTAATGGTATTTCATGAGGTTCAAGCAAAGGCTCGTGACACTCAAAAATTATCTTTCTATGATCTGAATTTAATATACTTGTCTTTGATTATAACGAAAGGTTTCATACCAGGAATAATATGTCCCTTTAACATTATATTGTCTAATTTTTTGTCATTTGAGCATTACTATTTTTATATGTATTTAGAATAGGCAAGATATTGCACGTGTGAGTACATATTCGTAGATAACCAACCATTGCTTAGATCTTAAAAGATCTAACCCCACTTTTTCCTTGTGTAGGAGGAGGAAGACCCAGAACTGTTAGATCGAGAGCTGGACCAGGAGTGAACAAAGATCACATAACCAGTCAAAGGCTAAAAAGCAATGATTGGTTACCTCTGAATCTACCTCCTTGTGCTATGTTTTTCTTATTCTTGATATGTATAAAAGTAGTAGTTAGACTCACAGCTTGTGTGAGATTTTTATTTCCAGCATTTTTCCATTCATTTCATACTTTGTAGAAATGAAAATTGTACATATCAATTGATGATTCATACAATAAACATCATATCTCTTTTGCTCATGATTTCATAAATGATTTCAAAATGATGAAATGTAAATGAACAAAAATGTATGTTTTATTCTACAATTCTTTTTGTGATGTTACTTGAAGCAAAAATTTTAGCATGTGTAAAATTTTAGTAACACTAATAAAAAATCAAAAAAAATTTAAAAGTGTTTACAATGGAGTCTAGTTTCTAAAAAACTAACTTGTTGCAAAATTCGATGGAGCTAAAATCTAACCCCCGAATACTACACATTAGTTTTAGAGAGAAAATGGGTGTAAATTGAAAAGAAACTAAAGTTGAAAAGCTTAAAATAGTCTAAATTAAAAATAAATTATATGGTTACATACCTAACATAGAGATCTACAATATCACATAACTTGATTTTATCAATATTCAAGCACGGTGAAACCTGATGGAGAGCACACAAGAAAAATCATGCATTTTTGGTATGCTCGATGGAAATCACGTTTGAGACCAGTTTGGAACTATCAAACTTTGAGTTGGATCTCCAATGTGAATCCAAGCCTTATGTTTGATGAATTTGAATGCATTATGAAGCATATATGCACTACGTAAACAATAGTGTGATAGTCTTATAGTGTGTATACATTGTAGGGCATACATGCTACTAAGGACATTTACATAGCCAAAAGAGAGGGATTTGTCCACGTGACATTTGAATAAGATGGTTTTGTAGGGACCTATTAGGGTTTTCCATGTTGGATATTGAGTGGATAGATGAATTTTTGGGATGACATAAGTATAGCAGGCTATTGGAAAGGTGACACGTGGAGATATTGATTGTGGTTCTAGTTTTTATTTATTTTTTCAAGTAGTTTTAGAGGTTTGGAATTGGAATGCCCGACTATATTTGGGGGAATTTCGTGGAAAATTTTGGATGGATAGTGGTTAGTCTTTCATTTCTCCTACTCATCAATAGTCTTTCACTTGTAAACAATTTTTTTGTAGCTTTTAATATCCTTTTTATTGGTTATTCTACTAAATTTATATGTTAACAAGTGCAATGCAAATATTGGTTTTTAAATTATTGTAATAATAGCAATATTCATTAATTCATTCTAAACCATAATTTGTATAAATTGATTATATATTATTATTCAATGAACAAAATTGTGTTTCTAAAATAATGTAATTAAAACATTTTTTATTTAATCGTTAATATAGATATTTTATAATAATTATCAAATTGTATATTTTACGAGTATCATTTTATATTATTCATGTAGAAATAATATTATATATTTTAAAATAATGTTCTATTTTTGTAAATCATGGTTTCTTCAGTTTGGGGTGGCTTTACAACTAGCATTGCTTGGTAAGAAGAAAGCATAGACTACTGAGGCTTCTTACTCTTGTGCTTTATCTAGTGCGGTGGTGGAGTTGGCCTTTGTGTGCCCATGTTTAATACCAAATAATATGCTTTCACCTACTTGTGATGGGGGCTCCTTCAAGAGGGTTTGCAAGAAGAGTTATACAAGTGAAGCTTGCAATTTTGTTGAGACAATCTCCAATTTGCTCGAGGTGAAATCTATATGACTAGGGTTTCTTTTATAGAAATTGGCAGATCTCATTTCCATTTTCTTTTTGCCTCATTGTTGAATATAAAGTATTTAGTGACAACCAATAATAGGTTTATTCATTAATTCGATAAACTTTATAAATTGGATTTTGATGCCAAGGTTCTTTTTTGCAAAAATATGGATTAATTGGTACTTTCACCCTATTATTGCCTAGCCTTCCAGAAGTCTACGAATGGATTTCAAAACCATGTCTTCTTGTGATAAGATAGAAATACGTCTATGTGCAAGAGGCTTTTTTTTAGTGGTGTTTGACAGTGAAAAAGGAATAAATACTATCATTAACCACAGGTGGTTATAGGGAGAAAGTGTGTCAATGTTAAAGTATTGACAACCAAAACTTTAAATGTCCATTAAGTCATTTGCAAAACTCTGGCAATTTGGGTTCACCTCTCAAATATCCCCCTTCATTTTTTGTTTGATGAGGGCTTGCCTTGGTCAAGCCCTAGATTGAGGAATCAAACTTGAAACTTAATCTAAGCAACCTAATTCCTCTTTACCACCATCTTGACATCCAATTTGAATTTGGGATCAATCAACTAGGTACAAAAGGTCTAAAACATCATGTACCCAAGTTTAGAACATTTCAAATATTTTTGTACCTACACTTTTTGGCCCAAATCCCTATGTTGGGTGTTGGTGAGAAATTAGATCTCATGTTTGGCTTGGCCTATTTTTGAATCCTGAAATGATGGATGAAGTATGTAAACACCCCATCTCTCTTCATTTTGACATCTACTATCATGCAATCAATTTTTCATAAGGCATCTCAAAGATCAATAATAGTCAAGCATTCAAGTAATTTAATTCAATATTTGAATGAAAGAATCCAAGATCTAGTTTCTCCAAATTATTCAAGTTGTAAGAATTTTCCTTAGGGAAAAATTCACCCAAGACTACAGAACTCAAGCACGAGCACAATAGTAGACCAAAAGAGTATGATCAAAATGATGATATGATATTCATTCAATGTAATTGATATGAATTGACACAACAAGTACACTAGGAGTGCTTGTATATAAAGGCCTCTGGAATGCTTCTAGAATGCCTCGAAATCAACAACATGATAAGTCATACAACCAGGCACATGTCTACCAGGTGTGGGTTATCCTCCATTAAGCACAAGAGTAAGTGCGATGATGAGAGGATAAGCCTACAAAGGTGTAGAATGCAAAATTATGTTGTAGAAACCATGTACTCAAATAGAAGTATGGATAACTATGTTGTCTACATGACAACTCAGTTAATTATGAAAACTCCAGTGTTGTCAACATGACAACTCATAAGAGTACACAAACTCCTAAGTGTCTCACCTAAGAAATAATAAAATAATGCAATGACCTAAGTAAACTTAAGTAAAGTGTAAATAGTAAAGACTTATTTACACCAACACCCCCCCTTAAGTGCAACTTAGGGGAATGCACTTAAGATTACGAAAGCTAGGATGAAAATGCATGATGGGTCTCGGCTACTAGGCCATGTTAGGTACCTATGTACATAATGAAATGCAATCTTTCATAAAGCAGAGAAAGAGGGAGAACCTTATGGGAAAAACCCTCCCCCAAAAAGAGAGATGAAGATGTATGGATGGATGGAGTAATGAAGACCCCCCCATTACTACATACATCAAGTATATACAAAAGAGAGGAAGGACAAAACCCCATAAGAGGAAAAAGTCCTCCCCATAAAAGAGAAGAAGAAGGACACAAGGTAGGCCCCCCCCTAAATGTAGAGTGTCGATCAGTGATAGCTACTCCAATGTAGAAGTTGATCGATGGCTATTGAATAATGTTCCTCCCCTTTGGAAGAAACAATATCATAGGTACATATGAAATGCTTCCCCTATGTGTAGAAAGAATCTTGATGATCAGTGATGCCTCTGAAACTTGCTCAACTATCCCTATGTCGATACTGACTGTCACCCCTTCCAATGTTGCTAAAAAGAACAATGTTGGATCTAGCAAGGATGAATGTAGAACTTGTTCCAAAGAATCTACTAGCTCCTCAAATGATAAAGAGACCTCCTACAACTATTGTACATAAGGATCCACAATCATATCAACCTATGGAGACTGGTCATGTAGAGAATGGACATGAGGGTCAGAGTGAGCCCTTGTGACAACTGAAGAAGGATCTGCTTCATCAAAGAGAAGATGTATCTCATCAATGATGTCTCCCAAATTTGCTATGTGTGATTCCACAAACAAACCTAAAATTTATGTTAAGAAGTCATCCACTAATGTTGGAGCTAGAAGACAAGGTGTACCTTGTTGTTCTAGACCTACCATTGTGGCTATGAATGAAGTATTCACCTCAACAAAGAGAAGACAAATATCATCGATGATGTCTCCCATATCTTCAATGTGAGACTCCATGGACATGCCTGGAATATCTAAAAGGAATTCATCCCATGAAGCTGAAGTAGGAAGACATAGTGTTTCCTACTACATTGAATCAAAAGCATCTATGGCTAGAACTAGATCAGTAGTAGCAACAGGAGCATTAGGAGGTGTGATTTCATCTGGAGTTAGAGGAACCACTACTAAAGTGACTAACGATAGAATGTCTTCTAGAAATGGAGGGACTCATGGATCTCCAAATGTTTCCCAAAGACACATCCAAATGTCATAAGGATACCATAACTTGTCAATGACTTTAAAGTCTTTTAGTAGGTAGCAGATCAGTTATGTGACCAATGAAAGGGATCATTTTATTGGAACATAAGTAAGGAAATACTTCCAAATCTTCTCTCCTTAGATGATCAATGAGTGAGGCACTCCATTTTTTATAGTTCCTCTTTGTCAATCTTGGTCTAAGACCACACTAACATGGGGAACAAAACTCCTCCATGAGATCAATGAATGTATCCAGCCCCTAAAATGCAAGAGAGAATCAAAGAAACTCCCCCTAATGGATTATTCATGCACTTTATAGTTAATGTGATTATAATGGGCCTATTTCTGAAAGCAGTATTTCTATCCATAGAAGCCTATAATCTGATTGCAAATTTGGAAAGTAGACAAAAAAAAATTCACTTTCAAAAAAATGAAACCTAATTATGTGTCCAGATGAGCCTGTACTAAGCATTTGAAGTGGCAAAAATTAGGATTTGCGAGTTGTAGAAAAATTCAGAAATAGAGATCTCAAACCACCTACACCAATGTGTAGATCACAAAATTCTACCCCAAAACAAAAGAAATTTCTCGCAAAAAGGAGGGAGATATCGCTATTTGAAAATAACCTTTGCTGTTATTTTTTCTAAATCATTGTCATCACACCTCCAAAAATCAAATGGCTCTAGATTTGATGTCAAATGTTTGATTTGGACAAAATAAAATCCAATTTGGGGGTTTTTTGACCTTTTGAATGTGATGCAAATATCTGATTTGCACCAACAAGCTTCCATCTTCACCTGCAAAAATCTCTCCTACTGGCCTGATGGCTAAAATTTTCCTAGAAAATAATGCAGATCCAAAAAAAATGTAGAGGTGCAGATGAAAAAAATGTAGATCTCAAAATTAAATGTATAGATCTAAAATGATCATACCAATTTCGCAAATCGAGCCTTTGGGTTGCCAATTTGCAAAAAAATGTTGCCTCAATTTTGACTATGGCCCAACATAGGCGAATTTATAGTCAATTTTTACTGAATTGACACTCTAGATGCAATTGTGAGGTCTACTTTGGCTCTAGATGCTCCCAATATTTGTAGATTCTCTAGATCTGGGTCGAGGTGTTGAAGAAAGAATGATCTCGAACAGCTATGTAAAGAGAATCTCCCTTAGCTCTAATACCATGTAAGAATTTTCCTTAGGGCAAAATTCACCCAAGACCAAGGAACTCAAGCACAAACACAATAGTACACCAAAAGAGTATGATCAGAATGATGATATGATATTCATTCAATGTAATTGATATGAATTGATACAATAAGTACTCTAGGAGTGCCTATATATAAAGCCTCTAGAATGCTTAGGAATCAATAACATGATAAGTCATACAACTAGGAACATGTCCACTAGGTGTGGGTTATCCTCCATTAAGCATAGCAGTAAGTGTGATGATGAGAGGATAAGCCTACAAAGGTGTAGCACACAAAATTATGTTGTAGACAACATGTGCTAAAATAGGAGTGTGAATAACTATGTTGTCTACATGACAACTCAGTTAATTATGCAAACTCCAATGTTGTCTACATGACAACTCAGTTAATTATGCAAACTCCAGTGTTGTCAACATAACAACTCATAAGAGTACACAAACTCTTAAGTGTCTCACCTAAGAAATAATAAAATAATGCAATGAACTAAGTAAACTTAAGTAAAGTGTAAATAGTAAATACTTATTTACACCAACACAAGTGATGTAGGAGCATCGTAGAGAAATCAACGATCCTATATGTAGGGGCTTCATGCTCGGATTTGTGTAGTTATTATTTCAGGATATATTAGGCAACCTTGTCCTAAGTGCGCATAGAGTTTGGAGTAATCAACTTGGAACTAGAGCTATCTTGGTAGCTATTGGTTGTGGGTTACTAATTTACTTGCAGACTTTAGAGATTGTATTTGTGAGCTTCAATCTGAGGGAGTTGGCATGTGTGCTCTTGGATTTGGATCATTGGATGGAACTTGGACCTATGTCTAAGTTCGTGCATTCTTATGTGCTCTCTCGAGTTAGTTATGCATTGTAAACATGGGGCATGTCCTAAGTATTTAATTTATGTTATGTATTTAATGTTTGTATCCAAACTGACTTGTAGCTTGAGAGCATATTTAATATGAGTGTTTATTTAATGTAAGGGTTGATATGCTGACTTGTGGCTTGGTTTAGTATAAGTAGAGGGTCTTGTGGAGTCTAGACTCATTATTATTATCATCATTATTCAACATGAAGGAAGTTAGCTAGAGAGAGGAGTAACTGAGTAGAGCTAGAAGCTATGACTTCAGAAAAAAGAAGGTTGCTTGGTGGCTTGTGAGCACAAGTTTAGATTCTTCTTGGGATTTTTTACCAAATTATGGATGTGTCCTAGCTAGGATTTGGATCTTGTGAGATCTTGCAGAATTACTATTGTAATTGTTTATATATTTGGCCATAACCCGGAAGGCCCTATAGTCGAGTATATTAGATGTAAATTTTATGATTCTATTATGAGAGTTGGAATTATTTTGGATTTAAATCTCCATTTTATTGTTATTCTTCCATTGTGTGGTTATTTGTTGTGGGATAAGACATCTTCTTTGGGGATTCTCCTACCTTGAACTGTGTCATCAAGTCAACTCCAAGGAAATCTTCTTCATTGAAGTAAGCATATTTTTCCATGGTGGTTAATTAGAGGAATTATCAATCAAGCAAGCAGATCCTTCATTCCATCCATGTTCATCACTCCTTCGTTACAAGCAATCATAAAGAATATATGCATTGAAGATCTATGAGGGGTGTTCATAGATCCATGCATTTTTAAGAGAATCCTTGATTCATATTCTACTATTCAAGGTAAACTCATTGATTCCAAGAACATTTAAACATCTTCATGGGTATGAGTAATTTCTATATCCATCCATGAGGGTTTATACAAGGTGAATCAAATATTTACCTTTTTACACACTTTCCTATATGCAATTTCCTTTCATATTCAAGGTTGATTCTTAAATAGGGGTTTAACCAAGGCAACCCCCCTTTACCCAATCTTTTCCCTATTTCTATATGTTCAAGAATAAGTTACGTAGCTATCACAACTTTTTCGTGAAGATTGGGAACAATTAGAGGACTACTTGAAGAATTCTTTAGCTTTTAATTTAAGTCCAAACTAAAATCAAAGGTTAGTACAATAGTTTGGATCCTGATTCAACTTTAGGTTTTGTTTCTAGTAGTTAGTTACCAATCTCCACTTTCTAGTTTTGTCTGTATTCGTTTATTTTTTTCAAATATATTTCACATTTTCTTTTCCATTTTCAAATTACATGTTTAGAAAAGGATCATTTTTCCATTCAACATTTAGGTCCTCACTTGAGCCTATTGGATATTTAATTTCCAAGTGCACAAACTAGAAAAGGATTAATCTAACCCTTTGTGTTGTTTCCTTTTCCACATGTACATCTTTAGTGAGTCCGGCACATGAAATTTCTATTTTCATTTGGTGTTTAGATCTCCTTTTTGTCACATCTTTATATATCCTTGGTATATGCATTAGATCTCCATGTTTGATTTGATGGTTAGATGTATTTTTCATTAAATGTGTGATTGTGCTTTGTGAATTACATCTCTTTCAAAGTTCACCTTTACATTAGATCTATCTATCTTTCATTTTCCTTATGCAAAAATTTTATTGCATTAATTCATAATGTTTTGGTGAAAAATGTTGATTTATGGTGGTTAATATTAATACTATAAATTGTTGGCATGAATGCTTATTAGAGCTTGTATGCAATGTTTTGGACATGATTGAGTGCTTATGTGTTGCATTCATGACTTGGTTTTTTATTGATGTCAACATATAGGCTTTCTAATGAGTACTATCAGAGTTGAAGAGGAAGATTTGTTTTGTGCAGTTAGAGGATTGACAATAATGTTATGCAAAGTATGTTATATTAGAATTCAGGAACGTATCCTAATATTGTCGCCAATACCATAGAAAGAATTATAAAGACTAAAAAGAGTTATGTGAAGTTTTATGGTGACAATTTTTAGAGGAGGTCGTAGGAAAAAAAGTACTAGTAATTGGCTTGTATTTTTTTAGAGAGGTCAAAGTTTGTTCAATGGGATTGGGTGCTAGTTGAAGACATGTTCATGACATGTTATGGTTAATCTGGTAGAATTAGTTGATCATTCTATGAGGACTTGTGAAGGATAAGGTGTGTATTATTCCTCGTAGGTTGACTAAGTTTTGTAATTAATGTAATATGTATTATAACGTGTGGAATCTAATTGTAATATCTTATGATGGTCCTATATTATTCATTGTGCATTGGGAAAGCCTCAAGGTCAAACCAATTAGTTATTAGGACATGGTATAAAGGAAAATGTGTTTCCTTCGTTGTAGTCATCAGTGAGATCATATGTTATTGATGTTATGTTATGCGAGCTTTGGATGCAAATTTGTGAAAGATAGAGAAGTGTTTAATGCTAAGGATTAAGCTTGGAATTCAAAGGAACTATATTGGCAAAGAAGTTAGTGTTTGGTTAGTTCATCTATTGGACTTATTATCTGGAATAACTATTTTGGGCAATTTAGACAATGGATTCAATTGTCTTCTAAAAGGGACTCATATGTACTAATTGTAATTCATTTGAATCCTAATAGGGTCACACCCTCTCACAAGGAACTTTCTATATTAGTACATTATTTTGTGTGCATCACTCCCACTGGGGTTTTCCCTCTGATCAAGGGATTCTCTAGTTAACATATCTTGTGTCACATTGCATGGTTGTTATTTTATGGTTGCTCTATCTTTGGATTACATGTTTCAAATTTTTCTATATTGGTGGACTTTACTTTCTAACATAAACTATGTGAGGTAAAATCATTAACTCAACACTTTTCACGTATTAAACATTCAATATAAGAGAAAGAGGGGCTTCAAAACATAACTCTCAATATAAGAAAAAATCAAACAGATGAAAGGATGTCAATAATAAACCCAAATTATATCTAGGAACTACACAAGAAAGTGTATCTTCATTCAATGAAAATTGATTAAAGATATGAAATGTAAATGTGAAATCAAACTAATTGATCTATGAGAAGTGTAAGATAGATCTAGGTGCCAAATATATACAATAAACCCAATTAAAATGTAGAAATAGGTATACACTAAAAGGTGAAATCAATGATAAAGTGCTTAGCTCAAAATCTGCAAGGGAATATGCATTTTTGCTCCAAAAATTGTGGATTTAAACCTATGACTGAAATTTCAACTGTGAATCTATGATCATGACATAAAACCCAAAAAATATGATTTTTCTCACACTCCCAGGATCATGTTGACTTGGTGGTAAAGTGTTAGGACAATTTACAAGAAGACGAACATGTTCCCATGACATAGTAGCAAAGTTGGTCCAAATTATTTGGAAAGGTCTCAGCGAGTAGTTTTTGGATCTTCAACCACAATTCAAATATCTCGCTCCTAACATAGTAAAAGCTAGTTTTTGTTTTGGTTTGATGAGAGTTTTCCTTGGTCAAGCCCTAGATTAAGGAATCAACGTTCAAACTAAGATGTAAAACATGAAAGAAATAAAGAAAAATATAAATATTCACTTTTCTTGAAGAAACCCTTGTAAATAATGATTTTGCATTGCTTATGTGTTGACAATATTGAATTTACAATGAACGATGTAGGAGATATCCACAAATGCAATGGATCTACCAAAACCACATCATGGAGCTATGAATGTAAATGTTCATAAATGAAGATGATTATGGATGACTATATGTAGATCCCCTCCCTTGATGATGCTAGATCTTAAAGAGGAAATACCCACAAAGAATCCTTGAATCTTGAATGCTTGAATTGGCTTAGGAAAATGCACTTGCTTGAGTGCCTAAAATTTTGCCTTGAAATTTATTGGGTGTCTCTTAATGTCTCATGATGTGAAAATGAAGTGTTTAAGCTTCCTTTTATACTAGTTTTTCAACACAAAAACAAAGCAATTCAATTGGGTCACTTGGTTTCTGAATTCGTAACCTTGAGACTAAACTGGCCTCAGAACCTAAAGTCCCTAACAAATAGGTTGACTTGGGTTGCCATATTCTGATCTAGATCAACCTATCATAGGGTTGGCTCAAAATAAGCTAACCTAGAGGTCTCAGAAATCATGTAGATGAAAATGCAAGATGTGAGACATAATAGGAGAAAGAGATGATTGAGCACAAATCCATCTAGGTCCATAAGGTAACCAAAGGGCGACAACTAAAATGTATGAAATGGTGGGTGCTTCCATTTTAAGATGGTACACCTAATTATACCATTCAAGTTATGAGAAATAATAGACTAACAAGTTTCTTTGATCCCGAGTCCTTTATGTTTCCTAGGAATTTCAATGAGACTAACATGCCTGCCTACTAATAACATTCCTCTTACTGTTGAGAGCAACTCTTCCCACTCTTCTCATGATGAAGATGAGACCTTAAGACTTCCTCCTATATAAAAGAAAGTAATGGTTAAGACAAAAATCTCCAATCTTGAGGCCATTTCCATAGTAGAAGACTTCAAGAAGATAATTTATAATAATGAAAGTGGTGTTTACATGTTTTGTAGTACCTCTCATCTCATTGATAAAAATGCCAAGCCTATTAGAGATTATGCCCAAAAATTATGTTTCATTCCACCTACCATTGGTGTTGAGACCTCTATTCATATTTTTACCTCAATAACCAGTGTTTCCACTTATGCTTCACCTCTCATAACCACTTCCATTAAAAACACCAATCCAATATATGTTACCATCCCTAATCCAACTTTTCCCCCACCATGTGCTCCATGTGTTTCCCTACCTTCCTCTATGTCCACTTACATTAGTGTCCCTTTCTACTATTCTATAGTTCCTTCGATTTCCCATAATGGTCTAAACCTTTCACACATATATCCTACCACTCTTTCTACCAAATCTACTATCAATAGCTCCACTCAAATTGTTTCATCTTTACAACAAATAAACTGCATCCATGACTTGATCAAAGCTTAGCACCTCTTCTTGTAACATGTTGCTAGTCCTTTGTTCTTATACATCATCTATGTTGTTATTTCTCAATACATGAAAATTTATCATTTATAAACTTACAATGCTAAGGACACCTTTGACTCATGTTTAAAACTTTCAAACATTGTAAGTGATTTCTCTCATGAAAAGAGATTCATGAATAAACTATTTACTATAACCTTTTGAGATAAATCCTTGCAATTTTATTGTTCTTTGCCTCCTTATTCCATTGATTCCTTTCAAAAAGTTGCAAATGCTTTCATCAAACAATTTGAAAGCAATATTCACTCTAAAATTTATTTGACCAATTTAATGCATTGTAAACAAGATTTTAAAGAAAACATGATTGATTTTATTGATAGTTTTAAGCACTTGCATGCTCAATTATTTTAATCCTATTCTTGATGTTGACATACAACACATTTTCATTTCTAATTTGCACAACTCTCTTCCTCACCTTTGACAAATCTCACAATGTTTTTATTTCACCACCTACATTACCAAATCACTTTCATTTTATTAAGCTTCGATTTTGTGTCTTTAAAGGGGCTTTCCCTTGTCTCATTCCATTTTTCTTTGTCTAGAAATATTATATTATCTTGATTGTATTTTTCTATCATGTTTTTATCTATAGCCTTTCAATTATCTATCACCAGATTATCTATTTATCTATTTGACAACTTTGGAGGTGGAGACACCAAAACAAGGAGCTGACTAAGGTATGTATCCAAACAATCCCAATATTTTTCCATTCATATTTGTGTTGGAAGCTCTTAGTAATTTTCTACCTCCTTATGAGCAATCTCTTTTATATTGCTTTCCATTGTTATAATCATTTTCATAGCATAGTCACACTCTTCATTTCATGCTATTAGACTACCGCCCTTTTCTTTTTAGTTAATTGAGTGTGTCTAAATTTTCCTTGTTGGTCTTTATATGATGCACAATCGTCTTCTATACATATTTTAGTCACAAACTTGTGTTGGCAAATAGAATAGTGAGCAACCAAGCTAGATACTTAGTTTTGACAATTTGCTTGTTTCTTTGTAGTAGTTAAAACATTTATATTTGTTAAAATAACCTAGTTAATTCAATTACTTTATTTTTCTTTGTGATCTTTGAATTCTTAGATTGTATTTGGCAATTAGTCTTCTCGATTATCCTAGCTCACTAGAACATCAATAAAAGTGAAGTGGCATTGGATCAATTCATCCTTTAAGATTCTATCAATCTTGAAGATGGTTGATTTCCTTTTCCATAATACTAACATTTATCTTGTATGAAAATGTATGAATAATGGCATAGATTTATCAAATCAAAGACCATTTTTATTTCTTTATTGTACATATTCAATTCTTCTGTATAGCACTAGACATTATTATTGTCAAAATCCCATTTGATAATGTTATATTCAAGTAGAGGGGCAAGATTCTCACATAACATTCTATCATCGAGACTCGTCCAATGATATTCTTAGACTATCTCGCCTATATTCTTAAATCAAGTAACAAGTGACTCTGCCAATATTATGGGTGAATAACTAACATCAGATTATAAGCTAGTCACTTTGGGACTATGTACCCCAGGGATGTGTCCCTGGCCAAAAAACCCATGTTTTCGAGACGGGGATGTCCTAAGTATAGGGGGATGGGTAGGGGACGTCCCTCAGCCATCCCCAAAATTTGCAAATCACCAAGGGACCTCTTCGAAACTTAGGGACTTCTAGGAAAGAAAAGGGGGATGACTTGTCATCCTTGGTATGGAAAGTTGTCCTCGGTATGGAAAGGGGATGTCTAGAAGTCCCCTAACTGTATTTTTTTTATTTTAAAAAGCTTTATTTTTTTTGTCCTTACTGGGTCGTCAAGTGGGCTTTGCCTCTCCAAATGCCCTAAAAGGTCAAAAAAGACCACATTGTGGTTGTTTTGTCATATGTTTGGCTTTTTATATGAAGTTGGAGTGTGTTGCAGTTGGCTGAGGTTTTCATTTTGCAAGAAGAGGTGATCTTTTGGCTTCCAAGAGCTTGAGTAGCAGTCTACTTCATTTTTCTATATTTTATTTTCTATGTTGAACTTGAACATCATGATGAAATTTTATGATAGCCCTCTAGCCTTTGGGCATATTTAGATTTCCAGATCTTTATGATATTGTTCACTACGAAACTTATATTTAAATATTTTTGTTCATATATTGATATGCATATTGACAATTAAGTATTGAAATCAATTATTATTTCCTAGATGACATTCAAATGGTGTATGTTAAGGTTCTATAATGTTTAAATGGCATGCTTTGTGCTTAGTTTCACATGAATGACATGTATATTTGTAATTTTCAGTGTATATTTTAAAATTTTCCTTAAAAAATTATCGTCCTAGAAACCCGTCCCACCATCCCCCTCAGTCATCATCTGAGAAACTTGGGGGAACATAGCTTTGGGATGTTTCCCTCTATTTTTGAAATAAAAAGCAACCAAAAAAAGCGGGTAGGCCCTTACATCCAAAAAGTTGACAACCAACACACTGCCAACAAAAACAAGCAGATGGCAGTCACTTATTATAGAGGACTACAACTATCAAGAAAAAAACACCATACGAAAAAACACAGCTAATAGAGTGTCATCTATATTAATTCAAAAAATATAGTACTAAAAATACTATGATTGTTTAGAACATGAATTGTTGGCATAAACAAACCAACCCAGTCCAAAAACAACACACGATCATTTATATCTACCAGAGTATCAACTATACTAATTCTAAAGACTATAGTACTAAACATAATATTAAAGTTTAGAATATAAAATTGTTGGCATAAAAAAACCAACCCAAGTCTAAGAATAAGATGCAGACCAACAAACCAGGTAGCAGCAGAAAAAAAAAAAAACAACTAGGGCTAAAAAACCCCTATAAACTGTTAGAGTAAATAATTATTATTTACGCTTTTACTTAAGTTTACTTAGGTTAATGCATTTAGTTATTAGTTGTAGTCTAGGCGTTGTTGACAACATGAGAGTTTGTTCCTAAGTCATACTTATCTTCTCACCTTGATCAAGGATATCCCACCTTTTGTGGACATATGCTTAGTTGTCAACCTGATCTCCTAGCGCTTTCTAGCTTGTTCTACAAGTTTCCTAGAGGCCTTTATATTCAAGCTCTCCTATTATAATTTCATATTTTTCAAGTCATATTGTATAGCAATTCATTTTTCATTGTTGCAATATCTTCTCTCTCAGTCCGTTTAGTTTCTCCAAGCTCCACCCTTCTTTGGTTTCTCTTCAGCAGGTTATTTGCATGCAGGTGATCTTGGCACACTGTGAAGTTGAATTTCATCAACTTCTACATGCTATCAAAGCCTCCTTCCTGGTTCCTTTTTGAAATATTTTTGAAGTCACGATTTAGAGACACAAACCCTAGTTTGTTTGTGATTTTTTTCTTCAATCAGGAGGAAGAGTATTTTTTTGGAGCACTTTGGGCCTAAAAGAACATTGCCATTGAGTTTAGAAGGCCCATTACAATCAGGATTCATATAGAAAATTTCTTTTTGGGTTACTATAGCATCAAGGAAATTTTTTCCCCCTAGAGGTCGTACGGACGAGTTTTTGTGCATTTATTGCCAAAAAAAATTAAAAATTGCAGAGTTGCCACTGTGCCACCATGGCACCACCACCGCACATGTAATGCCCTACCAAGGGATTCAAAAGAATTAACCTAAAATTTTACTAAGTTTTTCAAACAATTTTTTTTTAAAAACATGAAAGATAAACCATTCATATCAAACACATAGTAGCGGAAACAATAACATCCAATCAACTGTAAGCATACATAACAGGTTACATTCCTTAAGGATCCCAAGATGTTGAGTCACATTTGATTTAATTAATACTAAGTCTAACCACTACCACATCCACATGAAAGAATAAATAGAAAGTCCAATGTCCATATTACACATTTGTTCTGAATGCCTCTTGGCAAATAAATTCGGAATGCTCAATCGTCCACTATACATGACACAAGGTACAAAAGGCTTAAAAGAATATACATGTGTGAAAATGAAGTACATCATCCTATTCTAATCCATGATGCAAGTGCATTAAAGTAAATGAAACCAAATTTCATACATGATACATCATCATAGAAGATATAAACATCCATCGTAAAAGATAGCCATAAATCATAAACACTACACATAATTATCTAAATGTACAGTTCCTCCCAACCGTAAATAGCATCATTAGACCATCATGGGCCCTAGCCATCCCTCTGTGCATAACATCCCAAGTCACTGAAGAGATCATCAATATTATCATAGTAGGGACATCAGTCCTAAAACATACTACATCATATGCAGAAAGCAATCTAACATGCTACAACATATGCATCAGAAATCTAATCATGCAAAATAAGGCATAAGATAAGTAAATAACATCATCTATCATATGCTAATCATCAATATAAGGATACGTGTCCATCATCATAATCCAAGAACATAATTCTATCAAAGAATTCTTCAGCCACGGTGTCTCATACGGACTCAAATGGTAAGAGTGAAAAAGCACTACCACCTGACTGCATGGGTCCTAAATGGCCCACCTTCCACCGTGCTGAGGAGATAGTCTTAAGTCCCTAACAAGATATCAAATCTCATAACACAAGTACTCTCTAAGTCCAAAAAATCCTAAAAGTATACTAACTCAAGGTTCCATCATAAAAGGGTCAACACCTATGCCCAGAGGCACACAAGACATGTAGGAAACCTACTATGTAAGTGGGAAAGTGTCATCGCATGGATCATGCTAGAGTTACCCTAGTAGTCTCTCAATAGACCCCAAACCCCTAGTGATCCCTATGCGGCCACTAGTATCCTCTCGTACTAATGAGGCATACTACGGAATGCAAGGTCGAAACCAAGCATTCTCTCTACTCCCATCCTAGTCTGTACTAGCACTCAATGTATGGGTGAGAACATACAATTATCTTATTAGGTTCATTTTAATCCCCATTTAGTGTAAATGTTTTCACTTATTAAATAACTTACAATGAGTTACCTTGGCAGCTACTTAGGGCCCCGGCCCCCATTGCAAGCCACTTTTTGACATTATAAGTAGATAACCTACCCTAGGCTCATGGAATCATAAATCACAAAATCACCTCAGTCCTATACAAGCGACTACAAAAATACCAAAAGATAATCCACAATAAGAACATCAAATCTCCATGAGCAACTTAAAAGCATCCATTGATAATCATGACCACAATAGTTCTCTATTGGCAACTGAAGGTATCAATGATAATCACAATATCCATCGGTCCTCATCGAGCAACTGTATAGTATTCCAAAATAAATCTCAATATCCATATCAATGATAAATCACAACATCCATCGGTTCTCAACAAGCAACCGTAAGAAATCTCAAAATAAATCATACTGATCGAAGACTCCAAAATGGTCAAGTCAAAACATGTCACAACATGACATCATCAAGATCAAAACAAACACTTCAGTCCCATCAAGGTGACTGGAAAGTAACCCAAGTATAATTGATCGATGACTCAAAAATGGTTAAGTCAAGTATCTCAAATACATACACCTCAACTTCACACAAGAAGACTGGAAAGCAATAACAATCAGTAAATACAAACATCTCATAGAGTATACCATTACATTACCATGGTTAGATTTAGAAAGATCGAGATCAAATCAGCATTACATCACAATCACATAAGCCCCGAGCCTCTGGTAACAATCTAAGACAGGTCAACACTAGGACAACCCTAAAACCCAAAAACATGGATAGCATAAAGAACAAGATACAAACACATATTTTAGTTTGCTTTCGCAATCACATGGTTAAGCCAAATATAAGGTTTCAGTTTTCATTTCAAGTATACTTCAAGTGTATAAAATTCTTCATTTAATCTCCAAGTCAACCCATCTCTCTTTTCAAATAAAACATAGAATTATCCCTCCATTATTTTAAAACGATTTTCTAAAATAGTCAAAAGATAATTATTTACTTATTTAAATCATTAAACTAATTCCCATTGACTTTTAATAAAATCATTGCATTATTTTACTATAATCAATTTTACTAATAATTAAATGAAACTCCCTTAATTCCAAGAGCATCTCCCATTATTCAAATCATAAGAATAATACTTATCAACTTTCAAATAATTAGTTAACAATTTCCTTAAAACACTTCAAGGACAATCATTTATTTAAAATAATCTTCATTGATTTTAAGTAAAATCAATCTCATTAATAATTCAATTATTTAATTCTACTAAACACTTATTAATCTCTTTTTTAAAAATTTGCCCTCATTTAAAAATCCATTTATTTAAATTGATTAATAATTAATTACACTTCTACTATTAACTAATCTTAATTAAATTTAATTTAATTAGATTAGTTAATAAATCATATAAAACTAATGCATAATAATAAGATTCTATTATAATTCGAACCCAAACCCAAATCAATTTCCAAATCTTGATTCTACTAAGGGAAGATTGCAATAATATTTTTAATTCCCATAACTAGATGAAATAATATGCATGCCCAAATTACAAAATTGAAGATTCATTCATAGAGAATTATTCAGAGACACATAATAGACACGATGAAGACAGGAAGGGAAATAACGTAATAAAATATGCGAAATAATCACAAGTGCCTACCTGGACACTAATGCTAATTCGCTACACTTCAAAAAATTGTAGAGAAGCTCCTCCTCTTAGAACCTTCTCATTTTCGAAAATTCCTTCTTTCTCCAACGTTCGCAATTCTTCCAAGAACCGAAACCCCCCCAAGTGACTAGGAGTGCTTGTAGAAGCATATGAGGATGTCGAAGCATATGAGCTTATAGAAGCATATGAGTATATCCATGCACACTAGGAGAGTCTCTATATAAAGGCCTCTAAGATGCATCTAGAATGTGTCTAGAAAGAACTAGGAGATAAGCATGAAAACTAAGCACATAACTTCCATGATAAGAAGATAAACATGATGAGGTGTCTAGAATGTTGTAGATGCCATGTAATCAAATAATGTGCCAACTCCTAAGTGTAGACAACATGTGCATAATTAGAGTGCAAACTCCTGTGTTGTCAACATGACAACTCACAAGAGTTCGCATACTCCTATGTGAATAAATATTAAAATAATGCACATTAATTTATTAGATAATTAAATTTCTTTATTTAATATTCACTTGACTCTTTTTAAAATTAATTTATTAATTTTAAATCTCATGCACTCACTTTATTAAATCCACTTGTTTTATCTTAATATATTTTAATCACATGCACACATCATGTGATCTAGAATCTTTTAATAATTTTAATATCTTTTCCACTTTTAAATTTATTTTTGAAACTTAATTGATAAAATAAAAATGAGCTCTAAATATATTATTATTAAATTAATAAATATTATCACGTTCTAAATTTAAACTTATAACTTTTATCTTCAAATTTAATTATTTTATTTAATTAATTTTCTAATTAATTAAATAAAATAAATATCATATTAATTTTCCATTAATTAAATCTTTTAATTAGGCTTAATTAATAGAAAATACACTAAAGACTCATAAAGTAAAATACAAAAACCCATCATAGCAAAACACATACAAAATCAAACCAAAAGGGTTAATATCACGAATTACATCATCCGACATATTCGAAGGGTACTCGACTCAAATACTTGTCCTAATTTTCAATTAGGACAAATGGCTTAAATGGTTGGGATTTGGACTTGAGAATTTTATCTCCCCTCTCTTACCATTGAGATAATGTGATAGGGCACGCTCATCCTGAAAATTCAAGGAAGTCGATACCTAGTACCTACAACTTGCATAAAATTCATGCATGTACAAGCACAACATATACTAACCTAAATAGGCAATGGAAGGAAGTGGTGCATTGTGTAGATCTCGAATAGCAAGTGACTATGACTCCCTTCCTTAACCACATCAGAAATGCCATACAAAAAGAAAACAAACACGCACACCATACACATGCAAGTATGGGGTAAGTATCCATAAGAAAACACACATAGAATAAACCATCTATCTAATCATCATCAATAACTGAAATCACTTGAATAATCATCATGCATACATGAACTATAAAGTACCAAGTAATCTCATCATATAATAAACTGAATCTAAAACAATATATGATAATCTCAATATAATGTTACTAATAATTATCAACATAAAACTAGCCCTAAAAGAGTTCAACAACAATAGAAAAAATGTGAACTAGGGCAAGCACTACAGTGCAGCCAATGTGTCGCTCCATAGCCACCTCTGCTAGCAACAGCACCACAGAGCCACCGCAGCACTACCCACCTACAGCTACTGCTTTGTGGCCACCGCCGTGCCGCCAACCTTTTTCACACCAAGCAGCATTGCCAAAGCTAACTGCCCCTGTGGCCACCACCACCAGCAATGCCTCTATGTAGCCACCCACCAACCCGTCAGCACTGCAGGACACTTGGCACAGTCAGTGAGTGCCACGCGACATAGGTGCCACATCACATCTTCTACTCCACATTGCCATGATAGCTGTCTAGCCATCAATTTTAAGCTCGAGAAATGTTGATGTCAGCATGACATCATCACTACATCAGCACACTTGCAAGCTCTCCAAGTCCCTTTTTGACCTACTCGCAGTTTTTTGGCCATAACTTGAGCATATGGAGGTATTTTTCCAATCTGAAAGAAGCGTTGTAAAACTAGTTCCGAAACACAGACATTGGTGTAGGTATTTTGTGTTTTTGATGTAGCTTAGTTACCTTTTTTTTAGTTAAAGTCAGATGTTCTATTTTTCACTCCAACGAGCTTATCTTGTGCGTCCCATCTCCATTTTTTGAAAACATTATATTTTTAGAAAGTTGGTTATGTCTACTTTTCAGAAATGTTGTAATTTCTTTCAAATTCTACCCCATGCTCTTTTTATCATATTTTTAACATTTTTTTCTCTATGGTGGATATCTTGTGTGTTCTAGGTCTGAGGATTGTTTTCATGGCACGAGATCTTTTGTTTGGGCTGTACTATCTTTTGTATCAGCTTTTTTCCCTTTCTAATCATTGTTGACATCATTTGTAAGCATCTTTATGCAAACACACTGAGATAAAGTGTCACTCTTGCATTTCGGGTTCATGAACATTGTTTTGAAACAATTGTACTAGCACTATTTTCTAAAGCACCATGGGGGGGATAGTTGTTTTCCGCTTTTGTGCCCTCTTCCTTTTTTTCCCCATGCAATGTCAGTGACACATGCCTTTATAGGTGTTTGTACCTCTTCCTCTCTCGATGTTCTTGGTTCTTTCTGCAAAGGACTTTTGGCCCACTTTCTTAGTTGCCTGTCATCTCACCCCCTCTGCGTTAGGGGGGAGAGTTATTCTGTTGTTTCTAATGCTTCCTTGGTTCGATGGTTTGATAGTGTGAGCTATGTATTTAGTATTTAATCCTATATACTAGGTGATTGCAGTGGCTGGCTACCTATGCATTTCAATGAGATGGATCATCTACCATATAGACATTCTTGGTTTGTAGCCTTCTATTTTTGTGGAGGTTCTTCAAATCAACAGTTTCTTTCTGACAAAGTTTTTGGCTTCTTCATGCTTTAGTGATGCTCTTCATGAACTTCTCTTGTTCCTATTTTCTTGGACATTCCTCTAGTTGGAGGCTTCTTCAGTCCTTCACTAGATTTTTTGCTATCTCTTTCTAGAGAGGGGTTTTTTCCACTGGGTTTCTCCTTTTTCTCTGGTTTATAGAGATTGCACTATATTTATTTGCATTTGTTCCTGGGTACCTAACATGGCCTAGTTGTCGGGACCCATTTTGCATTTCATCTTAGTTGTTGTGAGCTTAAGTGCATTCCCCTAAGTTACACTTAAGGGGGGTGTTAGAGTAAATAATTATTATTTACGCTTTTACTTAAGTTTACTTAGGTTAATGCATTTAGTTATTAGTTGTAGTCTAGGAGTTGTTGACAACATGAGTTTTTTCCTATCTAAGTCATACTTATCTTCTCACCTTGATCGAGGATATCCCACCTTTTGTAGATGTATGTTTAGTTGTCAACTTTATCTCCTAGCACTTTTTAGCTTGTTTTACAAGCTTCCTAGAGGCCTTTATATTCAAACTCTCCTATTTTAATTTCATATCTTTCAAGTCATATTGTATAGCAATTCATTTTTCATTGTTGCAATATCTTCTCTCTCAGTTCATTTAGTTTCTCCAAGCTCCACCTTCCTTCTTTGGTTTCTCTTCAGCAAGTTATTTGCATGTAGATGATCTTGGCGCACTGTAAAGTTGGCTTTCATCAACTTCTATAGAAACCACCACATTATTTTTCATCTTTTTCTTTTTCTTTCCTGGCCAGAAGCACTCTAGCCCAATCCTCAGCAAGAAACTTATATAGGAGCTTGTTGTCCTTCATGTCCAGCCTTGTCTCACCCTTCTCCTGCACCAATAATTGGAGGGTAGTAGCAGCAACATGGGTAACCTTCAAGGAAAATTTAGAGAAGGAATAAAACCCATCCTCTAAATATTTGACCCTTCTCTTTATCTGTGCATTCTTCTCATTCTGTTCCTCCTCTTTCTCCTTATTTCCTTTTTCAACATGCTTATGCGCCTCCTTAGTCTTTGTCAATGGCTGATTTTCATCCTGCAAAACTTGGGGGTTAGTAAAAACATTGGTTTTTTTCCTTTTCCGGGGAAGAGATGGTGATAGGGGAGGTATCCACTTTATTGTTGTCCTCATAGAAGGTAATAGGCTACAAGGTAAAACTAGTTGACACATGCATCATCTTAGTGGTATTGACATTACCAGCAGACATCCGAGTGTTATCAACAGAGTTTTCACTTGTTTCTTTCTCCTCATTTCCCTTTTCTCTCTTGGATTCAAAATGTTTCTCCTCCTCTGGTTCTCTTTAATTGTTCTCAAAATTCTTCTCTTCCACCTTCTCGACCCTAAATCTATTTGCCTTTTTTTTATACCCTGCTTGTGTTTTGGCTAACCTTCTCGACCTTCTCCTACTATTTCCTCCCTCCTCCTCCTTCGAATCCCCAATGACCACCTCTACTGGCTTTTCAATTTTGATTTTTTTACTACCCTTTTGTTCAAATACCGGGTATGGGTTTTTCTTTTTCTTATTATCCCTACTAGGGGAAGGGTGCGGCGTGTGGATTCTGGTTCCAGTGCTAGTACTCGGAGGGGAATTCTAATGGTGATGTTGATTATCAACAACAACAACCCTAGGGGGACAGAGGGGAAGATGAAACTGGTAAAGTCTAAAAATCAGACCCTAGTGAATGATAGTGAAATTATTACCCTTACTTCTTTTCTCCTTAACATCACTTATCATATCCTCAAGGGAGTGTAACAAAAAGAATGGAATAGAAATAAATTCTCTATTTCTAAAATGGTTCAGGAGAGGGAAGTGATAATAATAATAGACTCCAAACTTGCCTTCAAGCATGAGGTACTTCATGATCACTAGACAAACATCATCCCAAGGAGCCGATAGCTTATCCCTTCGGAAGCCTCCCCTATAGTGAACGGGTTCTTCATCCTCAACAAGTAAGCTATTCATGTTGGCCTTGTCCGCCTTTTTCGTAACCTTCTTCCATTTTTTCCCTTTCAGGGGCAAACTAGTAGCCATCGCAATAACCTCCTCATTAACTTGGAATGTGATACCATTTATGGTTTGTTTCACTTTATTATTGGGTGACAATCTTCTCTGTTTTTCAATTATAGGTCATTCAAAACATGAATTGGTACACTCTCATTAATTTGACTGATCATTTGTGAACATAAACACATTTGTTTTCAAAAAAAGAATGATATCAAATATTAGAAGATTAAGCACCACGGCCATCTTGTTGACATTGACCTAGACTCTGAATATTCCTTGTTTTGGCAAATGTTGGTTTTATATAATCAAAATTATATTTCCATGCTTAATATAATTGACTCAAATGTGGAGCAATTTACTTTTCTTGCCTATTACTCAATGTAAAAAGAAGAAAACCATTTTTATCATGTTTTCATATCAAATTTAGCATCTATTAATAAATGTGCTGAAATATGAGAATTTTTATTTTTCTGTGGATTCCCTCAATTTTGATTGAGATAGATACACTAGATCTCCATATTCGTATTAACCAAATCAACAATCTACCAAGCAGTAGCAAAAATGGGGACCTATCTATCCACATTAAGGCAGGAAGTCATCAACATTACCAAAGCAAACCAAAAACACATCCATCAAAATGCCCCTCAATAGTACAACTATTTTATTCATATTCTTCACAAAAATTAAATTGCAACTTAATGAATAAGTTTTGCAGTTAATTTTTTAAGTATTAATTTTTATATTTGACCACCATGCACAAAATTTGGTGTTGTGCCAGCAGCAGCAAGGTTTGCTGCCTTGATTCAATCAACTCACGAATTGTCACACAAGCCTATACAGTGTAAATAATTCTTCTACACTTTTATAGAACTTGCCTAAATCAATTAACCTCAGAACCTCTCCGTTTTTAAAAGTAACATTATTGTATGCTCATCTTATCATCTTCATTTTCAACATCAGTTTTTAGAACTCTAAATATATTTCATAATATAATATTTCATCATTACCATTGCTAAATGTCAAAATAATAATAATAAAGATAAATATTTAATTTCAATTGATAATTCAAATTTTTAAAATTATCTCATATATCATATATGTCTAGAGTCACCACTCAAATAAAATTATAAAAATATTATAATTACAAAATAAAAATAGATACAATGAAAGATAATAATTGTCTTCAACCTTCATCAATCATTAAAAGGATCTCAATGAAAAACAATAAAGTTCTGATAGAAATGGGTTATTTTAGAGTTACATTTAGTAAGAAAATGTTTAAAAACTTAATTTTATGCAAATTTTACCCTTAAGCACCATTTCATATGTGGGAATGTACCCTTCGATATCTAAAGAGTGCCTGGATTCCTAATGCTCACTATCAATACATGGACTAGTAGTCACAAAGAACCCAAGGAATGTGGAGCATTCCCTTAATGTTCCTAGGCATACCCATGAATGAATCCTCACCAAGATGCTTTGGGATATGGGATTAGTTCCTAGCATATCAAATAGCTTAGGAAAGACTATTAAAAGAAAGAAGAATATAAACTATTTATAAATTTAGAGACCACAAGTTATTAAAAAATTATTACTAAGAATGGCACCTTGACCAATTCAAATTAATGGATAATTGAAAATAGATGACTAAACAATTAATGCTATTTAGAAATTAAATGCAATTAATTAGGGTAATTAGATCTAATTACAACAATAAAGAATAATTTTAATGCATCTTAAAAGTCTAATTATGTATATTAAAATAGATGTCTCAAATATGTAAACAACTTGAGATTTTGTGCACACTTGTAACTTCAATATGTTTGTCCTGCAACTTCAGCTATTATGGAATACATAATTGTTATGCAAAGCAGAAATTTCCAATGAAATTTATATGGTTAAATCTACTGTAGACTAAATGATAGAATTGAACCTCTTATATAAGATCCTAACTTCGAATCTACTCAAATTTAATAAATAACAATAATAATTAATTACAACACATAATAATTAATCTCTTAGTTTCTTACCACTCAAAAAATTAACAGTATTTGAAATTAACTCGAAAAATTACCAAATAGAAATCACTCGAAGCTGTAATCATTTTTTTAAAAAGCTGTGAGGCCAGAGCCTGAAATGGACCTGGTCAGTGTGAGTCCCAATTCTCTGCTTAAAATCATTTATCGACTAACTTCAGACTAAGTGTTCTCTGATGTCATCCAATTGATGATGAACTTCCGCTATAAATTGAAAAGCCTGGTTTCCCGATTTCATGAATTATTATAAAAACTCGTATGACATTTTAACACAGACTACTCCGGTATTCTAAATACTGCTTACTACATCAAAAACATAATTACACCTTATCCAAACAATTAATTACAACTTGTACAATCAATTACAAGCTGTAAAACTTCTTAGCTGAACATCTTGTATTCACTCAGGCATATTTCCATTTGGAACGTGATGCAATTCCTGAGAGGACTTCCAGAAGCAACAAAACTTTTATCTATTGAAATATTCCCCAATCACTTCACACTTGGTGGCTAAAAACAGCTCACTTCAAAACCCATTATAAACATCCAATACCCACAAAAGCCCAAATTGCTCAGAGATCAACTAGAAAGAGAAGCAGGGCAGCAGATTGAAATTAATGCTTTTGCTGACCTCTTTGTGCGATTGGAGGCATCAGAAATGGCGATTTCACAAACTATCCAGAGTATTTTAGACCCTGAAACCCCTTTTATAGACTTGGTAACAAACCCTAGCCTCTGGTATCCACAATAAACAAGCCCTCATAATCTGATCTCCCAAAAGAGAACAAGTGAGAGGAGGGTTATCAGGAAGAAGAATGGATGGCGTCGGAGTCAGAGTCGGAGTCGTCAGAGGGGTGAGCGTGGGAGGTGAGGGTGGAGGAGTGGAAGAGCGGGGTGACGGCAGGGGAAGTGAAGGAGATGACGCGGGAGAGAGTGGGACGGAGGCGCAGGGGCCTCTCTTCCTTGGAGAACAACCAGGATGAGCGCTTGAATATCATGAGAAGCAACACCTGAACGCCCACCAACACAGCTACATACTGCAACCAATCTCCTATTTCCATCTTCACGCGCTACGAACTCTGCTGAAAAACAGCCTGCCATATAAATAACTAAACCCTCTCTTTTCTCTTCTTTTACCAAAGATTCCCGGTCTCTTTAACTTTACTTGTGCGGAAGAATGAGGCATTCTTTTAGGCTGGAAAGCACACCACTCTCCCGCCCTAGCACATTTTTTACTTTCTGCTAATAATCACAGATTCCTCTCCTTTCCACCGCCCCACCTGCCGCTCTTTTCTATTTCATACTGTTTTCTACCGCTCAGGGCAGGACCCCGTGCGGGCAGCTAAGCTTTGGCAGGGGTCCTATGGGAGGGCACTTCTATGGTGCGACATATATGTACCATTATTCGAGGAAAATATAAGAGACTTTTGAGTATTTAATGACGGATGGGAGGGGCTGGCCTATGGGAGGGGCTTGGGCTCTATATGAACCATGACTCCATAATAATTTTTAGGGAGGGCTAAAGGTTTAATTGGAATATTTTCTTACAAAATAGGAGCCCCATTTTTTATCCTTCTCAATTTGGACATGTGAAAAAGGGGCGGGGCCACCTCATAGAAGAATTATGTCATTTGTCAACAACTTACACTTCATTTTCCCATCAAAATGATATTCCACCAAAACAAATTTATGAACAAATTTAATTTTTATTTTTAAAATTCATGAGACAAACAAATTCTTTCAATTTAGGAGCTAATTTTTTTTTTGAAGCGGATTCACATATAAATCCATAGGACCGCTTCCCTTTTTAAATATCCTTAAAAAATCTCAGTGACACCCGTACTATTTTTAAGGAAGCAGATTTCCATAGCCCTACTAGCAACTCAATTATGTTAATAACAATATGTGGAGCTGGTGGTCCCATAGTTATTGATATTTGCTGCCTATTTCTCACCCGTTCTATTTTTAAGGAAGCGGATTTTCATAGCCCTACTAGCAACTCAATTATGTTAATAACAATATGTGGAACTGGTGGTCCCATAGTTATTGATATTTGCTGCCTATTTCTTAGCAACATCAGGGTGTTTAAATAAAAATCCTAATAATAATTTTTTTAGATAAATTTCTAGAAAAGAAATAGGAGACAATAACAATTTGAAAAAAATTGTGTGCTAAAAATTCTAATAATAAATTTTCTAGATAATTTTCTTGAGAAAAAATAAGAGACAATAACAAATTGGAAAAAGTCATGAGCAACCATGAGTCTCTTTTCTCAGTAGGTGCTTATTTTACCCCCCATTTATTTCAACACTTATCTTTTAATTTTAAGCAGTTGTTGCTCCAAAAATAAATAGGGATATATTCTAAATTATCTCTTTCCCATTATTTAAAAATGACATTGGGAAACTGTTGTTGCTTAAATTTAAGTACAAATTGCCCTTAAGCAATCACATTGGAGATGGGGTTACGCTTTGAAATTTGGGGTGTTTCCTTGCACTTTGATTTTAATACAAATTGTCAATGGGTTAAAATTGTTAGTGGGTTCTTGGTTTATTAGTGAAGTTGATAGGTTTCAAGATGCAAATTTGGTAGAACATATAGAATAGATACTGTGTTAGCTTCGACTCTCCTTTCAAATAGTGTTGCCAACCTTTATTTTTTCCCTTGTCAACTATAATTGTTGGTATTCATTGAGTTTATGTCCTAGATTGATTTCTAAGTAGCCTTTAGGTAACTTACTTCTCATCATTCCCAAGGCTCTCACTTTGTACCCTTTCTGGGTCTCCTTTGCCTTGCCTTTACCTATTTTTTCAAGTGGGTTTCTTGCTATTCAAATGCATTTGGGGTCTAGGTGATGTAGGTTGGGATGGAATGTGTTTCAAGTGTCTTCCAGATGAGAAGTAAGTTATTCTTATTTCTGTATCTATTATCTCACTCCAACATTCCCATTTCTTTTAGATTTTGAAGAGTTGAACTGATCTTCCCCTTGGGCAAAGTTCATCAAGCATGTACTCGAGGAATGAAGTCGTGGCAATGATTAACAAGTTGTGCACATAATTATATCATAAGGGAAAGATCCAGGAAAGTATAAGTTGAAGCTAATAAAGTCTTGAATCGAGTTTCAAAGGTAAAGTCCATTTTTGTGAAGAAAGATGGGTCTGTGAGTTTGCAGCTCCTCACTAATGTAAGCATAGTTATTATTTTATGCTTTCGAAGCTAATATGACTTGTGCCAATTCTAAGCCTTTATGTACAAGAAAAATGAGCATGATGTTAAAAGGAACTATTCTGAGCCCATAATGAATGATCCATACTCGAGATCTCACTTCATGGCCACAGATCGAGATTAAAAGGAAAATGTTGTAGAGTTCTCTTTGCTCCGAAAAATGTTGTCTTCAGAAGGGTTTTCCATCCCTAGGTAATGTAAAAGCCCATTTCTCTGAAGGATTTGAAAATAGAAAGAAAAGTCACTTTAATATGTGAATATGCTTCAAAGATGCTCAAAAGATGCTTCCAGCAAAGTAAGCTATGAAAGTGTGACCCCAACATAAAACAAGTCAAGTGTTAAATGCTTAGGGTAAAAAATGAAAGAATGAAGTACACAAGCTATTGAAAGATTATTCTCCATACTACAATTTTGAATCAAAGAAAACCTGGGCTTATGGAAAAGTTGTTCTTCTCTCTCTCCCCCACACATGTTATCTACTAAGTCTTCATTCTAGACTCTGAAAGGAAAAGAGCCACTTTCCGCTAAACTGAAGTCCTTGTTTTGGTAAGTGACCTTTAATGATAAGACTTTAATTTAAGCAAAGTAACAAGGCTTTCGAGGTTATGATTTTTTATGTGCACGAATAAAGGAAAGTTTAAATAGCCATTGATTATAAAATTTAATGTGAATCCTGTCATTATGATTGTTGGTTGAACTTAATTTCATTCGTGTGGCACCAATGTTCAAATTTCTATATCCATTTCATTGGAATTTCCTGAAATTTGTTTCCTCAAGTATTTTAAAATGACTATTTATCGAGAACTTCATCCTATGCAATCATAAAAAATGGAAATCAAAGCTACAAGTTATGATAAGCTTATAGGCCTAGAGAGTGAGTTGAAGGGTTTAACAGATACATTGTTCAAGATTTATGATTTAGGTGACCTCCATAGAAGACTTAACTCTCAACCTATTCACTTTATCACTTGAAGATTAAAAGAAAGTGGATTGGTATAGGCGGTTAGATTTCCAATGGCTATACAAGCTCCAGAGCTAGTAAGAGAGTGTGTTGAGAGATACGATCCAAAATCGAAGTAGAATCTATTTCCTGACTAGCCTATCCTCCTCTCAATCAACAAGGCTTTAATGTAGTTTGCATTTGGCATCCCTATGAAGGAGGAGTATTGTAACATTGACTTTAGCTCCTTTGCATCCATGCTCAATGAGAAGAAGACCCTTAGAAGGGAGGATATGTAGAGGACCTAGTTTTAAATGCCTCACTCAAAGAAGAGAAAGATGCCCAAGACCCTTTGCAGGACCAATCTGAAAAAGGAGATCATAGATATCCTTGCCTTGTTGCGCAGACTAAAGAGAAAGGAGGAAATTTGGGAGTTTATTGAGCATCATTTCTTCCTAGTGCAAGATATATGTGTGGATGGTCTACAAATTGACTGGGCCTAGATCATCTGTGATGAGCTCACATCATGGATGAATTCGGCTAGAGGATTCAAACATTTCTACATGTCCTCTTACCTAATCTGTGCCTTGGCTATGCATCACCTATGGCCTGACCTCCCCAGTATTTAGAATTATGATGAATGTACAAAGGTGTATGAGTTCTACTTGCACCTACAACTACAAAGGAGCTTTGAGGAATATGTGGAAATAAATGTCGCCTTTACAAGGTGACTATGCTGGGAATTGCAAGGCTACCCTAAGAGGAGATTTTCACTAGAAACCATTTTGCCTATAGCCAATTTGGATCCTCATTCATTCAGCTTCTAAGCTTCTCCTACCTACAGATAGGTGCTTTTGATGGCTTTCCCAAAAAACTTCCTAGGTACCTGAAGAACAAGGTTGTTGTTGTCAAATTGTGTCAACAAATTCTTGAAGTGAACACCTTGTCTTCAAACATGAAGAAGATAGTTGGGATTTGCTTCCCCATAGTGGTTGGACCCTATTCTTGTGCCTCTAGATCCAATGCTCGAAATCTAGTGAAGAGCTTTGAAAGTAAAGTCAAGTTGATTTATTACAAGGTACTCAGGCCTCAATATAACCTAGTGAACTTTGTGAGGGATCATTTAAAGTTAGGATATGCCTACAAACACATTCTAGACATTGAAGATTACTGCGTAGGTTGTCTCAATGAGTATCAAACCCAGGAAAACTTTTGGTCCCGGTTAACTATTGATGAAATTAAATTGTATAATGATTATATTGTTGTTTTTTACCTTGCAGATGATGGCTCCTACATGCATCCCTTATCTTACGAGTAGATCAAAGGCACTCCCATTGTGTCTACCCGCATGTAGGTCCTATCATCGACACCATGGAGGTCCTGATGCAAAAAATTATCAAGAGGAAGGACAAGTGGGTAGAGTGGACCCAAGAAAGGAAGAAGAGAACATGAAGCACTAGTTCTATTGGTGGAGTATCTTCTAGAGCTACCTAATCAACTACAATGACTATCGCTATGGTTGCTACTTCAACATCTATAGGCCCAACACAATCTAGAGGCCAAGGTGGAGACTAGCCACTGAACAAGAATAATTCAATCACTCCTACTTGTGGAGGTGGCTCTCTTTCGAATATTGGAAAAGTTGGGGACAAGGACAAAAGAGAAGGAGAAAGAGCAAGAGAAATCTATGGCCAAGCCTACCTCCACTATTCAAGTCATCAATTTGGATGGCGACACTAACCCCATGGATGGACAAAATACATTACAAAAAGGGGATACTTTGGCCCTCTCAGTGACCAAAGTCACTACCTTCCCCACTACTTCTTAGAGTAAGAAAACTCCCCTAGTCCCAAGGAAGTTGCTTGATCCTACTGCCCCACAGTTTGCAATCAATATCCTCTCAACCAAGTCATGGTTGGAGGAAAACATTGATCAAAAGAAGCAAAGGTATGAAGAAGCCACCCATCAAAGTATCTATTCACACAAGCTTCTTCTTCTCTATCACCCTCCAAGAAGACAAAGAAATAGAAATCAAATGCAACATTGGTTATTGATCCTTCTACTAGCCACATGTTGGCGGAGATAGTAGATACACAAAAATAGGGGAAGTTCCATAGGCTTACCACAAATGAATTCTAGATCAAAATGGTGGATCTTGGGATCTGTGTTCATGACTCCATGGTTAACATATGGAAATCTACTAATGAGAAGATTGAGGACAGGCTAGAGGAGCTTAGAGTGGAAAAAGAGCTCCTCAAGGCCTCAAACAAAGAATTAATGGAGTATATCAGGTTTGCACTTAGGAGTACCTCAACAAGCCAATTTGACCCAAATGCCTAGGAAAACAAGAATTTACTCCTAAAGCTACAACAAGAAAGGTTGTTAGGATTAAACCATAGACAGAAATAACAGTTACATGCAAATATAACTAATAACAAAAAATAATAGATCACACAGAAAAGAACACAAGGCATTGAGATTTAACGTGGTTCACCCAATCCTTGGGCTACATCCACCAAATATTAAGTCTGATATTATTACGATCTAGTGATTACAACTTGATTACAATCTGTAATCCCTTACAACTCAATACTGCCACAAGAACCAATTTTTGCATCACCACTTAATGAAAATACCTAACCCTAAGCCCTTTTATATAAGTAATTTTATGCTGCTTTAGGGGTACAACATGTTGGCCACAATGTCGGCCATGCCCAAAAATTTATGAAGTATGTACAGTACTTTCCTGATCAGTCACCACAAATGAATTTATGAAGTATGCATAGTACTTTCCTAATCAATCACCACAAACTAACAATCTCCCACTTGGGGATTGATCAGACTCCACACTAGACAATAATCTCCCACTTGGAGACTGATCCTATAGCAATACCACTACCACATTAGGCTCCCACTAGATCAAACCACCCTGGACTTTGCTATTCTTTTATGCATATTTAGTCTAGAAGACCAACCGGAGCTAAAGAGGAGTTCAGCTTCTCCCTTGTCACTACCTTTGTAAATATATCGGCTGGATTTTCATTTGTATGTATCTTGTTCAACTTTAATTGTCCATCCTCCAAAACTGACCGAATGAAATGGTACCACAACTGTATGTGTTTGGTCTTTGAATGCAGAGCTAAATTCTTTGCAAGATGAATGGCACTCTGACTATCTATAAACAAATAATTATCTTTCTAATGGTGTCCCAATTCTTCCAAGAAGAATTGAAGCCATATCATCTCCTTGGTTGCCTTTTTAGTAGTAGCATACTCTACCTTTGTAGTGGATAAAGCATTAACCTTCTATAACCTAGAAACCCAACTCATGGCTGCCCCACCAACAATAAAGACATAACCTATAGTACTTTGCTTGGTATCAATATCCCCTGCCAAATCCTAGTCAACATAGCCTTGTAAATCAGTAGTAGAGCCTCCAAAGTGTAAACACTTATTGGATGTTCCTCTCAAATATCTAAGAATCCACTTGACTACATTCCAATGTCAATTCCTAGATGACTCATATACTTGTTAACGACTCTCACTGCATGTGCAATATCTGGCCTAGTGCATACCATAGCATACATCAAGCTTCCTACAACTGAAGCATAGGGTACCTTGGACATCTTATCCTCCTCTTCTTGTGTCTTGGGACATATCTCCTTAGTCAAATTCAAATGACTAGGTAAAGGTGTGCTGACAGCTTTAGCATTCTCCATAGAGAAATGTTGCAACACCTTCTCAACATAATCAACTTGAGATAGTGTCAATTTCCTATTCATCCTATATTTGCAAATCTTCATACCAAGGATTTGTTTTGCTACCCCAAAATCCTTCATAGAAAATGCATGTGCTAACTAGCATTTCAGCCCCTTAATGTGATCCATGTTAGACCCAACTACAAGCATATCATCAAAATATAAACGTAAAATAATGTAGCTATCATCATCCAACCTCTTAAAGGAGTCACAATGATCTGAATGACACTTATTGTAACCATGCTCATGCATAAAACTATCAAATTTCAAAAACCATTGCCGAGGTTCTTGCTTCAAGCCATATAAACTTTTCTTCAATTTGCACACTAAGTTCTCCTTACCTTTGACCACAAATCCTTGTGGCTAAGCCATATATTTCTCTTCATCCAAATCTCTATGAAGAAAGGTTGTTTTAACATCAAGTTGCTCTAAATAAAAATCTTTAGTATCTACAATACTTAAAACAATATGGATAGAAGTCATTTTAATAATAGGAGAAAATATCTCATCAAAATCAATTCCCTTTTTCTATGCAAATCGTTTTACAACTAACCTGGTTTTAAATCTTTTCTCACCCCCTTCCTCTTTTTTCAACCTGTAAACCCACTTATTTTATAAAGCCTTTTTACTTGCAGGCAACTTGCATAAATCCTATGTCTTATTCTTCAGCAAAGAGTCCATTTCATCTTTCATTGTAGACTCCCACTTAATCTTAGTATCCACTTGCACAACTTCATCATAACATTCAAGTTCACTAGCATCAATAAGTAAAATTGAATACAAAGAGGGAGAGAATCTTTCTAGAGGTCTAATTTGCCTTGTTGACCATCTAACATTCACCAGTGTGTGTGGTATTTTTTGTTGTGGTTGTTGCACATCATGAGAAATGGCTAGAACATCAGCTTTTGGAGTACCATCCAACACTACATAATCATCTTCTTTCTTCTCATGTTGTTGCAACAGATATTTATACAACACTTTCACATTGAATATGACATCCCTGCTTCTTAAAATTTTATGATTTTCAAAATCCCAAAGCCTATAACCAAATTCATTAATGCCATATCCAATAAATGCACATTTCTTTGACTTAGCTTCCAGCTTGGTTCTATTTTCAAAATTTATGTGAGCAAATGCTTCACAGCCAAATGTTTTGAGAAAAGAATAACTCACCTTCTACCAGTCCATGCTTCCTCTTGAATACCACAACCAAAAGGAGTAGAGGGGCCTCTATTATTCAAATATACAATAGTATCGATAGCCTCTACCCACATGTGTAAGGGCAACCCAACATGCAACCTCATGCTCCTTGCACGCTCCATTACAGTCATATTCATGTGTTCAACCACTCCATTTTCCCATGGAGTCCTTGGAATAGTTTTTTGTCTATGAATACCATTAGTGGAGCAATAATCTTCAAATTCACATCTACAATACTCACCACCATTAATAAATCTGAGACATTTTAATTTCTTACCAGTCTCATTTTCAACCAAGCATTTCCATTTCTTAAAAGTTTGAAATACATCAGATTTCTGTCTAAGGAAAACAACCCATACTTTTCTAGTTGCATCATCAATAAATGTAACATAATAATTAGAGCCACCAAGGGAAGATACTTGAGCTGGTCCCTATACATCTGTATGCACAAGCTCTAATTTCTCCTTTTTGTTTTCCTTCTCAGTCTGTACAAAACTCACTCTCTTTTGTTTTCCATACACATAAAGGAACATTCATTTTTCTCTAAAACAATTAAAGTATAAGGAACAATATGACCTATATAAAGATATAAGGTGCCTACTTCCACACCTTTTTCTACTACAAGAGAACCTTTTGAAACCTTCCAATTTTTATCATTAAAAGTAACTACACAACCCTCATCATGGAGTTGTCCTACCGAAATTAAATTCCTACTCAGCCTTGGAACATGTCTTACCTCATGTAGTAGCCAATGATCCACCTTCTGCCATTTTCATATTAAATATATGCTTCATGAGAAATACCTTGTTTGAAGCAGAGGGCTTTTCATATAGTGTCGCTAGGGTTTTCACCAACTCTTCTATTGTCTTCTCTTTTGTAATATTAAATGCCACCGATGGTGCCAAGCATAATTGAATGCTTCCAAGTGCCTTTCTGTCCAAAAGATCCCATTCATCATTCGACATAGATCCTTGATTCTTGGCTTTTCCTTCTAATGGCTTCCATAAATCCTTCTGATAAAGATAGTCTTCCATTTGCATCTTCCATAATTGGAAGTTTTTCCCATTAAACCTATCAACCCTCAGCTTACCCTCATTTTCCATCGCTCCCACTCAACTGTGAGACTTCCTACAGAGGATAACTAAAAAACAACCTCGCTCTAATACCACTTGTTAGAATTAAACCACATATAGAAATAACAATTACATACAAATATAACCAATAACAAAAAATAATAGATCACACAGAAAAGAACACAAGGCACCAAGATTTAATGTGGTTCACCCAATCCCTAGGCTACATCTACCAAATAGTAAGTTCGATATTATTACGATCTAGTGATTATAACCTAATTACAATCTGTAATCCCTTACAACTCAATACCACCACAAGAACCAATTTTTGCATCACCACTTAATGAAAATACCTAACCCTAAGCCATTTTATACAAGTAATTTTATGCCACTTTAGGGTTACAACATGTCAGCCATATGTCAACCATATGTCAGCCACAATGTCGACCACAACCCAAAAATTTATGAAGTATGTACAATACTTTCCTGATCAGTCACCAAAAATGAATTTATGAAGTATGTACAATACTTTCCTGATTAGTCACCATAAACTAACAAAGGTAATTCAGGAAAATTAGCTAAACATGGGTGGATCTGATGAAGGCTAAAGGTTCTCCATTGATAGAAAATTTGGGAAATCTATTGTTGGATGCTGACAAGTTGAGGGAGACAACGTCTAACCATCAGATCACCATGCATAATACAAAAAATAACTTGATAGAATAGATGGTCCTATTGCAAGAGTTCGTCGACATGAAGAACAATGTTGCCAGCTCTCACTTGATCCTCAAAATGGGAAAAGAGCCATTATTTCATTGGAAACAATCTTTGGAATTCATAGTGGAAAGCTCTATGAGGTCTGCAAATGAGCTTATGAATGTGCATGGTGTGGTGTAGAAGGTCATTGAGAAGCTATTTGAATATTTGAAAGTATTGCACATAGAATCCTATGTGTCCACCAATGGCAAATTAACATATTTTGAGAGGATGAAGTCGAAGTTCCTAGCATTTGTTGATGAATCTTTTGATCCACTCAATTTTTAGATGTCAAAGATCCAAGAGATTTCATCAGCTGACTCGATCATAAGAAGGGCATCAGAGAAGTTCCAGTTAAAGATTTTTAGAGCAAATGAGCTAATAGAAATGCATGACTGTTGCATGATTCATGTTGACAATATCATCATCATAGGTGTTAAGTAGTTAGACAAAGTAACTAATGAAATGAAATCTTATAGAGCTAAGGTAGTTACTCCTAAGAAGGTACGATACTCTAACATTCTTCCAAACATTTGTCATTCCTTCCTCTCTCTTTTTTTTGTAGCCATTTATGACATTCTTTCAGTTAGCCTAGTCTCTATAACAAACAATGATTCAATAATGTCATATTTTTAGTTTATTTCGTTCAGAGATACTCTAAAATGAAATCATCTAATGTAACTTGCCATTTTGAGAAGGCCTACATATGTAACTTTTTGTGAAGTTAATAAGATTGACAAATTAATTGTGGGCAAACCCCTATAGTTGGGACTACTATGTGTGATTCTAAGTGAACTTTTAATTTTGCTGCTCATTTAGTTAATGTATGATATTTGGAATGAATGTGCTATAACTGAAATTTGAATGATTGCAAATGAACTTGGTTTTATTTCCTTTATTTTAGTAGGTCATAAACCTTACTTTCTTTAGCATCAGTGTCATTCCTCTCCTTGTGTTAGGAATTGTATTTTGTATCTGTAGTTTGATACATTGTGTGAGGCCAAAATTTGATTAATGGAGTAGCTAAAAAAGGGACAATCTGGGTATTGTCAAATATTAGTTAACTCAGTGATCCAAGAATTGTCATTTTGTCAGTTCTTCTACTCTCTTGTAATTGTAGCTAGTCTTCCATGTTCCTATCTTTGCATTTAAATTATAATAGTTTGCATTTCAAGAGTTAGTCCCTATTTTCAAATTGCCTAGATTGTTTAAAGTGTTGAACATTCTAGTTATTGGCCTCTTCTACTCATTCATTCAATTTTTGAGCTTCTCCTACCTATGGATAGGTGTTTTTGATGGCTTTTCCAAAAGACTTCCTAGGTACCCGAGGACAAGGTTGTTCTTGTCAAATTGTGTTGACAAATTTTTGAAGTGAACAACTTGTGTTCAAATGTGAAGAAGATAACAGGGATTTCCTTCCCCATAGTAGTTGGACCCTATTCCTATGCCTCTAGATCCAATGCTTAGAATATATTAGTGAAGAGCTTTGAAAGTAAAGTCAAGTTGATTAATTACGATGTACTCAAGACTCAATATAACCCAACAAAATTTGTGAGGGATCATTTGAAGCTGGGATATGGCTATAGACACCTTTCAGACATTAAATATTGTAGGGTAGGATGTCTCAATGAGTATCAAATCTGGGTAAAGTTTTGGTCCCAGTTAACTATTGATGGAATTAAATTGTATAATAATTCTATTGATGTTTCTGACCTTTCAAATGATGGCTCCTACATTCACCCCTCATCTTACAAGATCTAAGGCACTCCAATTGTGTCTACCCTACTTACAGGTCTTGCCATCGACACCATGGAGGTGTTGATGCATTAAATTATCAAGAGGACAAACAAGTGGGTAGAGTGGAATCAAGTAAGGAAGAAGAGAATGGAGAGCACTTGTTCTACTAGTGGAATATCTTCTTGAGCTGCCCAATCAAATGCAATGACTACTACTATGGTTGCTACTTCAACATCTATAGGTCCAACTCAATCTATAGGCCAAGGTGGAAAATAGCCCCTAGATAAGAATGTTCCAATCACTACTACTCATGGAGGTGGCTATCTTATAGATACTTAAAAAGTTGGGGACAAGGAAGGGGACAAGGACAACAAGAATGAGAAAGAGCAAGAGAAATATGTGGTTTTTTCAAGTCATCAATCTGGATGGTGACACTAATCCCATGGATGGATAAGATACATCACATCAATGGGATACTTTAGCCCTCTAAGTGACCAAAGTCGCTACCTTCCACGCTACTTCTCAAAGAAAGAAAACTCCCCTAGTCTTAAGGAAGTTATTTGATCCTACTACCCTACAGTCTGCAATCAAAATCCCCTCAACTAAGTCATGGTTGGAGGAAATTATTGATTGAAATAAGTGAAGGTATGAAGAAGCCACCCCATCAAAAGATCTAATCACACAAGCTACTTCTTCTCTACCTGTAATGCCCTACTCGAGAACCCAAAAGAAATAAACTTAATATGTTACAAAGTTTACTAAACATTTTTAAAAAAAGTTCAGACAACATCAAAGTGACAATAATGCATAAGCAATATATACATACACATCAATAATACATAATCAATTACAAATACAGTTTCAATTCCTCAAGGCTTCCTTCACGTTGAGTCACATTTAAGAAAGTTTTATTAATAAGTTTAAGTCTCAATTACAATGTCCATAATCATAAAATGAATAAACACATACATAGTCATATAAGGAAATGCATAAGTACAACTACAATATGAAAGCACATTTAATGAATAACATCCACTACACATGTCACAGGGCATGTGAAACTAGATACAAGTACATCAATATACAATACAATATCCCGTAGGATCTCAAAACACATGATATATAGATACATAAAATGAATAGAAGTCTTCAAGATAAGAGGAAGAATGATAATGGCACCACTGTATTAAGGAGCATCCAATATCTGTCAATCTGAGGAGGACCCAAATGATAAGAATACAACACCTCTCGACCACGCAATCACCTAATTAGGCTCTCATTCCCACTATGCAGGAGAGATAATGTACGATCCACACATAGATAATCAAATCATAAAATAATCCAAGGCAATGAATCCTAATAGCCAACAACTACCTCAAGGGTAACACAAACTACTCAAGAAGAAGAGATGATCAAAATTGAAAGAACACTCATCCAATATAAACACCACAGACCAAGTCAACATACAAATACGAAGACAAAAAATATACAACCACCTCAAAATCGATGACAAGTGTCATTAGAACAATGACCAATAGATAACAAATGTCACCAATAAAAGTAAACTACTAACTCCAACAATATAAACACCATCAATGAATAACTGATCATTCATTAATAAAAGTCAATTGTCAACAATATATGACATCAATCAATGAGTAACAACTCACAATAAATACACCATCAAAAGTAATATCCATCAAGTACATCAGTAGAGACAAATATAAAAAAATAATGAAGAAGACTCGGGCTACATACTATGGAGTGTCATCACATGAGCCAACTCTAGAGTTACCTTAGTAATCTCCCAAGACCTTGGTCCCTTGGTGACTCTATGCGAAACTAGAATAACCTCTCATGATGATGAGGAAACTAGTCATACCTTTCAAGGTATCATCTCCATTTCATCCTTAGTCTATACAAGCACTTAAGGCATGGATGAGGAAAAAAATCTCTAACTTATCTTTTTAATCTATCTTAAAGAAAAGGGCTAGGCAAGACATTTTAATTATTATGTTATCACTTGATACACAACTTACAATGAGTTACCCTAGTAGCCACTTTGGGCCCCGACCCCCATTGCAAGCCACTCCTATAGACATGCACGTAGACTACCTTCTCAAAAATTGCAAACCACAATAGTGTCCCATATCACAAAAAGTAATATTGATCGAATTTGGCTCCTTAACAGGCAACCTAAAAAATAGCATTGGTTCTCAAAACCCAAGTTCTCAAAATTGCTCAATAGCATAAAACTCATAAAACATAATTTTCAATTCAAATAATAAAATTCATCATGACATCCGGTCAAATAATCATAAAAAGAAATCTCAAAAACCACCTCTAGTTCACATCCTAACTTGGCCAACTAAACAACCCACAAAGAAAAACTATCAAGAAAATAAACATCACAAGACTATAAATAAAACATTAGAAAATACATAGTTTTCAGCTACATGATTTAATTCCACCTATTTCTCTTGTTTAGTTTGGGTCATAAGGATGTGTTTAGAAATAAAGTAGGAATATAAATGTTAATATAAATTATTATGCTAATATACTTATTTAAAATAATAAGTATTTAAATATCCAATCTTTTTGTGCATATAAAATATCATACAATATTATCATTTTATTAATTTAAATAATCTTAAATCATAAATAATTTAACTAATAGCATAAATATATATTATTATATTTAAATATTGATATTAATTTCAATTTCTAAAATATTAATATGATTTTTATTTAAGTCTAATATTAATATTTATTTTTTCTTCAATTCATAATTTAACTAGAGATAAAATTATAAATTTAATTTATTATTTATAATATCTCTCATAAAGTCAAATAGTTATTAACTAAATGATTATAAAGTGAACTCTACCACAACTTCTCTTAAAATATAATAAAATTATAAATATTTATTTACTAGCCTTCCTCTTGCATTAATAAATATAAAATCATTTGTATGCAACTAAGAGTTTAATTAGACTTAAAGAATCACTAGTATTACTAACATTTACTTTAACTAAATGAATAATATTTATTTAAATTTTTCAAAATTAATAAATAATTTTAAAATTCTATTTTTAATTAACTAATTTATTTTTAATTAATTATTTTTAAAAATAAATAAATCTAAAAAATAAAATAAAATGAAATAAAAATACACATGCAATTAGTATTTTTGCATGTTTTTGATCTCTCAAATCATGCAACCATACTATACTTAGTTTTCTATTTTTAATATATTTATTTTCACATGCAACCCTACTATACTTAGCTTTCTATTTTTAGCATATTTATTTTCACATGCATATAACCATACTATACTTAACTTTCTATTTTTAGCATTTTTTTTTCACATGAATGCATAAGTTTAGTTACAATATGTTTTCCTCTCACTTTTTTCTTTTTTCAATAAATTTTGCAATTAAATTATTTAAGAAAAAGAATAATATTTATCTATATTTAGAAAATTCATGATAATCTCATGATTCTAATGACAAATTTAAAGTTGAAACCCTAACTTTTCAATTTATTATTTTCTTCCAAATTTTAACAATCAAATTTTCGTTATATTAGAAAGGGGTTTATAAGAATACAATCACAATAATTTTCTATAATTTTTCTCAATCAATTTTTCTTGATTAATAAGTTTTCTTTTTTTTTAAAAATGTATTCCATAATCAATATGCAAACACCCAGGAAGACACGAAGTAGATAGATCTTTCAATAAAATTCTACAATGGGTTTTCAAACCCTACCTCAAAACCATAGCTAAATTCTGAGACAATCTATGAATGCATGCAAATCCAAACCCTGTGAAACTTTTAACAATTCTCTTGATCCAATTTCAAGTTTTGCTCTCCAATACCTGTGTATCTAGAAATGAGTTCTAATTTCCTTAATAAAGGGTTTTCCCCCCAAATCAAGGCTTTGATCATGCAATCATGCAAAAACCTTGTCTTCAATTACTATATTTTAATTTTCATGCATACACTTTATGCAATTTAATTAAAATAAAATTTATAAAATTAAAGTTTTCTCTCCCTTATTAAATCATGCGATGTTTTTAATATAATATTTATTAATTTAACCAATAATATTATTTAGAATTTATTCAAAATAAAACTCTTAAATAAATTACTATTAAATTAAATAAATATAAATTAGCCTAAATTATTACTTTAATCAAATCTTTTAAATTTAATTCTTTCATGCACATTTAATTTTTTTTAAAATTAAAATATTCTTTTATATTTTATTTTCCTCCAGTTTATTAATTAGTGCAAGCACTAATTAAAGTATAGTTTAAATTAATAATAATAATCAAAGCTCATTGTTTAAATGCAACTCTAATTTATTTTTTGTTAAATAAATCATTATAATAAAGCAATATTAAATCTTTAATATTTTAATTCTCTTTTTGTCCAACTTCTTAAATTAGATCTTTTAAACTCAAGTACATATTTAATTAATTATTAATTAAGTCATAAATAATTAAATATCATCATATTATAATTTCTCTTTAACCAATTTTGTAAATTAAGACTTTTAAATCCAAGCCCATATTTAATTATTATTTTTTAATTAATTAAATATTCTCATGCTTTAATATTTTCTTTTTTAATCAAATAATAATGAATAATTCTTAATATTATATGATTAACTTAAATATTATAATTAAATCATTTACCAAATAAATCACATAACGAAATCCACATAAAAGAAACATTACCAAAATAGACCAAAACTCAAAATCAAACAACATAGACAAAGATAAACTCACGAGTCTTAAAAAGGGTGGAAAGTCACTTACGAGTCCTCCTTGCAAGATAAGTATTTATGCTATGATTGAGATTGGACTTGAACATTATCTCTCTATTCTTACCATTGAGTATTGTGATAGGGCACACTCATCCTGGCAATTTAGGGAAGTTGATGCCCGATACCTACATTCTGCATAAAAGATGAGCATGTATATGTATATAAATATATCTAAACTAAACATGCAATAGCGGGGAGTGGTACATCATGTAGATCCCGACTAGCAGGTGACTACAACTCCCTCCCTTAACCACATCAAACATGACAAACAAAAAAGTAAAACAAACACACACACCACACACATGTATGTATGGGGTAAGTACTATAATAAATCTTTGGTATAAATCATTACATATTCAAATATGAAAACTCATCATTTGACATCATCCTAAAAGCAACTACATTTATTAAATAAGAATCATTAAAGTATTATTAATTTGCTAGTAATCATAAACAATCATGTGAAATATCTCTAGTCCAAGTTATGAAATAATATCCTTGAAATTAAAACATCCATGAATAGGCATAAAAGAGTTTAATAAATATAATAGAAAAATAAACTATGGGTGGGCATTACACTACCACCCTCCAAGAAGATAAAGAAGCAAAAATCAATTGCAACATTGACTACTAATCCTTCTACTGGCCACATATTGTAGGAGATAACAAAGCCACAAAAAGAGGGGAAGTTCCATGAGCTTAACATGAATGACTTCCAAATCAAAACGGTGGATCTTGGGATCCCTTTTCACGACTCCTTGGTTAATATATTGAAATCTAATAATGATAAGATTTAGGACCTGCTAGAGGAACTAAGAGTAGAAAAAGAGGTCCTCAAGGCCTCAAACAAAGAATTGATGGACTATATCAAGTATGCACTCAAGAGTACCTCAATAAGCCAAATTGACCTAAATGTAGATGAGAACAAGAATTTACTCCTAAAGCTACAATAAGAAAGGTAATTTGGGAAAATTGGACAAACATTGGTGGATCAGATGAAGGCTCAAGGTCCATTGTTGGATGTTGACAAGTTGAGGGAGACAACTTCTAGCCATCAGATCACCATGCAAACATCAATAAATATCTTGATAGAGCAGATGACCCTATTGCAAGAGGTCATTGACATGAAGACCAATGTTGTCATCTCTCATGGGATCCTCAAAATGGGCAAAGAGCTATTGTTTCATTGGAAACAATCTTTGGAATTCATAGTGGAAAGCTCTATGATTACAAATGAGCTTAAGCATGTGCATGACATGGTGCAAAAGGGCATTAAGAAGCTATTTGAATATCTGAAAGCATTGCACATAGAATCCTATGTCTCTACTAATGTAAAATAAGTAGATATTGAGAGGATGAAGTCAAAGTTCCTACCATTTGTTGACGAAGCTTCTAATCCACTCAATTTCTAAATGTCAAAGATCCAAAAGCTTTCATCATTTGACTTGATCATAAGAAGGGCATCAGAGAAGTTTGAGTGAAAGATTGCCAGAGTGGATGAGCTAACAAAAATGTACGAATACTAGATGATTTGAGTTAATAATATCATCATCACAGGCGTCGAGGAATTAGACAAAGTAATTGATGCAATGAAATCTTAAAGCTAAGGTAGTTACTCCTAAGAAGGCATGATGCTCTGACATTCTTCTAGACATATGGCATTCCCTCCTCTCTCTTTCTTTTTGTAGCCATTTATGGAATTTTATCAGTTAGCCTAGTCTCTATAATGGACAATGATTCAATCATATCCTATTTTTAGTTTATTCCATTCAGAGATGCTCTGTAGTGCAATCATCTAATGTAACTGGCTAGTTTGAGAAGGCCCAAATATGTCACTTTTTGTGAAGTTAATAAGATCAAAAAATTAATTATGGGAAAACCCCTATACCTAGGAGTACTATGTGTGACCCCAAGTCTACTTTTAATTTTTTTGTTCATTTAATTAATAATGTATGATATTTGGAATGAATGTGTTATACCTAAAAGTTGAATAATTACAAGTAAACTTGGTTTCATCTCCTTCATTTTAGTAGATCATAAATCTTACTTTCTTCACTATTAGTGTCATTCCTCTCCTTGTGTTATGAATTGTAATTCATATGTGTAGTTTGATACATTGTATGAGAGGACCAAAATTTAATTAATGGAGTAATTGAAAAAGGGATAATCCGGGTATTGTTAAATATTAGTTTACTCAGTGATATGAGAATTTTCATTTTGTCATTCCTTCTACTCTCTTGTAATCCTAGCTAGTCTTTCATTGCCCTATCTTTGCATTTGAGTTAGAATAGTTTGCATTTCAAGAGTTAGTCCCTATTCCAAATTGCCTAGGTTGTTTAAAGTGTTGAACAATTTGATTATTGGCCTCTACCACTCTTTGGTTAAGAACACACCCCCAAAACCTTAAAAACAAAATTCATTGCAAATCTTTCATCTAAAAGGGAGTTGTACCTTGCAATTTAGGGGTATTTGATAGATTACTACATTGACCCATTCTGTTGTTAACTTCTTTGTTCTCCACTAACTATTGGGCATTTAAGAGTCAAGGTATAAACCAAAGAATTAAGGGAGTCAAATGATTAATTAACATATAGCTAAAAGATTTTGTGGAAGACCTCTATTAAATAAATTAATTATTTTGATTTTTGTAAAAAAGGTCATTTCAAAATGTCATTCAATACTTACCTAATGATGTTTCGATAATCTTTCATTACAATCATTTCAAAAATATCAATACTTAAGCAAAAATGTCCTATTTGTTGTTCAAAAATTCTTAATACTTAGTGTAAAAAAGTTTCAATAGTTGATAAAAAATTAATTACTATGGGTTAGGCCTAGAATTTGATGGTCACCCATGTTTGTCATGTGTATATTTAATAAAAGTCTAGTCATATTAATGTCTTTCATTTTACATTTTAAAATAAATATTGATTGTCAAAATTCAATATAATATAAAGTATAAATTAGTAATATTTAAAAAAATCTCATCTCTTGAAATTTTTCTAAATTCATTCATTTTATTAAATAATATAAAATTCTAGAAAGTAATTATAAATTGGAAATATATGTGAACTTAAGAAAGTTTCTAAGTTTATACTTTGCATATTAATATTTTAAATTGGTCAAACAAGGTTATATAGTATGTTAAAAAATATTGCCTATAATTAATTTTGATAGTTTATTGACAAACTTAAAAATCATATGTTGGAAACTATAGTTGGAACAATTGTTATATTGTCATTGATGTCAAACCTACTGGTAAGACATTGTCTAACCTATTTGAGAGATATTTACTAACAGTGTAGAGTGACATATTTGTCGATTGATGGAGAGGATCTAAGAAGAAGCGATAGAAAGGTGAGCTAGTGATGTTGTTGAGAAGAGAGAAGTTAAGTATCATGGGGATACAATGAGCACTTGATAAGGTTTTTTTTTTTTTTTTAAATTTTAAAAGAGGGTTAAACGCTTTGACCTGGAGCTATGAACCAATGAGGCCACAAACAGGGGACCTCATCCCCATGATATTTGAACCTTGATAGCAAGGATAACAATGCAACAACTTAACCATCACAACATGCCACTATTGGCGCACTTGATAAGTTAGTCATTGAAAAGATAATGTGTTGTTTAATCATTACATGAAGTGAAGAAGACAAGTGAATTGATGTATGAGCAAAATGAGAAGAGCTAAGTTAAAATCTAAGCATGATTGAGTATCAGTAATGGTTGGTTAATGAAGGAGCTAGAATAGAAGATTAAGGAACTTAAGTAGAAGTCAAACAAACATTTTAAGATGAGTGATAGTTATTGTCATGTAAGTAGATGAAGGAAGGTAAATAGTGAACAAGTGTAGTAATGGCTAAGCAAGCCACTAGATGCTGAGTGAAACATAACACTATATGTTGAGCTACATAGACAAGATTAAGAATAAGGACTTAGTGATTACCGAGTGACAACAAAAGTTACAATTTATAAAAGAATAGAGTTTAAGGCCAACACAATTGATTTTTTGGATGATTCAAAGTGTTTGAATGATAAGGATTGATGAGCTAATGTATTTAATGCATGAAGAGAGTTTGTTATACAACCAAAGAAAAGGATTTGATCAAAAGTTTATATAAGTATCAAGAAAGGAGAAGGAGAACAAAATGATGGAATGGTTCGATGAATCTGACCAAACCCTAAGATCTATGGTGATGTTTAAGTGATAAAATATTGAAATTACTTATTTAAGGAGGCACAAGAGATGTTTTCTAAGGTTGTTCATTGTTGATTGGTGATATTAAGGAGAACATGTGAAGAACAACGTGGCAAAGGAGAAGTGTGAAGAGCATAGTGAATTATGATTGATTGAAGGGATGCAAAGAAGATCAATGATGAAGATGATAATGGAGGTTAGTTAATGAACTAATAGATGACTGAATAGATATATGAATTTTCAAAGTGAGTTGTATTTTATAGATCAAACTTTTTGTTACATTCTAACTATTGTGACAGTCAAAATCCTTTAATCAAGGTTGACCTAACAATTATTTTGTAAATCCTTTCATAAAGGTGACATTCTAATTGAATGATCCAAAGTTCTCTAGCTAGGCCACTCCTAACAGGGTGATTAAATCCTTTAACAAGGTCACATTTAATAGTGTGTTGCATAACCTTTAACAAGGTTGACTCTCAACTGAGCTCACTTCAAAAGGGTGAAAAATTGATAGCATGCTACTTGGCAGGTTTTCCCAAATTGGATTTCCACGTTAAATCTTGGTGTCAAAGTTTTATTTACATGTGTGGATGTTACTTTATGCATGCTATTTTTATAGTTGTTTATTTTAGTTTTATTAGGCACATATAGGCAGAATAGAGAGTTAAAGAATGCTAAATTGGTGATAAATTGCTATATAAAATGAGTTGTTAATGAGATTGTTTGAAGATGTCGAAAGTTGAATTGGTACATCTAAACTTGAGGAAAATTGATTCCTCACACACCCTCTGAGTTATTCTAAATCATTCTAACATCATATTGACAATTTTATAAAAATTTAACCTATCAACCAATACAATCCAATTAATTTTTAATCTGTCATATACAACTCAAAAGTGGAAAAATGACCAATATGACCATCGAATTCTAAGCTTGCTTAGGGTACAAGGGGTGGTGGCTATAGGTACATATTATATTTATTAATGGATTTTTAGTTAAAATTTCATTGGTTTCTTTAAAGTTAGTAATTGAAGATGAGGTGCACATGGAGTATGCAGATATTAGAACATGGGCACGATTTCTCACACTCTCTCCCTAATTGAACAAAATTTATAAAATGGTCAATTGATCTTTCATTTTTACAATGTTGAATGATGTGTAGGGATCTTTTCTTGTTGAGTGCAACACCCAAATGTCAATGAATAAGGTCAGAATTATGTTGCAATGCATTTCTTATGTGTGGATGATATTAAATCTTTCATCATATATATTACAATTTGTCAATATATGAATTAGTATATTAAAACTACAGAGTATAACGTTATTTAGTTTGATAACTAAAGACAATTTTTTTCATATAGATTTTTAAGCTAAAAGGTTTTATGTGGGATCTTTCCTCTTGAAAATAACTTTTCTTCTTGGATAGTTGTTAGCCTCTTTGCCTACATTTTAGTTTTAGCTATAGAAACCACTTTGACTTTTTATTTCCTCGCTTTTTCTTTTTAAATTAAATAGAAAGTTTCCTTTTTTTCTTTACTATTCCTATCCCTTATTTTTTTCATTCTCATCCCTATTTTTGAGGTGGCTTATCCAAACCTAGAGTTCATTAAGTATCTTCTATCATCATGTTTGCTTAATATTTCAACACTTGAAATTGTAAAAACATCATTTTTGAATGTCAAAAAAAATTCACAACCTTCATTTTATTAGTGAAGTGGTTGTGTGGACTAATGGCTGAAATTGTATTTTTTATGGAGAATCAAAGGCACAATTTGATGAATTTTGTAGGAAGTTGGCTTGTGGTTCAATAATAATTATGTTGTCAACAATAGTGTTATTTGAATATTCTTAGGCATTATTAAATCACATGAATTTTGGTTTGGTGTTGGAAGTTTATTAGTCTTGGAATTTTTTTAGGGTTATTGTTTCAAGTTTTTTTTGTCAAAATTTGCAAACTACAATTGCCTACTTTATTGATTTCATTTGTATATAAAAATAAAAGTGATATCCATGAAATTTATAGTTTAATCTTTTAGTTGAATCATATTTATATTTCTTCCTATTATTCCCAACTCATAATGTAACTAAGAATGCCATTATTGTATGTAAGAGAGTCACATTAGTTGTTATGTTCCCACTGATGTCAAGCCTTGGCTGGTTAGATATATGCTAATTCTGTATAGTGACATATCATTTGAGTGATGAAGATGATTTAAAGAAGGTATGATGATGATAGATTTGCTAAGTATTGGTATTCAATGGGGACTTGAATGAGTTAGACCCTGGCAGTGTAATGTTTGTTTGATTATTTTGCAATCATTTAAAGTTGTAATGAAGATCATGTATTTACCAAGCTACACCAATTACATCGAGTGAAAGAAGGAATACAATATTGCGTGAGCTACTAAAGAAATAATTGAGTGCCTAGCAAAGTAAAGATGAAGTTCACCCTTAACTGAGTGATTCTAGTGTTGACTAAGCACAATGTTACTTGATTCAAGCTATAATGTTCATTGAGTATGAGATGGAAGAATAAGTTAAGAAAGATGAGATTTGAGGCCGACTTGTGATGAAAATAAATAATGTTTGAGAAGTTCAAAGGTTAAAGCCAAAGTTTGTTACAAGATCCATGGATGGAAAAATCTAATGAAGATTTGATGAAGGAGATTTAAGAAATATGAAGATGAGCACAAAGTTTAATTAAGTTATATTTTCTGAATGTCTAAATACAATGAATTTGAGATCTATGATCATAATTAAGAAAAAATATATGGAAGGATTTGGAAGGTTGAAATTAACTATTTAGAGAAATGGTTGAGACTATTTTGGTTATTGGTTGGAAGTTGATTAAGTATTAATTACAATTGAAGTTGAAGATGGAAGAAGAACGAGATGAGATAAGCATAACAAAGGAAGGAAGATCAAACAGAGAAAGTGCAAGGTGTAAGAGAAAGAGTTTGAATCAACTAGACATAGATCAAAAGGAAGAAGATCAAGAAAAGTTGAGATCTAAACTAGCAAGGTAGTGCTAAACCTAAACAAATCATTTGACTATTATGTTATTTCCATTATAGAAAAAAATCTCTTAACCAAGTGGACCTAACCAGTATATTAGATCCTATATGGTAACGTCGATTAGTGATGTTTGTAATTCCTTTAAATTGGGCCACTTTTTATAAATGTGAAGGAGTGGTCAGGTCTAGATGATTTTTGGTTAAAATCCTCTAACCAAGTCACACTAAAAATGTGCATGCAAACCTTTTACAAGGTTGGCTCCAAGTAGAGCTCACTTTAGAAGACTGAATCATTTGGGTTGTCGATCTTAGGTTTTTTTTTCCCCTTTACAAGGTTTCCATGTTAAAATAAGTGTTCAATTGTGTGATTTCTTATGTGTTGCAAAGTTTATTTCATGTTTTATGTTTTATGTTGCAACTTGGTATAAGCTAAATAGTTACTTTGATACTTGGTATAGTCATAAATAGCGAGATAACAATTTGAAGTTAAATATTATAAGTGAAAGTACACAAAGTTGAAAAGGTGTTGAATTTTTTTAAGGCATGTGGGATAACTGGATATAACTGATTCACCCACCCCCATCCCCTCTTAGTTACCTAACAATTGGTGTAAGAGCTGAGTGCTTGAAGGAAAGAAGTTTAAAGGGACTTGAACTAAAGATCTAAAGATTTTGTACAAGAGAGACACACCTAAGATGAACAAGGAGAACTTCTCTTCATGGAAAAACAAAATGAGGCTACACTTATCTAGAGTTGGATATCATGCTCTAAAGTGACTAGAAAATGCATATATTTCTCTTGTTGGTCCTATGATTGTGGATGAAATGAATTAAAAAAGAGAACACAAAAATGTGATGATTGAAATTGCATCTATCCTAAATGATAAAAAATTTGATAATATTAAGAACTACACAAATGCTAAAGAGATGTGGGATAGGTTGGGACTTGTCCATGGTGGAGATGAGATTATTTTGAGAGCTAAGTTAGAAAGTTTGAGAGGAAACTATGATGACATAAGAATAAAGGAAGGTGAGAATTTTGCACATCATGTGAACCAAATCATGGAAGTTGTAATTACAATTAGAGCTACTTGAGGTGTTATTAGTGATAGTTAAATTGTAAGTAAAGTTCTCAAAATATTCTTACCTATCTATGCTATATAAGTTTATGCAATTCAAGAAGTTGGAGCTATGTCTAGTAATGCTATTGCACTTGATGGTTGAGTGCATTTGAATTCAGCAATTATGATAATAATATGCCTACACTTGGGAATGCTTTCAAGTATTTCCTAACCATTGGTAGTTCAAAGAAACACCAAAGGAGTAAAGATGAAAGTAAGTCATAATCAAAAGATGATATTGTTGAGAGTAAAGCATTTCTTGTAAGGAGGTTACTGAGAGGTAAAGGTAAATTACCTTTGATATGTTTCAAATGTAATAAAGTGGGATATTTTATAGCTAGGTGCCCTAACAAGTATAGGGATGACAAGAAAGAAAAAAATGTCAAGAAGGATCACAAGTATAGGAAGAACAAAGACTACAAAGATAAAAGGAATAAATCATGCTACATTGTTGAGGAAGAGCACCCCGAGTCAGATAGTAAAGATGAGAAAGGTGGAGTAGAAGTGGTGTATTTTGTTGTTACATAAAGCCCTAATGAGGAAAGGTATGAAGAAGGAAAAGCTCTTATTTCACATGTTAGCAAGGGTGATACTTGGATCATTGGTAGTGGTTTGTTAGATCATATGACTTGTGATCTTAGTAAGTTTGACAAATTTGAAGAATGAGATGTTGGAATTGTTAAGCTAGGGAATGACATTCCATGTCTAATGAAAGGTAGAGGATAATTGATTCTTAATGATATAATACAATGTGATGATGTATATTGGGTGCAAGAACTAAGATATAGTCTATTGAGTGTTTCATAGTTGAATAATGTAGGTCATAAGACTGAATTTTAAAATGGGAAAGTGAAAAATATTTGACGATGATGGAAATTTGGTCGACACTGGTGAACAAAATAAAAGTAATTTTTTATACCTTGATCCTACAATTGATAGTTACTTGTTTGCAAAAGTTGAAGATGTATGGTTGAGGTACAAAAGGTTATGTAATATTAAATTTGAGAACATAGTTAAGGTCAGTAAAAAGAAAAGAGTTAGAGGCTTATTAAATCTGAAAAAACATGAGAATGCTATATGAAAAGAATGTCAACTCAATAAGAAGAAAAAGTCAAGTTTTACAAGTGAGTTACATTCTTCTAATGATATCTTGGAACTTATGGATGCTGATCTATGTGGAGCGATAAGAGTAGGAAGTTATTATGGTGACATATATTTCATACTATTTGTTGATGATTATTCTAGGTTGATGATGTCATGTTAATGAAAGTTAAACCCCATTCTTTTAATATGTTCAAATGGCACAAACATAGACTTGAGAAGGAAACTAGTAAATAAGTGAAATGTTTAAGATCTGATAGAGGTGACGAGCTTATGTCTGTTGATTTTACTAACTTCTATGTTGAAAATAGAATTAAGAGATAGTTATCTACATCAAGGACACCACAATAGAATGGAGTTTTTGAAAGAAGTAGTAGGTCTATTGTTGATTTTTCAAGGACACTAATGATTGAAAAAGGGATTGCTGATTTTTTTAGAGAGAAATGGTTAGTACTTCATTCTATACTCTCAATCAAGTTCAATTGAAGAAAGGAAAAAAAAAAATACCTTATGAACTCTGGTATGGTCATACACCTAATGTAAGCTATTTAAAAGTATTTTGAAGCAAATGCCACATTCACAAAGATGCAAGAAATGAAAAATTTGATTCTAAAGGTAATGAAGGTATTTTACTTGGTTATTCCTCTAAGAGAAAAGTTTATAAATGCTTGAACAAAACTAGTAACACAATGATTGAAAGTCCAAATGTGAGAATGGATGAATTTGTAGAAAGACATGATGAGGATAAAAAAAATGAACCTAATGATTATAGCGAGTTTATCTATGTCTATGATGATACACTTGATGTGGTACCCGAGTGACAACATGTAATACTCGAACAACAATATAGTGATACTAAACATCAACCTATATTACTAGAGCCACAGACAGTACAAACTGACCATAATGAAGAGCCCCAATTGAGTCAAGATAATGTTGGAGATCTAGGAATTGAACCTATCTTAGCCAAGAATGTGAGAAAGAACCATTAATCTAAATAAATCCTTGGAGCTAGAAGCATTGGAGTCATGACAAGAAGTAATTTGAAGAACCCTGCATGTTTAATTACTAAATTTGAACCTAGAATTGTGAAAGCTTCACTTGAAAATGAAGATTGGATAAATTCTATAAATGAAGAGATTGATCAAATTGAGAAAAATAACACATTGACACTAGTACCAAGACCAAGTGATAAGAATGTGATTGGATCAAACTGGATTTTCATAAATAAATTGAATGAAAATGGTGAAGTTGTGAGGAACACAAAAAGACTAGTTTTCAAAGGATATGCTCAAGAAGAGAGAATTGATTATGATGAGACTTTTTTCCCTATTGCAAGATTGGAAGGATCATATCTTTATTAGCCTATGCTACTTACAAGAGATTCAAAGTGTATCAAATGGATGTTAAGTTTGCATTATTGAATAGAAGACTTGAAGAGGAAGTCTACATAGAACAATCAAAAGGATTTTTTGAACCCGATCTGGTGTACATGGTCTACAAATTTGAAAAAAAACATTATATAGATTGAAGCAAGTATCCAAGAGCTTGTTATGAAAGGTTACATTCATACTTGATTAAAATTGTATTTGCAAGAACTATTGAAAATAATAATTTATACTTAAAGAGTGAAGCTGAAAACATGGTTTTGATTGCTAAATTTTTTGTAGATGATATTATATTTGGTGGTAATGATTTTCTATGTAAATAATTTTTTGATCAAATGAGTAAAGAGTTTTAAATTTCTATGTTTTGTGAGATCATTTTTTTTATTTGTTTACAAGTTCATCAAACAAAGAATGGTATATTTGTGACCTAGTCTAAGTATATAAAGGAGATCTTGAAAACTTTTGGCATGGATGAGTCAAGGCCAGTGGGTATACCTATGGCGACTAGATGAAAATTATCAAAAGAGGATACTAAAACTGAGAGTGAGACACAATATAGATCAATGATTGGTAAACTATAGTATGTTGTACATAGTAAACTAGACATTGCGTATGTAGTTGGAATTACTACAAGGTTTTCCTCTAATCCTAAGGAAAAAAAACATGACTATTGTTAAGAGGACATTCAAATATTTGAAAGGGACTAAAGATTTTAGACTCTAATACAAACAATATGGTGATTTGGAACTGAAGGTTTAAATTGATTTTGATTAGGTTGGTAATTTGGATTATAGAAGAGTACAAGTGGTGGAGCTTTCTTCTTAGGAGAAAGATTAATATCATGGTTCAGTAAGAAACAAAGTTGTATTTCACAATCTGCTATTGAAGCTAAGTGTTGGGGCTTTAAAGTTACCAAGTAGCAAAGATCTAGTACTAGAATGCAAAAGATAATAACAAGCCTAAGGGTTAGCTAAATCCTATATTCAGTAGGATTTTCTTCAAACTTGGCCCAACATTAATATAATATATTAGTGAAATTATCTACTCTTTTGGCTCTGTGGTGCACGTAAAGGCTAAAATAACTAGATAAATCTTTACTCACTTATACTTTGTTCTTAATTTTATCCCCTATAGTAGAAAATAGTCATAATTCTTCTCAGATTTATAATAATCCTTGATGATAGAAGCTAATTATACTTCAAAGGGAAACTATTATAAACAAGCATTGACCAAAAATTTATTTCTTCATACAATAAAATAAAGGTTGATTTGATTTAAAATTTGTGTTCTGTGCGGTCCCATCTATCTAAAAATTTGTATTTGAATTAATGATCAATGCCTTATCCATTGGTACAGAGAAATCACACCAGTAAAACTTGACCTATTCAATTACCTTTAAATTGAAATTATCAATAGTTAACTCTAAATTCCAATCTTATGAATATCCTCCTATACACCCAAGAAAGTGATTATTTAATTACTTGAATTAAAAGCAATCAATGAAAGGACATGCAACCCATCCAAGCTACATTAAAATGAAAGAACATTATTCATTCGTCCCCAAAATCTCAGATATATGAAAAATGAGACAAGATTTAGATACACAAATGTTTGCAGAACATTCCTTTATATTTATTTTCCTAGAAAATAATACATTACAGGTGTCAACTCAAGGTAGCTCAAAACTAGACACTTAATCCTTCAATGTTCTATGTATTCTTAGATTTGCAAAGATGAATGTTCTAGGTCACAAAATTTCTACACTGACTATTGGACCAATTGCAAATAACATAATACTAAAGTTGTATAGAGTTTGGACCCTTCCTCTAGAGTTGGGATCTACTTTTTATAATATGAGATGCAACAAGCTATGACGTTAGAGGGAAAAGGACAAATTTCCTTAGCATAAAAAGACTTAAAAAAGTAGAAAAAGATGTCACTGTCACAAAAAGACAAAACAAAGTATTCACTTGCACTTTCAACTGACTTCTGGTAGTGGGACCATTTCTATTGTAACCTTTTTCTATTGAGAGGCATCATTTCATGATTTGTTTATTTGTATTTGTTTTCCTTCTAATTGTGGGAACATCTAATTTGCACTTGATGTATCGAGTTTAGATATCAAAAAATTGATTACAACTCCTTGCTCTCCCTTTGAGTCATCAGATTGAACTGTCATAATTAGGGTTTAATTTGAAAACTTCTCAAATTAACTCTGGCAAAACCTTAAAGAGATTATTCCCTACATGATTTTTGACTATCCTTGATATGGGGTTGTATTTCTTTACCATTATTGCAAGTAAATCATCATCAAAGAAAAATCCTAGGAAAATTAACTTACTAATGTCAAATTCCCATACATTACTTACACAAGTGTCAAGTTTTCTACAAGAGTGTCGAGTTTTCTTTCTATGAACCACTTATGGAACAAATCTAAACCCCCAATAGATGTCTCAGCATCCCTCAACCAATTTTCCTTGTCATAGAAACCCTTACTAACCAATAACCTAGGGTTTTTTAATATCAATTATTTTCCTTTGGAGGATTCATTGGTAGATTGTGACATTTATTCTTAAAAATCATCATGTACAACCCTTTTTTGGTAATCTACTTTTCTTGAGAAATCCCTTCATAGAGGCATCTTGTTCATATTATCTTCATATGAGTACAATTTCTCAATTAGCTAGAAGCTTTAGTACTTACACAATTTTCCTATTTGTTTCACTGAAAAATCCATTTCCAACAATTCACAACTCTTAAAAAATGCATTTTGATCTTTGAATATTTCCACTCTTTGAGAATTTTATAACATCGTATTCAATAATGAGAAAAATTGCAAATCTTATGGCAATTAGTCTCACACGAAGTGACATTGATTAAAATTAATGCTCTAACAGTCACATTTCAGGCTATGCTACAAAATTTGAAACCTAGCCATTAATCTACAACAAATTGGATGATCAAGCTTTAAAAAAAAAAGGTTGTATTACCTTTTTTGGAAATAGGACACGTGTCAAAACTTTGCTTCCCCACTTTGATCAATATTATAATGTGAGGAAGCAACGATCGTCGATCTCTAAATGATTGACAATCGTAAAAGATTCTTATTATTAATGTATTCACCTTAAGATTTCACATCCATTAAGCCGACTCAACATCCATCTCCAAATACACATAATTCCCTTTAGCAAATTAGGATAAGACATTTGGTACTTAATCCATCTCAACATTACCTAGCAACCTTCAAAATAGCTGACTTCACATGTCTACGTGTCACAATGTCACTTCCCCACTTTATTTAAAACTCAATCGCATTTATAATGTAGGGAAGTGAAAACCATCAATCTCTAGATGATCAACAGTTCTGCAAAATATACTTTATTTTGATCCAAACATCAACTATATCCAATGAGGTAACACCAATCTGCCAACTTGTTCTGACATGTTTACTTTTTGTGGCCCACAAAAGAAAATGACTTCATCAATTCCACATGGCATCATTGCACTTCCCTACTTTCATTAAAGTTCTACCATCTCCATAATATAGGGAAGCACCAATCATTGATTTTCTCAAGATTTGTTAGAAAATTTTCTCGATCTACAATGTTTCAAAAGACTAAACAGGACCCACAGGGATAGGTGTCACAATCGCACTTCCTCGCATTGCTTAAAGGTCTGACATTTTCAAGATGCAAGGATATGCCCATTGTTGATCTTCTTTTTGATCATTAGTTGGGAACTAAACTGCATAAAGGTTAAGCCTTTTCAAAATAATAGTGTGCCAGTTAACTCAAAGTAAAACCCATGGTTGAAAGGAAAAAATGCATTGAGGTAAAAGATTTTTAGGGAAAACGTAAAAGACTTATGTGAAAATTAAGAAATAACACTTTTTCAAGGATATTTAGGGCTCACAAATATTTCTCGTGCACTTTCAAAAATTTGAACAAATGCAACCCTATTTCTAAAAACTTAGGGCATAAACACTATTAGGATAACACAAAATTAGAGATTTAATCTAGGGAAAACACAATTTAAAACACAACCCCTAATTTCAAAAAAGTCAATTGGATTTTTCATTGTAAATTGTAGAAATTCTTTGAAGGTGAAAAACTAGGCCAACACTAATTATGTTGGTGCTCATATTAATTATTCTAATATCATGTAGATCAAACAACTATTGGAAGGGATGTACGAAGAATTCACCAAACTTATTACTATCTATTGTGACAACACTAGTGCAATAGATATATCAAAAAATCCAAAGATGCATTAAGAAATGAAGCATATATCTATCAAGTATCACTACTTGAGAGAGAAAGTACAAGAAAACTAAGGAATGCTTAAATATGTGAAGTGTAAAGAACAACTTGCATACATATTTACCAAGCCATTGCCTAAGAATGCTTTTGAGTATCTAAGAGGTAAGTTAGTGGTGCTTCCCTAATCAAGATTCACTAAGTGAAGATGCATGTTTCATCAATTCATGGATGATGACATATATCTTTTTGGAGTTGATGCAAGATTTCCCACTTTAGGAGTAGTTCAGAAGCTGTAAAAATGTTTGTAATGAAAGTGATGAAAATAGTACAAGCAATGTACAAGGTATAAATACAAAATTTTATAAGTTTCACATTAGAAATTATAGATCTCTTTGGCATTGTTTTCAAAGGGGGAGAGACTTAATAAAGGGGGAGATAATTTCAAAGAATGAGAATGACTAAAAGGAGAGAAGATGAATAAAAAGAGAAGAGAATCTAAGCAAGAAAAGAGAGAGAATCAGAAAAGTGAAGCATATCCAAAGGGGAAGAATTTGACAGAGGGGGGAATGAAGTTATAAAGAAAGTGATTTCAATGCTAGATGTATTGTAGAGAACGTAAATGATGTCAGAGAGATATAAATTTGTATTATTGCTAGTACATACATATGATTATCTTATGTGTAATGTTTGTAATGAAAAATCTTATGGTATGTGTTTCCATCAATATCAAAGAGGGAGATTGTTAGTTCCAATTGATAATGTATCTAAGAATGCTATTAATGAATTTAAAAGAGTAATATGTTGTCATTGATGTCAAGCATTAGTTGGTCATACATAATACTAATTTAGTAGAGTGCCATATCATTTGATTTATGAAGAGGTTTTGAAGAAAGTATCATGATGATTAAACAAAAAATTATCTTCTTCACTTCATATAATGATTAAACAACACATTATCTTGTCAAAAAATAACTGATCAAGTGTCCATTGCAATTCCAACATACTTACTCTTCTTTACTCAACAAATTCACTAGTTCATCTAGTTATTCCTATTTACAAATCCTCTTCACTAATCAATTGATATGGTACTCTATACTATTAAAAAATGTCTCACCAATGAGGTTTGACATCAATGAGAACATATCAATTGTTCTAGTTGTAGTTTCCAACAATTACCCTCTTTGGAATTGAAGGAAAAATCTCTAGTTACCATGCAAATTCAAAATAATTTCACATGGTTTTTCATTAAAAAATCCCTTTTTAGTTTTGATTAGATCATCATTAATATCCTTAGATTAATCCTAATTCTCATCTTTACGTGCATGGATGTATAGTACCAATTGTAACACAAACATTAGTGGCTTCATCTTTGACATCTCTTCTTATAGTTCAACTTCTCCCTCTTTCATTAGATGGACGGTAACTTAGCACATACTCTCCCTCTTTATCTACAACTAGTATGGTAACTATCATACATCTCTCTCTCTTTGACAAGAATGCCAAAGAGATCATCACTAAGTCACTATTTGACTGATCTTGCAATAATCACTCCCTCTTTCATCTTTGGCCTTTAGCTTAATCTACTCATATCTCTGTCCATCTTTTCACAACTTTAGGAAGCTCCTAACGTGTGACCTCCTACATCAATGTGTAAGATATTATAATCATAAAATTTGATGCAATGTTGCATCTCATTTTAGCTTACTTTAGATAGGGGAATGACCCCTGACTTACCTCTTAGATACTCAAATGCATCCTTAGGTAATGCCATAGTGAATATATTAGCTATCTGCTCCTTTGTGTTCACATACTCTAGTCTCACTTCTTTGTCTTGTACTAACTCCTTGAAGTAATGATATTTGATAGAAATATGCTTGGTCTTTGTATGCATCACAATATTCTTAGATATGTTTATAGCACTTGTGTTATCATAATATATCACAATAGGTTCAGTAATCTCTTCCTTCATACCTTTCAACAATTTTCTTGATACACACAATGTTGGACTAATTAATTGTTGTAGCAACATACTCAACCTCTATTGTGGATTGAGAAATACATTTTTTATTTTTTCTTGTCCATGAAATCAATTAATTTCCTAGAAAGAAAGATCCTCCACTTCTACTCTTTCTTTCATGAATGTTTCTAGCCCAATCAACATTTTTGTAAACTTTCAACTCAAACTTGTCATCTTCTTGTACCATAATCCATAGTCTTATGTTCCTTTTAGATATCTCAATATACTTTTCATAGTCATCATGTGATTTTCCTTAGGATTAGGAGAAAATCTTATAACAATACCAACTGCTAGATAATGCAATGGTAGGTCTACTATGGACAACATATTACAATTTTCCAATCATTGACCTACACAATAATTAACTTACTTCAACATCATCATCATTCTTTGAAATTTTGTGACTTGTGACCAATGACCATATAGGTGTTCTAACTGATCTTGAATCTTCTATTCCAAAGGTCTTCAATATATCCTTGATATGATTTTATTGTGTAATGTAAATACTTTTCTTCTTTTGATAAACTTGCAAACCAACAAAGAATTTAATCTCTCCTAACATTGGCATTCCAAATTCTTTCTTCATCTCATTAGAAATTTATTTACCTAGCATATCATGGCCACCAAATATGATATTATCAATAAATATTTCAGCTAGCAATATCTTACTCTTAGATTCACTTATCAAGTACAAATTACTATTGTCATTAGTTCTAGCAAAACCAATTTTCACCATCTCTAGGAGCTTGTTTCAAACCATATAATGCTTTGTGTAGTTTGCATAACATGTTCCTCTTGTAAAGATCAAGAAATCCTTTAGGTTGTTCAATGTAGGCTTCTTCTTCTAAGATTCTACTAAAAAATGAAGACTTCACATCCATTCAATATACTTTGAATCTTTTGTAAGAAACATATGCAAGAAAAGTTCTTACTCCTTCCAACCAGCTTGCAAATGGGGAAAATGTATCTCCATAGTCAATTCCTTCCTCTTGTGCATATCCCTTACAAACTAGCTTTTCTTTGTTTCTTGTGACTTCACCTTTCTCATTCAACTTGTTTCTAAATGCCCACTTTGTTCGAATCACATTCTTATCCTTTGGTCTTGGTACAAATGTCCCTATCTTGATCTTCTCTATTTTATCAATCTCCTCATTCATTTCTTTAATCCAATCTTCATTCTCCAGTAAATCTTCAACTAATCTAGGCTCAAACTTACATAGTAAACATGTATCTTTCTTTAACATATTTTTTTTCATGACTCCTAAAAATTTGTCTCCAATGATTTGATCTGGTGTATGGTGTCTTTAACATACTTTACTAAAATAGGTTTAGGTCTTCTTTCTTCTTGATGTATTTCACTTAGTCATTTTTTCTCATCTTCTTTAAGTGTCTCTGGCTGTAACTCAACATTGTTTATCTAGTGTTTAGTTTCCTCTCTCTGACATGTAACTTCATCTATGTGTGTCTTGGCTCCTATAGCTTGATGCTTGGTAGAGGTTTTCTACTAAACCATGATAGTGCTTGGCTTCTATGCTTGACAACCTCTTTCTCTAGATTAGGTAATGTATTAGGTTCCCCTTCATATATGAAGACAAAATTTCTATAATCTTTAGGTTCTATGTTGCATTCCTCTTGATTCTTTTCTACAAATAAATCAACTCCTAACATTTGCAGTTTCCACAATTTTTTAATTTTTAGAATTCAAACACTTGTATACCTTGCTTTTAGTGGAGTCTCCTAGGAATATCTTTGCATCAAGTTTTCATTTCCTTGCATCTTTCAATATGTAAAACTTGCTTTCAAAGACTTTGAAATAATTAACATTAGGTTCTTATCCATAACAAAGTTCATAATGGGGTTTGTTTGTTCCTTTCTTAACTTGAACTCAGTTTAGGGTATAAATAATAGTACTTACTACTTCTCCCCAATACTTTTGTAAAATATTCTTCCCCATCATCAATTTCCTTGTATAGTCTATGATTGACCCATTCCTTCTTTTAGCTATCCCATTATGTGGTGAAGTCATTTGTGGACTCATTTATCTCCTAATTCCTTCATCAATGTAGAATATATTGAACTCATCTAATATGAATTCACCTCCTCTATCTAATCTCAAGCACTTTATACTCCTACCCATTTCCTTTTAAACTCTAGAAAATACCACTTAAACATTTTAAATGCATTAGGTTTTTCTTTAAGAAACATTACACTCATCATTCCAAAGAAAACATCAAAAAATAGAACAAAGTACATGTCGCCATAATATCTTTGCACTCAAATAGGACCACATAATTCAGTATGAACCAACTCCAAAATATCATCATAAGAATAGGTCTTGCTCTTGAAACTAGACTTTGTGATTTTTTGACATTGTTTGCATATCACTTTATCAGGTTTTATCAATCTTGGTAATCCTCTTACTATTTTCATCTTACTAATGCTTACCAAATTATCAAATTTCACATGGCATAAATTCTTATGCCATAACCAAACATCTTCAAATTGCACAAAAAGACAAGTATCTTCAGATTGCACAAAAAGACAAGTATCTTCAGATAGGTCAAGATAGAACAAGTTACCCCTTGTTTTCTCTCCACTTCCAATTAGTTCACTAGTAGCATCATCAATGTTTTCCTTGTTGTTTTGGAATTCAACTCTATAGCCTAAACTGTTCAACTGTGCCACACTCAACAAGTTATATTTCAAACCATCAACCCAATATGCATTCTTATATTTGATCTTATCATTCAATAGTATTTATCCTTTACCTTTCACATCATGGTGCATCATTTCCAAACTTAACACTACCCCCATCATAATGTTCTATCTTTTAAAACTTACTTGTATCACCAATTATATGATGTAAACAACCACTATCAATTATCCATTAATCATTCTTATTCACATGTGAAATTAAAGTAGTTTTCTCATCTTCATCATATTCATCTTTCCTTACAACATAAACAAATTCTTCATCATTTGCATTAGAATCACTATTAGAACCATCTTCTTCAGTGATGTAACATGATTTCTTACATTTTCCTTTGTAGTCTTTCTTACCTTAGTTGTCTCTATTGTCTCTCCTTCCTCAGTATTTGTTATATTTCTTTTCTTCCTTGACATCTCTATCAAGATATCTTGTAGTAATGTTAACATGTAAAATAGATAATATGAAGTTTATCTTTGTATTTTCCTTTTCCTCTTGGAAGTGTTCTTGCCAATAATGCTTCTAGATCATCCAAATCATCATTTGATCCACTATCAATATCCACATGCTTATTCTTCTTCTTTCTCTTAGATCCATCAAGGGTTAGTTGATACTTGAAAGCACATTCAATAGTAGGTGTATAGTTATCAAAGTTTGACAATTCAAATGCAATGATTCTACCCATTAGACTATCCAAGGTCCAATCATTACCAAACATACATCTAAATTCTTCAATTAAAAATATTCTAATTGTATCATTAGTAAGTAAATTCCTCAATACCTTGATTATCACAATCTCATTAGATATGTATACTCCAACTTCTCTAATAGCATTCACAACCTCCTTGGCCATAATACTATGCAATAGTCTCTCCTTCTTTTATTCTCATGTCGTCAAACTTACCTTTCAAACTTTCTTCTTTAGCCCTTAACACATTTTTTTCTCCTCCATGAATTTTTTTCAACTTATCCCACATTTTCTTTGTAGTAGTGCAATCCTTTAGACCATCTATTTCAACATACCATAAGAATGATGCAAGATCTATCATCATTTTTTGTGTGCTCCTTCTACTTCATTTTCTCAATAGTCATGGGCCTAGTTACTTCAATATATTAATTGTCCAAGTAGTATAATACAAAATCTCCAACTCTAGATAGATGAAATCTCATCAATCATTGCCATGCAAGGAAGTTCCCTTTGTTCAGCTTAGGTACCTCTCTCTTGTACATCTTGATCTTTAGCTTAAGTTCCTTCAAATTTTCCTTACAAGAACCAAGGCTTTGATACCGATTGTTAGAATATTCATAATAACTAAGGGGGGGGGGGGGGTGTGAATTTGTTACCCTCAAATCCAAATGTACCAATTCAACTTTTAACAACTTAAAACAACTTATTCAATCTCATAAAATCACTCGGCCAATATAGCGACTTGCCAACAACTTAACTTATTGATTCATTACTAGCTCTCTAATCAACATATGCCAACTAATAGAAATAAACAATAGCAAATACCTACATCAAAAAACAACATTCACACATGTATAAGACCAAGATTTAACATGGAACTCAATTTGAGAAAAACTACCAAGTAATATGGTACCACTTTTCACTCTTATGAAGTGAGCTTGGTTAAGAGCCAATCCTATAAAAGGATACAAAACACATTGTTAGGTGTGACCTATTGAAGGATTTAATCACCCTATTAGGAGTGGCTTGGTTAGAGGACTTTGGGTCATTCCATTAGAATGTCACCTTGATTAAAAGATTTACAAATGACTCTTAGATCAACCTTGATTAAATGATTTATACTAGCACAATGCTTAGAAAGTAACAACTATGTTTGATTTGTCAAGATACAACTCACTTTACAAATTCATATCTCTATTCAGCTCATTTATTGGTTTATTGACTGGACTTCAATATACCTGTTATCTTTGATCTTCTTAGAATTTCTTCAAGCGATTACACTTCACCAATCTTCTCACTTTTTCTTTGCTACTCTATTCTTCATAGTTCTTCACAAATTCACCAATCAATAATGAACCAACCTCAATAAACATATCTTTTATTTCCTTAAATAGGTAGCTTTGAGCTTTTGCCTCTTAAGCACCATCCTAGATCTTAGGGTTTGATCAGAGTCATTGAATCCATCCATTATTTTTTCCTTCTTCTTCTTTCTTGAAATTACTAGAAAATTCTCTTTGAATCCTTTCCTTTCATTGCTTAACAAACTCAATTCATGCATTAAATATGTGAACTCATCAATCCATATTACTCATGCATTAGCAATTTTAAAAATTCAACTACATTGGCCTCAAATCTTGATTCTTCACAAACTATAAAAATAATGACACTCAATCATTACTATGTTCTTCTACTCAATCATCACTAGATAGTTCAATCTCTATTGTTCTATCTCACTTGACTTACATTGGTTCACTTGGTCTTCATTATGCTCAGTTGCTGCTACATTTTCCCTTCTTCATCTTGCTCAACCATAACTAATACTCAACTAATAGTATTTTCTTGACTATCTTTTAAGTTCCTTAATCTTCCACTTCACTGAGCTAGCAAAATTGTTACTTAGTCGACCTTAGTGTTTTACTTAACTTCATGTCTTCTCTTCTATACATCAGCTCAACTATCTTCTTCACTTCATATAATGATTAAACAACACATTATCTTGTCAAAGACTAACTTATCAAGTTCCCATTATAATTCTAACATACTTACTCCTCTTTACTCAAAAAATTCACTAGTTCATCTATTTATCTCTATTTTCAAATCATCTTCATTAATCAACTAATATGGCACTCTACAGTATTAGCAAATGCCTCACCAGTAAGGTTTGACATCAATGAAAACATAACAATTTCTCCAATTATAGTGCCCAATAGAATCAAAGGAGAAATATTGTTTTGTGGGCATAGATTTTAAAGGATCTCAGGGCCCTCCAATCAAACTATTTTGTCACTATTTTTGTTGTCAAAATTTTGACCAATTTTTTCTTTGGTCAAAATTTTACTAAATTGCCAATGATCGCTATATGTTATAGTAATAAGCCTCCTTTATTGCTCACCGAAAATACTCATCGCCATGACCTATAGCGATATATCCTCCTTTTTTATCACCAAAAATACTCATTGCCATGACTGATAGTGATATATCTTCCTTTTCGATAGAAGAGTTCAGTATATTCTATGGCAATATCTCTTCCTTTTCGATCACCAAAAACTCTCATCTCCATGACTTATAGTGATATCTACTCTTTTTTGATAGAAGAGTTCACTATATTCTATAGTGATATCTCTTCCTTTTTTATCACCAAAAACACTCATTGCCATGACTTATAGTGATATCTCCTCCTTTTCGATCACCAAAAACACTCATCACCATGACTTATAGCGATATCTCCTCATTTTCGATAGAAGAGTTCTCTATATTCTAAAGAAATATCTCCTCCTTTTTTATCACCAAAAACACTCATCACCATGACTTATAGTGATACAACATCTCTATTGCTCATTGTTGTAATGATTATATTTATTTTCCATTTTTTGATGATCACTATATGTTATAGCGATAAGCCTCCTTTATCACTCATCGCTATATTATTTTTTCATTTTCTTCACATAGCAATAAAAGGGATCTCTATACATCATAGCATACTTTCCTCATCACTCATCACTACGTCAAGATTATGCCTTCTCCATATAGTGATAAAAAAGTTTGTTATATTCTATAACAAAAGCTCCTTTTTTATCACCAAAAACACTCATCACCATGAGTTATAGCAATACATCTCTATTTCTCATTGTTGTAATGATTATATATATATTTTTTCATTTTTCAATGATTGCTATATGTTATAGCAATAAGCCTCCTCTATCCCTCATTGCTATATTATTTTTGTGGTTTCTTTGCATAGTGACAAAAGGGATCACTATATGTCATAGTGATATACTTTCCTCATCATTATGTCAAGATTAGGCCTTCTCTATATAGCAATAGAAGAGTTTTCTATATTCTATAGTGATATTTCCCCCTTTATGATCATCCAAACACTCATTTCCATGACTTATAGTGATACAACATCTCTATCACTCATCACTATAATGATTATATTTTTTCCATTTGCCAATGATCGCTATATGTTATAGCGATAAGCCTCCTTTATCGTTCATCACTATATTTTATTTGTAGTTTCTTTGCATAGTGATAAAATGGATAGCTATATGTCATAGCAATATACTTTCCTCATCGCTCATCACTATGTCAAGATTAGGCCTTCTTTGTATAGCGATAGAAGATTTTTCTATATTCTATAGTGATATAGTATCCAAAATCTATTTTGACCATACTATGATCGCTATAGTATATCTAGACTCATGAAGCCTAATTGTTGTAACTATAGAGGTATATGAAACATTAAATGAAGAAACAAAAATTCTATTGATTGAGGTTTCTGATGTGTCTGTGTGAAATAAATCTCATTAATGGTTAAAGTGAATGTTGAATGATGGATTCCAATTCTTATTCGATGGTTTGAGTGAGGTGGGGCATTGAAGAAATATATAGAGAAGTCAAGGTAGGGTTTTGCAGCATCAACTAAATGTTTGGTGGAATTAGTGTGGCCAACGCTGACACGATTTCTAACTACAATGTCCAAGTGAGTTACATCACCCACCCCTAAAGATATAACAATAAAGCTAAACCCTATATTTCATATGAATCCACCAATGTTTTGTCAAATGAGGGTTACAATGTTTGCACCTTCAATGCTTCAGTTAACGTGACCTATACAAGGTAGTGAAATGTGACCTCTACAAGGCTATGGTAGTGTGAAATACAACTACTTGTGTGTTTTCTAGTTCACTTAATGTTGTCAAGAAAGATTTCATTGAAACATATTAAGGAGGAAAGACAAAGAAATCATCTCTCTCTCTCTCTCTCTCTCTATATATATATATATATATATATATATATATATATATATATATATATATATATATATATATATATATATATATATATTGGAGGAGAATTATCGATTAAATATTTGAAGAAGTCAAATAGGAAAGGCTTCATAACGAGTAGTCATTCAGTAAAGAGTGTACATGACCCCTCTATGACCAAAATAAGTATGCACTAGTACTGTGATATTATATCAGACAAATCATCAATAGGCCACCGCAAAATATAGAGGTTTAAGTAGAAAACAATAACTAGATTTATTATTTTATACATATCAAAATATATCTAGAACAATAACTTCATACTCTTGTCAACTCTCAATATTGAACTAGTGCTCAAAACAAATTATCTTAAATCATATCAGACTTGGGTGAGGATAATATTATCTATTACCTTCCTCTATCAACATATAAGGTGTTTATTAAAAATTCTAGTGTAAAGGAGTTCAAATTCAAACAAAACCAAGGGTACATACTTGGGTGTGGATAATATTATCTATTACCTTCCTCTATCAATGTGTAAGGTGTTCATTAATAAATTCTAGTATAAAAGAATTCCAATTTTAATAAAACCAAGGGTGAACTAGAAAATTTCTATAACTAGTTATATAATTTTATATAACCTTTAGAAATTATTGGTTGCTCACAAACTTGGATCCTTTTGGATATTTTAGATTGAGAGCAGAATTTAAGTTATTCTATAGGGGGCATTACAACAGATTGATGTTATCAATTTCTTTCTGCATGTTAGGATGATCAAACTCAAATCATAGGAACAAAACTATGAGACGTATTCTGGCATACTTAGGTTATTCAATGTGGTCTTCACTATGATGTGGACTAGAGCCTAATACTCTATGATGCCTCCACTTGTTGTTGTTAGTGGTATTTCTACCACTATCTTTTTTAGACATGATTCCTAAATAACATGATTGGTGTATACATTGACTTGTCTAGCTTTTATACAATTTTTTTGATCTAAAAGAAATTAATATCATACTATTGCAAGAAACTAAAGAGAAAAAAAAGAATGTCTCAGTATAGATCCAAATTTATAATTTATATTAATAATATAGCATTAAGGGAAACAATGCACCTATAGAGAGCCATGCATATAGTTTTAGCTTTTAACTAGAAACTAAATTCCCAATAGACTGAATGCCTGTAGTATTCTCAAGAATAATAAGATAGCTATAGTTTATATTAGGTAGTTATCTCAAGATTTCAAGTATATTTGTACTACATCAATAATCATTAATAAAAAAAAAAGTTTTCTTACAACCATTGAGCTCCATGGGTATCTTCATATACCCAACAAAGATATTAGAAAATTTTAACATAACTCTAGGTAAAGTGTCTATAGTTATCACATGTACATGCACTTCATAGATTAGGGAACTCAAACCTAAAGTCATAGGAGTATTATCTTAGCATTCAACATCCCTGCAAACATCCCAATCTTGAATAAGGAAAGGGGAAGGTTCTTGGATTAGATCATATTTTACTTTATAGGGAGTATGTTTTAACATGAGACTTAAGAGATACACCAGCTATTAAGTAATCAAATAATAGTAAAGTGCAAGTGTAAACCATCTCTCTTTGAGAAGTCGCTTCCATGTAATCAAATAGAAAAAGAAAGATGGTTAGTTAGTTGTAAAAAAAACCTTAAAAGCTATATGACATTACTTCACAATTAACAAAATACTTAAAGAAAATAACTTATCATCTCAAATTTACATTTTAAACTATTGACATTTTATATACTAAAAGTAGAAAAATACTTTAGCATCCATACAAAAAAATAGAGAAGTTATCTATATTTTAAAATGAAAAATCATGTCAATAATATTAAGAAATGTCTACAAGAGACCTGCACAAATAACATAGAAAATAATATTGCATGTCTACTATTGAGAAAGGAACTATAGAAATGTTCACAAGGGGGAAAATGATAATCAATTGTAATTTCCACACACAACATACTTATCAAGTACCTAGAGCTTCTCTAACTTAAATTCAAATTACAAATATTGTCATTTTCTAATTGTTCTTATTCAAAGAATTCAATGGACCACAAATATATATTTAGAAATGGTACGAAAATATAGACATATTGTTAATAAAAGAAAAGTTCCTCACTAGAAAGGATGAAAGATAAATCATTCTATGATAAAAGAATATTTCTAGGAAGATTCATACAATTTAAATAAGTGAGATTGGCATATAGGAAAAGCACTCTTCACTAAATTAAGCTAGTGTAGCATATGAAAATAGCCAAAGTACAAGATTTCATGATAACACTCCAAGGAATTCATTTCTTTCTCTTTCAATTAATCCTTTCACAAACAATTAGAGATTTATGACTACCCAAACACTGCATGAATACTTTGTAAACAACCTCTCTTTGATCTTATCGACACTACCCACAATTGAAATAGTGTTCCAAGAAAGGCATGCAAAGTTTAATAATAATATTGTAGTTGGTATGATGAACAATGTAGAGGAATCAAATTTAAACTCACCCTCATCACCATTCTCTTCTTCCTTTGCCCCCTTCAGAGTCACAACAAATATTATCTCAGACAATCCCAACAACTTCACTGCAACATCAAATAGTGAAATGAACCATGAAGATGTGCATACAATGAGCCACATGAGTTGGTTATTTCACCACTCTCTCATAGACCACCCAAGAAGAATATACTGCACAAGCTAATACTCATAGTCTGATAGGAAGAGTTCTAGTGTAATTGGAAAAGAAGCCTTTGTAATCTGCATTAGCAATAAATCTGGTGTTAAAAAATGAAAATTATGGTATACAAATTTGTAAATAAAAATGAGTTCATCCTTTTGATATAGTTTAAATAACACATTCTAAATTTTGACTTGTTTGAGTGGTACATAAAATTATAACATTCTAAGCTTGGAAGTTATAGATAGAATTCTAATCCACTTAAGCATTTGGAAAGAAGGAAGCATACCTATGGTCAAGGAAAAGTTTTAGATGCTGTAGATATAAAGTTGAATGTGGAGTTTGAGAAGGCTGAAATGGAATAATTGGCAGGGATAGGGTTGTGGTGCTCCCATCCAGATTCAGCTACAAGACCCAAAATGAGGCAAGTGGTAAAGTTGATGAAGTTAGAAGCTTGAGTACCTAATCTTCCTCTAGAGATTCATACCTATACCATAGAGTATTGTCCCATTATTGTAGGCCTACAATGAATGAAATTGATTAATTGATGAAGGTATGTTAGTTTGAGCTTCACTTGGTTTCAAGAATACTTTAAAATTATCTACTTAACAAGGCCAACCATGTGAAGGTGGAAGCTCATCTAGCCTCAACCCCCCTCCCCCTAAAATAAATCTAAATTCCCTATTAACATCTAATTACATACTTCATTCATTCATCCATTTATGAACTATAACATTCAACCAATACAATCACATAACATTCATTAATATGATATAAAATTCATTAATATGCAATACTAATCAAGAATTCATTAACACATAACAACATTCATTAACATGAAATAAAAATCAATCTTAATACTCAACATTTGTAGCTAATTACTTAAAAAAATGTTCTTTCATTATCCAACAAAGTTTATTAAACAAGGTTTATCAAAGAGCATTTTTAAAAAATCATTTCTTTTTTTTTCTTAGCTTTCTTAAGGTAAAGGCTGATAGGAGCATCAATATCTTCCTCATTCTCTTCCTCTCATGGCACATGTAATGTCAAATTATGATGCCTCCTCCTATTTTGAGGAGCACAAGACTATTGCACTAAAGGTGGCTTTGTTGCAATAACAAGTAAATGGGTTAAATTGGCATACCCCTTTTCTTTTTTTAAATATTACAAGTAGTTCATTAACCAGTAGAACATAACATGCATTTTTATTACATGACAATGCCACAACATGTACAATAACATTTTGATCCTTCACCACCTCAACATGTTGAACACTTTGAACATGCTCCACTCATTCACCATGATGTTCAACATGCTCTAAAATGTTCAAAAAAAGTTTACACATCAAATTGCAATTGAAGATGTTAAATTCTATTCACAATTTCATAATTAATTTCCAATAGAAAATTAATACCTCCACAACTATGATGCACATCATGGCCTTTATCATGCACATGTTTTGTGATAGGATTTGAAGGCTGTAGTGAAATGTTATGTGCATTGTTATGCAGTCAACTTATGTTGGAAACTAACACCAAAAAAGAAATTTCTCACCTATTCAATTTGATTTACTTTTCATTTAACCAATTTACTTATGTCTAATTTGGTGCACTAGATTCTTGGGTATGGCTTTCAGATTATTGGTGTAGGCATTCAACCACAACTTTATAGCCTTCCTTCAAGGAAATTTTTTTATCTTCATATATGGGCTCTTTATTGAATTCTCTGCCCTGTATTTTTTGCTTAGTATCATCAATTTTGCATGTATGATTTGATTAAAAAAAATTGTTTACAATATATATATATATATATATATATATATATATATATATATATATATATATATATATATATGAATATTCATTCTTGACTTATAAGTAGCAATAACATAATTTCATATATATATATATATATATATAGATAGATATGAAATTATGTTATTGCTACTTATAAGTCAAGAATGAATATTCATATAGCCACTAGAGCTAAGTTTATGTTGGCCAACCTTTTTTAGTCTCACTTTTGTAGCTTTTGATTTGTCATACAGTCTATGGAAATTTTAAAACATGTTAGATTATATATTTAAAAAGATCACTAATTAGTGCATGATTACATTCTACTTAATACTATCATGACATACCTTATTTTTCCCTTTTCTGGTTCAATACCTTTACCATGTAGCCTTTTCTCTTTTGCATCTTCTATTATTTTATTCCACCCCATTGATGGAATCATAGGAGGACACTCGTACTTTGGGTTATCCTTTAGACCCATTCTATATTGGTTCCTCATAGTCTTTATATGTTCAGATGCTCTTTTGAGAAGTAGGGCACTATCAAAAATGTTTTTTTTTTTTTCAAAGAGGTCCTCAAAAGATGTAATGAGATGATTTTTAATTCAGGACCCTGTTCATTCCACCTTTAAAAAAAATTAAATTTTTAGATCAATAACTTTAATATAGTACAATAAATGGAAGAAAATAAAAAAATTGTAGCAATGATATGAAACTACATACCTTTTACATATGGTGGGTCCAAATAGCTTCCATGTCATTTCAAAAAGATGATCATAGAAAACATCATTTCCTACAAAAATATCATGGGATTATCAGTCCAAAATGAGTTATGTATAAGTAAACTATAATTACACTATAAATAATAAGAATTTTAAAGCACTTAGAAGCTTTGGTAATTTTAATAGAAATATAGTTTTCTCGTTCATCAACAATGTCCCTGCAAATGAACTAGTACTAGTCACACAAGCTGCTCCAGGAAATGGTTCACCTTCACTAGTAGTGGTCTCTATTGTTCTATCAATTGTAGGTGCATCTATTAGTGCACAAAATAGGTCCATGAGTATAAAATCCACCCAAGAAAAAAAAAACAATGCATGATTACCACATAAAAAAAATTAAAAAATAAGGTTTTACTAGTTGTACTTGGTATACTCAAAGATATATGCAAGCTCCTCAATGCCAAAAATTTAGTCAACCATATCATGAGCTGAAGAATACATTATTAGCAAATACATTTGCAATGGATAAAGATCAAATGGGATACTAGCTAGAAGCATCCAAAAATCAAAGTTAAGTATTATAATATTGATGAAAACAAACAATGTTGCACTAGTAGGGCCACAATATTTTGTTATTGCTCATATTATTTCACATGTAGCTAGTGAACTTCATGTACTGATTCTTTCATTTGGAGCAATAGATCCAACTCTCTCATCATATCAGTATAGAATGATTGGTTTCTATGAGAGAAATGGATAGCTTCTTATTGTGTTTGCATATACAGATGATATGTATGGAATGATGGTATTTGTAGCTATGATTAGTTTCTATGGCTAGAAAGATATTTTGGTTGCATAAATAGATGATGATTATGGGAGAAATGGAGTAGCTTCTTTGAATGATGCATTAGAATATGTTAATGCTAAGATTGTTAACAAAATAAAATTTCCTCCTAGAGTCAGTAAAAATGATATTGGAAGTGTGTTGATGAAGTTAGCTTTGATGCAGTCAAGGGTATTTGTTGCGCATATGAACCCAGACACATGTATTGATCTATTCTTTGAGGTATTTTACCTTGGAGTGTTGAACAATACCTATGTCTAGATAGCCACATATTGGCTCTCTTCCCTTTTGGACTCTAATGGACTTGACTATGAAACCATGAATTCACTCCAAGGAGCCCTTGCTTTATGCATGCATATTCCAATTTCAACTTAGGAGCATGCTTTTAGAGTAAGGTGGAACAATCTTTACAAAACTAAGATAATTGATTTCCACTTGAATGTAGTTGGACTATATGCTTCTGATGCAATATGGATAATTGCCCATTTAATTGATAATTTTTTGAGGAAAGGAGGAGATTTTCATTTTATAGGTTATCCTCAGCTCTCTAGTTCAAGAGGAAATGAAATAAAACTTGTAGAGTTAAAGGTGTTTGTAGGAGGATCACAATTACATAATATATTGCTACAAAAAAAATTCATTGGCTTAATTGGTCCTATAAAATTTGATAAAACTAGATTTTTTGTTGGTTCTACTTTTTAGATCATCAATATAGTTGGAACAAGATTTCACAAGATAAGTTATTGGGAAAATCAATCTGGCTTGTCTATTATTCCTCCACAAATCAGGGTTGCCAAGTCACACATCCAACAAACTGTGGGTCAAAAAATGATCTATATAGTATGGCCAAGTCAAGACAAACTAATACCACGTGGGTAGGTATTTCCTAATAATGAAAAGCATCTTTTGATTGTTGTGCCTAGAAAGGTTGGATTTCAGGAGTTTAAGCATATAGTGGAAGGTAACACCAACATGATGAAGGGATTTGTTATTGATATGTTTATTGTTGTAGTGGCCTTTTTTCCGTATGCCCTTCCATACAAATTTGAACCTTTTGGAAATGGGAAATCAAACCCCAATTATGATGAGCTTTCATAATAGGTTGCCTCAAAGGTTGATATGTAGAACTATTCTTATATCTGCTACTACACATTAAGATAATCATCTATAGGTTATGGCTCTCATATAACTCTCACATTGCATTTTTTGGTGCACTAGAGTTAATTTTCATATGCATACTAGAGTTATCTTTGTATAACTACAGTAGTACAAAAAATTGATGCAAGAATATGGTGTACAACTATTGCATTCTTTCTTCTCATAGAATTTTTTATGGACTTTGAAGCATAAATCAAACTATGATTTTCAAGGATGTTCAAAGGAGCAAGCCACATTGTTAGCAAAGATATTTGCAACATTGTATGTTTTCATTTTCAATGGATAAAGATCAAAGTTAAGTGTTATTTACATGAGGGTTGTGTGCAACAACCCTCACCATATTGACCACGTGGTCTCATAAGTATCACAAAATCTTGTAAGAAGAACACATAATAGTTTAGATCATGATCCATAAGATACTATAAAATATAAACATCTATTGAACTTTTATTATTGCTTCACTTACCTTCAAAGAATTGACTCTAAGTATCAATTCTTCTTTTAGTGCCTCTGTCTCCTTGGTTAAGTTTTGGTCGAGGATAATGTTAAGAATTTTATCACTATATTTATTTATAAGTTTATAGGCCATGAAGATAAGGTTAGTGCTACATGCAATTTCATCTAAAAATGATGCTTGAGTTTCAAATTGCATTTGATTTGCTATCATTTTTGGCACTTTTCCCTATCCATAAGTATCAAGTTGTGACATAAATATTAGTAAAATTCTATCAAAATAGCCCCAAATCCATAAAGAAAATAGTATATTAATATGACATTTGTTTCTATATAATTTGTACAATTACACTAATTAAGGTTTACCTTTGCTAAAGAAGGTGTGTGAGCTAGTACATCCGTATCTATGCCTTGTGGTGTATCCATGTCACCTTGTGAAAAAGATTAGTCATTCTTAGCAAGCAACAACAAAATGAAAATAATAGACTTAACAAAAAAAAAAGAATCATGACCCCATCATACTTGGTGTTGATCATACATCGACATGCATTCCATTGATCATCATCTTCATCCATGTCATCATCATCATCATCATCACTATCATTGTACTTGTCATTTGATCATTGTCATCATCACCACCATCTTCATTGGCACCATCATCATCTTTCATCACCATTATCATGATAATGATGATAATAATGATCATCAGCATCTTCATCAACATGATCATGAGTGTCATTGTCAACATCACCAGAATCATCATCATCATTTTCTTCTTCATTATTGTGTAATAGTCATTCATGATCATCATTTACTTCATCTTCTAATTCTTTAGTATCTTCTTCTTCCATCACATTATACTTTACCAACCTTCCTCCTGGATCATGTCTAATAACAAATGACCAACCCAGTTTATGTGGAGCACTAAAGTAAAATACTTGATCACATTGGCTTGGAAGAGCATAGGGCTCATCTCCAACTGGCTCAAATGACGTTGTATTAATTATTGTAAATCCACTATCATGTTCAATAACATTCTTATCAGGATCATTTTGATTCAGTTGTAGCCTGTACTATTTGACAACAAATAGAACTAATTTGAATGAATTAAAGTCACACCCAAGTAAATCATCCAAGATTCCATAGTATCAATTTTTATGTTGTTGGGGATCTATACCATTTCTAGACAAAATACTAGTGACCTTGAAGACTACACTTATCCTAGAATCACAAGTTTTCTTCATTTCGTCTAACTTTTTTATGCAGAATTTATGATTGTGGTAGTAAAGAGCTTTGTGATATTTGATCTATAATTATTCAAATTTGTCAAGATTATTTGCATAGATCTATGAGTTGATATTAAACTTATGGGTCATGATTAGTAATATTCTACGTACCTTTCTATCTGTTAAGCTATATCCTAGACCAAGCACCATTGGTGTAACATTGGGATCTCCATTACAATTACCTTCTTTAACCAATGATGCAACATCATCTCATGTTAATGAGCTACCATTTTCTTAAGACTCTTGAATCCATACCATCATCTAATCAAAGATTGTTTGCAATACACAAATGTAGTGCATCTTGTTCATGACCAACTGTAAAAAAAATAACTAGACTAGTTAGAAACAACTTATATTGATGATGGATAATAATTAATTAACTATAATAACATCTTATAATTACCTCTCACTTTCCTCAATCTACCTTTTCCCATCAAGTACTCCCCTTCGAATCTGTTAATGGAGTTGGGATCCCAAATGTGGTCTATATAGATCTTTGATGTAAACTTAGGAAGATATTCACTACTGTACACCATGGTCTACTATACCATATATCCCTCTACCACAGAACCCTTAGGATGTGCTCTTTGTCAAATCAAGCCCTTCATAAATTTCAAATGCCTCTCAACTATCCACATTGACCTAGTTTGGATAAGTCCACACAATTTAACTTCTTCAACTTGATGTATGAGGTAGTGTTCTTGAGCATTGAAAAAAGTTGAAGGTAGACACTTTTTCATTTTATACATAAGCTATGGAATTTTTCTCTTCCAATATTTTATATCTTTTTGAAATCAATTTCTGTAGATGATAACCACCTAAAAGAGATTCAACACGCAAGAACATATAAATGAGATTTTAAATAAAATTATACAATAAATTACATAAAAAGTAAAGTGAGTCATAAATATAATATATGTACAAAAAATCTAAGAAATACCACTTCTAGCCTCATGTATTTTCTAAGATCATATATAAATTTTTTAATATTGTTTTCAAACTAGTGTGGGAGGGATAGAGGTAGGATGTACTGTAATCATTAAAAAATAATCTTTTCAATATATTATTGTTAGTGAACAGATTGTCCTTTAAAGAAATACATGGAAATTTGACCCTAAAAACCCAAGTGAGAGGAAAAACTAACACCAATAGTTGGATAGGTTATCATGGATTGATAACCTTCCTCTGAATTTTTATCGGGTCTAGCTCCCCGTGCAAGATTTACAGTGAATTAAATGTGAGTACTTTTACCAGAAAGCACAAAAGGATATCTAACATCTACCTGTAAACACATAGTAGATGTGAAACCTAAGAACTAAAAAGAAAGGAGACAGAATAAAATAGATTACACAAAGTTAACCTACTGTATACTGCATTTCAAAGGATAAAAGTTAAAGAACAATTTCCATTCTCCTGAGGAAAAATGAATCAAAGCTTCTAGAAGATCCTGATATCAAATGCATATAGAAAACATCAAATCTGATGCACTTAAAGAAAATTGAAAGTTACAGCAACATAACCATCAGTGGAAAGAAAAACTACATGGACTCAAAGTTCCAATTTGCATATTCCTTTCAAACCTCCCTTCTTTAAGATGTAAAAGACTATAAGGGTCCTATTACACATGCAACAGAAAATGAAACCATCTTTCCTACATTACATTTCAAAATCAAAACCACTTTAATCACTAACACAAAGTTTAGCAAATAAAGCTCTGTTCTACTTTGTTCTGTATTCCTTTCCCTCGGGATGGAAAAATCTCCCTCTACCCATAGCACACAGTCTGTAGCTTTCAGAAGCCAAAAAAAATGGAACCCCTTTCTGCATTTGCTAAGATGTATTTATCTTTCTCTATTGCCGGTGGCTGTTCAGTTTAGGTAACTGATTCTTGGAATCATTTTCACCCATCCTTTTATCTTCCTGGGGCATTAGACTGACTTCCCATCTTTTGTTACTTAAAATTTAACTTAAACCTTTAAAAAGTTTTAAAGATAAGCTTTGCTGCAATCTTTATCATTCTCATAGATCTCTCAGTTTTGCAATATCTCTCTATGTGATAGAAAATCTCCAAGGATTATCAACCAAAATCATAATATCTTTTTGTGGCCACCCCTGATTTGGACATCTGTATGTTGGTGATGTTTCCACATCGATCATTCTTCATATTTATATCGGTGTCCCCCCAAGTTATGGATAATCAAATTCCCCTTCTTACTGTGAATCTCTTCTTAATAGAAATAAGAATAAAAGTTTATGAGACGCACGTGTGTTCTCCGATTGGCATATAATAAAAGTGAGGACTTCATATCATAAAGATACCGAGAATCAGCATGGGCCCAGAGCGTTATTGTTATGAAAGGAGAAAGACTAACAAAACTGAGTTGGGGGAACCACTCGCGATCTTGGCTTCTGAGATATGATTCTACGAAGCTTTTGCTAGTGTATGTATATTTCTTACCTAGCATTTTCTCTTACTTCAAGGACATCTCGGACTATGCAGCTTCACAGTCAAATTAAATCATAAGAAACACTTCAATTTTATGATGATACACAATTTTTCCATATGCTTTTGTTATCGATACCTGTCGTCTAGTTTGGGAAAATAATATAGATTCTATTCAATGCACCCGCTAAGTGCCCAGCTTCTCCCCAAAACCCAGATAAGTTCCTTTAAGCCAAGGCTAAGGCATTTAATCAGATTTCTTGGATGGGTGATATGCCAAATCCCTCATACATACTTTGTACATTTAAAATTCTACCTCTCTTCATAGAATTTGACATCATGATCTGGTCATAGGCCTGGAGTGCTTGAATAGCAAAGTATCGTACACCAACATCTGGGTCTTTACTTAGTTCAACAAGACATGAGCGAATAATCTATTCCACCATCGAGCGATCAACGATAGGGATCAATGATTGCAAAACCTTTGCCACATTGAACCAAATGCTTGGAATTCTGCCTTTTGATGCATTGATAACAACAGGTAACATTCTTTCACATATAATTTCTTCCCCACATCACTGGTGCCAGAATGAAATAGTGTGCAATTTTTCATGTGATACAAATAGTGAGGATTGTCAATCATCTCTGGAACCTGTGGAACAATATACGACATTGCCCAATCTGGACCAAACTCTTCGGCAAGTTGCTTCAAATTGTTGGCCACGACATCACAAATTGAGCACACCTTATCACCAAGCTAGTGCATGAGGAGTGAACCCAACTTATCATCAAAGAATTCTACCCCCAATTGACTTGCAAGCAGAGGAATGTATTCTACTGCAGCAAGGCAAAATCTTTAACGCTTGTCTTCTGCAAGCTTCATAATGGCTGGAAAAAGTGATTGTGACAGTAAATCAATTCCAATTACCTGATTAACTTGATCTATTTTTGTGAGCATGATTGTATGTCCATGGGTTGTTCTCTCTCTTGGCATGCTCACAGTCCTTCATTCCTTTGTACATGCTTACTCCAAGGTTCGGGAAAGCCGCTCTGTACCTATTGTGCATGCATTCACTCTTGGGTTCCAAGATGAGAGAATGCTATATATATTTCAAAATCCAAGCCCATGCACATAAGCTATGAAAGCACATCTTTGATTAGCCATCCAGCTGCTTTGTCTACTTTATTTCCTTTTCACATCTTTAGTCTAATGGCAGATGAGGCTCGAGTGTAAGCTATGTCCATGTTCATCTGATTTTTTCGGACCATGCAGCTTTCACAGCCCAACCTCTCATTGCTTCATTCATGCTTCAGCGATGAATTCACTTTTAGGCTCTCATTATGAACTTCAAATGCCTATTTTTATTATTTTTAATCATGTGTAACTCTGGGTGTCCTCCATGGAATCTTGAATACCTTCTGCAATCTACATTTCAAAACCAGAGTCTGAAATTTGCTTGTATTGAACCTACAGGATGAGTCATCTGAACCATTGAACTGCTTTGAACTATCGAACTTCTTTGAACTACTTCAAACCTCAGTTCGAAGTGGTTCAAAGAGGTTCAACCTCTGAAACTAAAAGTTTTAAAACTGAGACCACCTTGGGTACTAACAATTATGAAATAATACAATAGGTAGTACATGCATCTTTACAAATATATTGTAAATAGAGAACATGACTTACTATGACAAAAGTATGCCAATCATGCATTTTCAACCCTGGCCCAAAATCACCTTTCCTTGATACAAGACTACTTATATTTGTAGCAAATCCTATGGGAAATTTTGTTTTTTCTATTAATTCTTTTAATGCATCACTTTTTTTCTACGTTAATAACCAAGGAAAGGTACTCATATTTATGTAGTCTCCATTGATATTTGATTCAATAAAATATTTCAGTGCATGATTGCATTCATGAATGTCATTACAAATTTTGGCAATTTTTCCTGCCACACCTTCCATTCAATATTTTCTATAGTGTCTCTATTACATTCTTTCCAATATGCATAGCATCAAAAAAATGCACATTTGAAAGATCCTTGTAGTATAGGTTGTAGGATAAATTTTTATTCCTCTAGGAAGTTAGTCATTGATGCCTTGATGACCTTCACTAGCATCAATTACATCATTACTAAATAAAAGACAATATCAAAATACAAATTTCAAACTTCGGACCAAAAATTGGACATTACCTTGATAACTTAGTCGATTGTATTCCAACTTCCATAGATGAGGTGTCATTATTTGTGGCTTTGATGTTGTCTCTTCTTTCGCATTAAAAAGATGTTTTTTAGTAATTTGATACTTATGATTATTGTGGAGAAAGTGACTAAACTCATTGTGTTGGTGTTTTTGGACTACTAGGTACTTATAACCCAATATCAGTGTGCATAAGATGAAATAAAGCCTAAGGATTAGCTAGTTCCCATATTCAACAAGGTTAATCTCATCTCTAAACCAACTTCAACACAATACACTAGACTCTCTACACTTTATGCTCTATAGGGCCAAGTTGGGTGCACCTCAGGGATATGATTGTGACTATTATTTTGATTTTCTCTTCAGGAATTTTCTCACTAATAATTCTTCTTTCAAACCTATCCCTTATAGAAGATAATGGGCATAATTTCTTCTTATATTTTCAATGAATGTTTTGATTACAATAGCTAGTTATAATCAAAAGAAAAGCTATTACAAATAAGTGTTGACCAATAACTTTAGTTCTTCATTACATAAAATGGAAAATTGATTTTTTATTGGCATAAATATTTTGCAACCAAATGAATCATCAACTTTCAACTGAAATTAATTGATCAGTGCCTTATCCATTGTTATATAGAGTCAAAACTAGCAACTTTAGACCTATTTAATTGACTTGCAATTAAAATTGTCAACAATGAACTCTGAATCTCGTTCTTATTATATCCTTCTTATATACCCAAAACCCCATCACTCACTAAAATAAATTAATATAATTTGTTTAAATTGCATTAAATTGAAAGAACATTATTCACTTCAATATCAAGATCACATATATGCAAGAAAGGAGACAAAACTTAGATACATGGATATGAAGAACCTTTTTTTGTATTAATTTCCTCTGAAAATAGATACAATACTGATATAGACTCAAAATATAAATCAAAACTTGATAGCTTCATCATTCATATTCACTATATCTTCAAGTTTACAAGACAATTCATGCAGTCATACAATAAACAAAACTAGATGGACTATAAATGACATAAACCTAAAAAATCTACAGACTTCCAACCTCTACTCCACATCTTGGAAATTCTTATAAAGGATTGCAACAAGTCTCAAATGGGAGGAGGACACATTTCAAAATTTAAATGGAAGAGAAAGGTAGTAGGACATGTACAAAAAGTTACAATTAAGATATTCCTTTACACTTGATCCAAAAAGAGGATGTTGCTGAAAAGTTAGCATGTAGTAATTTATTAGTGGAGTTTTAACTTTAATTATTTTTCTTCTTTTGTCCTTAGCAAGTAAATCCTCAACTACCTCCTACTGGTAGAGCTTTCATCTCTCCCACTGCTTCCCATACATAGATCTCTCTCTTGGTGGGCCATTCTGTAGTTTTAACCTATTCTAGGTCCTTTATGGCTTTAATCCACCTGGCATTTGTTATGGCTTTAGACTCCTCTAAAAATCTATTCAAATCTATTTCAGCTCTGAACAAGGAGTCAATCAAATTATTGAATGGGGCACCAATGTTCACTTCACAAAATTTTTTTGTGGCCTCTTGGTTTACTACCATTGTTGACTTTACAATTTATTGAATGGGGCAGTAGTGTTGACTTCACAAATTATTGAATGGGGCACCAGTGTTGACTACCATTGTCTCAATTTACTACTTATATCCAAAATTGGTGGACTACAATGCTCAAGTCCCTAAGATAGAACTTTCAACTTTCCTTGTACTATTTTCATTTTTCCAATAATGAATCTAATTAATTCTTTTATTATCTCTAGGCTCTCAATTACTGTAATTATCTTATGAGGAAAATTTGGCTTTTTAGCCATTAGCATAATCAACCTCTCTAAGAATTGAGTATATGGCCCCCAAAGATTAAATATGGGTGATAGCCATGAAAGTGCTTCATTGCATAATCGTTCACCATCTCTTAAAGAATTATATAATGTATGGGCCTGTTGTGATGTACTTTTTAGAGTTTTAACCCTATGGCCAATCATACTCTTAAGGACAAATGTCCTTACCTCATCACCTTGTTGTGTTGGTGGAGCATCAATGCTCATCTTTTTGGGCTCTATTTCATCTATCTCTAGCTCATTAGTGTGTGTTGTACTCTATGTTGTGACCTTGGATGGCTGTATTTGACTGTCATATTCCTTGCTCTATTCTAAAATGGCAACTTGCTTTGCATTGGATAGTTTCTCTCAAAGACATGCAACTTCAACTTCTAGCACTTGGACCTTAGCCTCAAGTTCCCCTATTTTCTCTCTATAAACATGGCTCTTCCTAAGTTCATCCTCATACTACTTCCTAACATCATTGTAATCATGAAAAGATTTGGCTAACCTTGTTTATATCTCCTCTACCTTTTCCTCATTCATAAATGAAAAATGTTACATAGCCTTAGAGATCTATATACTAGAGGTGCCCTATAGTTTCCATACTACCATGTTGCCTTGTCTCATATGAAATGACATTCTCTTGTCTCCTGATTTGTTCAAGTATAAATACTTGTTCCAAATCTCATCTAGGCACTAGTAGCATCCTACTCCTCTAAACTAGATCAATTTCCTCCTCAAGAGTCATGACTTCACTTTCAAGATCATAAGCATGCAACTTTTCAATCAATTCTTGTTTCTGTTGATCCAACTCACTTAGTTTCATCTTCAACACCAATTCACTCTATTTAATTTTATACAAGAAGCTCTTAAAGTAATCTAATTTGATGAACTCATCATCATCTATAAATTTTTGGGCTTGGATGATCCTATCATCCAACCTTCTTGTTGCTAGCTCTAGATCAGTTAATGTATTTTCAGCCACAATGACCTTATCTTGTATGTATTTTTGTCTTAAATCAACAAAGTACTGACTTCTACCCTCTCTTCTTCCCCAAGTGTCTCCTCTAGAATTTGTACAATAATTTCTACATGGTCAACCACCATCTTTCTAATTCTTTGTGGGTAGGGGACATCTAGGTTAAAACCCTTGAAATTTGGATCAGCTATCTACAACTCCCTTTCTACCCTTTATACATCATCAATTTTTGACAATTTTTTAGCTACCTCCCCCTCAACAAAAATACTGGGAATGAGGTCTTCATGGGGAAACTCCTTGTTATTAGGCAACACACAATTTCTTATTTCTTTGAGGGTGTTCCTCATCCAATTATTAGGATCATACATCCTGTAAGGACTAGTTGATAGATTGTAATGGTGGAGGAAAGAATGAATCTAATTTAGGGCTTCTTTTCCAATTGAAAGGTCCCCCACCTTAAAATATCTACATAAGAATGTTACCTTATGCACTTTAGGTCCTAAATACTCCATATTAATCATTAACAAGTACCACATGAATTCAATGATGGCTAGTCTAGGGGGAATGAAGTTTGGAAAAATGCGTGGGGGTTGGGGACAAACATAAACCCTCATTAAGGAAAAAGTTGGAAATAGGAAAATGTCTCCCCAATTATGGTCTAATATTTTGTTCTCATGGAGTAGGGATTATCTCAAAAGACTCTTCAATACCTTAGGTACTCTGAAGTAACCTAGGTCTAACATTTTCATTATTATAGCACTCAAATTATTGAAAAATGAGACAATCAGAATAATGATAGGAAGTGTCCCATACCTATGTCCATAATTGAACTAGAAGCTCTCCATTGATATCACATGTGTGATCAATAAAGTCTAGTCTTATATACCCCACATTCTTGTACAGGATCAAGTGCATCAGTAGTGAGTAATGATGGAAACTAAATTTCTCCATATCTCCTCTCTGGGCTAGTCCAATGTTCTCCTTCATTCTTGCCAGAATATACTAAACATAGTCATATTCTCCACCATGGTAGGAGTCTTGCACATCTCTAGCAATGATAAACTTTCCTCCATATACCATATATGTTCCATCTTTACCAACTACCTTGTGGACACCATACACAATTTTTACAAAATAATTCTTAAACTTGTCCAAAGGCATCTTCTTGTCAATCTTTTTGGGATAATCACCCACCTACTTTAGGTCCATGGGAATATGACATAGAATTGATTTCCCTATGTATGCCTTGGTGTTTCTCTCAAATTTTCCTTGTAGGTCAACCAAGTCTACTAGTTTACTCATGGCACTATCTAGTCTAAATGCTTCAATGAAAAAAACTCTGTCCAAGGTGCATAGAATAGTTCCATCCCTCCTATGGAATGATTTGGTCCCTGGATTATAATATTTGATTAAGGCCTTAACCAAGTCCACATCCACAAAGACCTCTATAAAGATTAAATTTGCAAGGTTTTTCTTTCATGGATTACAAACAAGTATCTTCTTTTCTCTGTTGCTATAAAAATATCTAAAAAGTTCATAACTTGTAACTCTAGGACATGCAACATCTCTACATAGAGCATATGGGTCCACAAACACATGATCATTTGTAGAATTAGCATTTGAGTATTTCAAGAATAACTTTATCCATTCTTCAACAAACCTATTAGGTTTCCTTTGTTAGGATTTTCCTCCCTTTGAAGCTGAAGCTTCCACTATTTCCATGTCTGAATCTTGAATTTCTTCTACTTCCTTATTAGACATCTTGTGAATTTGATTAGGAATACTGAAAAAACTTCTACAAATGGTAACAAATTATTGGATTTTGGAATGTTTTATGCTGAGCATACACTCATCAACCTTCTTTGTGCATTGATACTATGAATGCTTAAGCTTTAAATTCAATGTAGTCTATCATCTCAGATGGAGTGTCCACATAACTATTCCAGCTCAAGAACTTTTGTAATTTACTTAAATTCCATTAGCTATGGTTTCTAGCCATTATTCTAGCTCAAAAAAGAAATGTTAGGATTAACCTTAGACAAAAATAGAAGTTACATGCAAATATAACCAATACCAAAAACTAGTAGATCACATAAAAGAAAACACAAGACACCAAGATTTAACATGGTTCACCCAATCCTTGGGCTATGTCCACCAACAACAAGTCCAATATTATTATGATCTAGTGATTATAACTTGATTACAATTCATAATCCCTTATAGCTCAATACCACCACAAGAAGCTACAATATCACCATTCATTATGAAATCCCTAACCCTAAGCCTTTTTATACAAGCTTTTGCCACTTACAAAATTAGTGCTTACAAGCACTTGGGGCGCTGCCCCCAAACCCTAGTAGAAATAATTTGGAGGGAAATCACATTGAATAAACCTCTGAATCTGATTAGGCTCCATATCATAATAATCTCCCACTTGGAGACTAATTAGACTCCACAATAATAACCTCCCACTTGGAGAATGATCATAGCACTACTAAACTTTTAGCTCCCACTAGAATATCAAACCACCCTGGATGTTGTTGTGTTTTTATTTTATTCAGTCGAGAAGATCAACTGAAGCTGAAGAGGAATTCAGATTCTCCCTTGTCACTACCTTTGTAAAGATATCCATTGGATTGTCATTTGTATGTATCCTCTCTAGCTTTAATTGTCCATCATCTAAAACTGACTAAATGAAATTGTACCGCAATTGTATGTGTTTTGTCTTTGAATGTAGAGCTAAATTCTTTGCAAGATGAATGCCACTCTGACTATCTGTAAACAAATAAGGGTGAACCCACAATAATGGGTTCCACTTTTGTGGGATGAAGGAAATCCAATTTGCGCTAATCAAATTTATCATTTGTTCATGCGAACATATTAACCATGTTCGCAGTGAACATATATTACAATAGTGTTCACATCGAACATATTTTACATATATTATGTATGTTCGCTACGAACATACCTCATTAATATGTTCGCAGCGAACATATTTTAAGACAACTGTGACATTTTTAAACATCATTTTGTCGATTTCACTGTTCATTTTTACGGCTTTGATTTTGACTTATACGTTGGAGCAAACGTGTTTGACTGGTTAGCGTGCCCCAACATTCTCCTCTAGATTCTCATCATTGCACTATTTTAGGTATGTCTATATGTTATTATTTGAATGTTTTTTATGTTTTCAAAGTGTATTTTAATGTTAATTTAATATTTTTATTGTTTATTTATGTTACTTAATTCTATTAATTTAACATTTATAATTTTTTTTTTTGTATATGTTAGTTATATATTAGAAAAATGTTAATAAAACAATAGTTTAGAATATTAGAAAAACATTAGAAAATATTAAAAAAATATTAATCTAGAATATCAGAACATTAGAAAACACATTACATAAAAAATATTAGAAAAAAAATTACATTCAAATATTAGTTTTTATTAGAAAAATATTATATTTAAATATTAGAAAAACATGTTAAAAAATATATTTAAAAAATATCAGTTTGGAAAATATTAGAAAACTATGAGAAAATATTAGGAAAAACATTAGAAAATATTAGAAAATATTTTTAAAACTTTAGTCTTGAAAATTAGAAAATATTAGAAAAATATTATAAAATATCAAAAAACAATAGTGTAGAATATTAGAAAATAAAATTTAGAAAAATATTAGTTTTATTAGAAAAATAAATTAGTTTAATTAGAAACAATTTTTTTTAGAAAAATATTAGTTTTATTATAAAAGCATTAGAATTTTTTTTTTTGAAAAATATTAGTTTTATTAGAAAAACCTTAGAAAATATTTTTAAAAATAGTAGTCTTCAAAATTGGAAAATATTAGAAAAACATTACAAAAATATTAAAAACAACAGTGTAGAATTATTAGGAAAACATTACTAAGTGAAATATTAAAAAGAAAGATAATTTCTTGTACAATATTAGAAAATAAAATTAGTATTATAACATTAGGAAATATTAGTATTTAACATTAAAGAAAATAAATTAGTATATATAACATTAGAAAATATTAGAAAAAAAATTATAAAATATTTGAAAAAAAATTACAAAATATTAGAAAAACAATTAAACTTGAATTATTAGAAAAATATTAGAAAAAACAAAAAGAACAAATTTGTGTAGAAAATTAAAAATATGAGAACGAACTAGATTTGGACATAACCCTAAAACTAACTATAACCCTAAAAAATAACACAAACCGTAACCGTAACCCTAACTCAAACTCTAACCATAATTTCTAACCCCAACTCAAACTCTAACCCTAATTTGAAAACTCTTAACCCTAGTCTTTAACCCTAAAGTTCTGTAACTGAAATGAGCTAATGTAACCCTAGGTTGTACTATAACCATAATCTAATCCAAACCAAATTTAATCAAAACCCTTAGGTCTCTAACTCAAACCCTAATCTAAATCAAACCCTTAGATCTAATTTCCTAACTGAAAACCCTAATATTTATTGAAACCCTAGAATTTCTTTTTAAACCAAACACTAACCAAACCCTAATCTTTAACTCAATTCCTAAATTAATAATTTAAATTGAAAGTTCCCTTTAAATCAAACTCTAACTCAAACCAAGTTTAAGTAAATAATGTACAACCATAACCCCAACCAAACCCCTTAATCTAGAACTCAAATGCTAATCTAGAAATCATTTGAACCCTTTAGATCAAACCCTAGTCTTCAACTCAAATCTTAATCTTAATATATAACTAGATAACCCTAGAATCTAACCCTAATTGTAATTGAAATCCTAATATTTAAACCCTAACTCAAGCTACCCTAACTCAAACCCTAGAAAGAAATCCTAATCAAATTTGAATCTAACACAAACCCTATTAATCTAACCACATAAGTTCCAAATAAATCAAACTAGGTACCAAACCCTTAGATAGATCTCCATTTATGAAACCCTAGAATCACGTGAGGTAGTCTTTAACTTTTAGAAAACCCTTTAATCTAAACCATTTGAACCGTATCAAACCCTTTATCTAAGTAATTTTACCATTGAGTATACTTGTTAAATACTTTATAATGTTAGATTAGACCTCTACTAGATAGGTTGGAGCGAATGAAATTTCATAGTGTACAGTAGCACAAGAGGCACCAACATATAAATCCAACAACCATTGGAGGTGAACAACTTCTTTCAAGTCAACTTTATATTCAATAAATTTTGAATTTTATGATAATTATAAATTATTATTTCAGTATGATTTGTGTCTAGTATGCACCAACTATATTTTTGTATGGACCCTCCAAGCACAAGCCATATTAAAGGAAATGCCACTAAATTCTTCCTATTGTAAAAGTGGCCTTTCCAATTGTTGTAGAACTCAAATAAGTATAATTGAAAACTATCAATGAACTAGAAAATAATGAGGATGAATGTTAGTTTAATTTAAATGTTAATCAATCAAATATATTTTAATTATCATGATAAATTTTAAATCTCACTAGATTAAATATTTTATGATCATTTTGAAGGGATGATTTCCATTAGATGCAAGGAGAGAACTTTAGTAAATATTTTATAGATGGAGTTGCACAAGTTGATGGGCTTGAAAGAATCAACCAACTCAACCCTAAACATATTGGGTACATGTGATAAAAATGAAATTTGCATTAAAATGTTTCAATAAGTTTATTAAAATGAAAAATTTCCTTAGCAACATCAAATCAAAATTTGGATATTTTTAATGAATATAACAAGCCTACTTTGCAAAAACATTCTTTGGTCTTGGACAATTGATAAATTATATGCCATGAATTAAATGGATAATGTCTAACCTTTCAACCTATATATATATATATATATATATATATATATATATATATATATATATATAGGTATGTATGTATGTATGTATGTATGTATGTATGTATATATATATGTTATACATATATATATATATATATATATATACATACATATATATAACATATATATATATATACATACATATACATACATACATACATACATACATACATACCTATATATATATATATATATATATATATATATATATATATATATATATATATATATATATATATATATATATATATATATATATATATATATATATATATATATATATATATAGAGCTCCTCTTAATGATTTTCCATTTTATTTTTTTCTCTTCATACAGTGGTTGTAAGAGAAGCTGACAAGCTATCCCTTTTACAACCCTAAGATTAATTGAAATTTCACTTTCAAGTGTACAAAAAAAATTAATTTAAAATGTAAGATATAAATGAACAAAAAAATCTTCAAATAGATTCATGTTTCGTGACATTCGAAAAATATATTTTTCATTAACCATGGTAATCTAATGGATTCCAAAATATTTTTCCTACTCCCTGGACAAACAATAGAATAGCATTAGAAGGAAAATATCTATCCTTAACACCTTTCAAGTCACTATGAGATCTTTCATAATATTGAATCCCCTAAATTTTTTTCTCTATCAAGACAAATGTAGAAGTAGATAACACTCAAAACTATTCACACTCAAAGGTTTTTGCAAGGATTTTTATGTCGTAGAGAAGTTTATTATTTATATGAAAGACATTATTTCTCATCATTTCACTTGGATATAGGAAAGAGAGCTCAAGGAGTAATATATATGTTTCCAAGTGATCACTCTTTTTATACCAATAAATTATCATGACTTGTATAAAGATTCTCAAATATTGATGTGGAACTCTTACACATACACCTTACAATTCTTTCAATACTCTTGATGTGTTGTATAACTTTGATATCTTTTGATATCAAGTATTTTTGATCTTCAAGGATTTTCATTTTTCTAGTAGACTCTATAATTGTTTTGGTTAGAAGTGTTGGTCTCAGATTGGTTTTGACAATTGAGTGTCAACACACTTAACCAATTTCTAAGTTGATGCTGAGTATGATATAAATGTCGAGCCACAATATGTGCCAAGTTAGAAATTCAACAAGTTCCAAGTGAACTTTAGGTGTTGAATAAGATTCAAGTGCTGAGTGATAAGTGATGCCGAGTCACTATAGGTGCTGAGCAAAGTATAGATGTCGAGTGAAACAAAGTTGCTATAGGAGCTGATTGAGACAAAATTCCTATATGTGCTAAACATTAGCAACCAGTAAGTGCAAAGCAACACATAATCAACATATCAGTTTGTGCCTTCACAAACTTAGATGTAAACCATATTTGAGCCAACTCAAGATGAATCTCAAAGGATCCAAAAGATAAGATCGAATTTTTTGGATTCCCTATGTAATCAACATGCAACCAATAAGAAAAATGGAGAAAGCATGCAACCAATAGGAAAAGTGTAAAGTTTTGAGTAGGAAAGATGGATGAATATTGATCATAGATTCATACCTAACCCTAAGACTTTGAAGCCTTTAAAAGGAGGTCAATACCCCATAATTCATGCGAGTGTAAGAGAGGTATATGGAATGCATGAGAGAGAATTATATGGGAGAATGCTACCAAAGTTTAGAAGGGTGTAAAGATTTAGACAAGGAAGAGTTACATTGCAGAATTCAATTGGTTAGAATAGAGTATTAGCACTTAGAGTAGAGACATATCAAATTAGGAAGGATTAGATTAGATTGAGTAGAACAAGGATCTAGAATCAGCGATTGAAGATTGTAAGTCATCATGTCAACACATTCTAATAATTTCTAGCTATTTTATTAGGAATGAAAATCCTATGGAGATAGGTTGGTCTAGCAGCAATATTGTAAATCCTTAACAAGATTGTAAATCCTTTAATAGGGTAACATTCCAAGTGAGTGTTTGTAAATCCTTTAATCGGGTTGCTTTTAATAGGGTGTAAAGCCTTTAACAGGGTAGGCCTTTTATAGGGCAGACCATTGGAAGTGGTCAAACTTTGTAACCATAAATGGTTACATATTGTTGCAGTGATAATTTGTGGGTGTCATCCCCACCCTAGTTTTACCTTCTCATTTTGGAGGGTTTCTGGGTGACCAAAATCTTGTGTTATATATTTTTCATGCATGTCTTTACTTTTATGTTAATTAGATATGGTAGATGCATGTGAATGATCTTAGTTAAAAGTTTTAGAGGTTAAATACTATTACTTCTAATTCACACCCCCTCTTAAAAGTAAATCTTTCGACCTGTAATTCCAACAATTGGTATTAGAGCCAAGTTCTCACAAGGAGAAGCTGTACAACTTAGAGAAAAGATCTGGAAATGGAAGTCTACAAAGTTGGGATGATCATAGAAAACTAGGTGATTGATATATAACTCACTCTACATACTTTGGAAGAAGCAAGAGAAGAACTGAGAAGAAGAGACATTTCCATAGTTGAGAATGATACATGATATAAGGAGATTGACACCTCAAATTTTTTTGCAAATGGAGATCCCAAAGAGTTTGATACAATGAGAAGAATAGAGCCCAAGAAGAAGAGATTAGAACTCTCAAGATTGAATGAGAATCTCAAGCCATGTTGCTTTGTGAAGTGACTGAACAAAAGAAAAGATCCATTAAAGATAAGGCTATGATAGAAAAGGACAAGTGAAACCTTGCTAATAGATTGGAAGAAAAGTTAATTGAGCTTGCAAGAATTTCCAACATGCAGCTAGACACCCTAAGTTAGATGATGAATGCACATCATGAACTGAATGTCAAGGATATTAAGATCGCCACACTGAAGATGAAAAATGAACAACTGCAAAATGACCTGAAAAGAGAGAAGGAGATTGCAGAGAGCTTCAACAAACCTAATATGGCCATCAAGTACTTTGAACAACTACTAAAATCACCAAGAGCCAGCAATGATAGTTTTGGACTAGGATACATCAACACTAAAAAAGGAGAGTCATCCAAGACTGCAAAAGAAATAAGTAACAAAGATAAGAACACTAAATGTACTTGTCATTTTTGTGGCAAAAAGGGACATACCTCTAATGTGTGTAGGAGCAAGAATGCTCATTGTCATGACAAACCTAAAAACATGGGTCACTGTCACAAGTGCAACAAGCAAGGACATCAAGCACATGACTGCAGGACTAGGACTATTAGAACACCAAGATTTGAAGGTCATTGCTACAATTGCAAGAAGTATGGACATAGAGCTTTTGAGTGTAGGTCAAAGCTTATATGGACACCTAATCAACCAGTAAGGAGAAACAATCATGGACATCACTATAATTGGGACAACAACACGAGGTATAGCTGTCACTACTATCAAGAATATGGACACATCCCTAAAATTTGCATAAGAACACATTTTAGTGGAAACTATAGCAGATGGCTTAGCCAAACTACATGCTTCTGTTGTTTAAAGACTAGTTATATTAGCAAAAATTGCCCAACAAAGTCAAAGGCACCCAAATTAGAGTTCAAAAAATGAAAAGGAAAGCTAGATGTTGAACACATTAGAGGAGAAATGAATAAAAAATGGAAAAAGAAAGATTGAAGCAACACATCCAATGAAGGGATCACTTCACCCAAAAAGGTCAAGTAGTTACACTTCATCTAACTAAGTAAAAGAAAGTATGTGGGACTGATATACAAAGCATTATCATACATCAGTTCCAAGACAAGCAAGTTCTGAAAAGAAGATAGATCAGCATGAATAGAGATGTAAAATTAAAATTTCAAGAATTCATAAGTGTTGCCAAGTTTCCTTTAGATGCCGAGTAAAATTCTAGTACATGTCAATTTAATTGCCAAAGTCAATAGAAACCAAATGATTAGTTGCAGTTGAGTTGGTAGTGGAAGTCGAGGGAAGGGAAATTTCAATTGAAGTTGAGTAAATGAAACTCCAGTGGATGTTGATTGGTTGAAAGAAAATTGAAGCCAAGTAATGTAGAAACACTTAAGAAGTTGAGTGGATAACTGCAAACACACTAAACATTAAATGCTAAAAAATAAGGGTATATGACCACATTTTGAACCATTTTTCTTCATTGCGAACAAAGAGAAAAGATGAAGAAGAGTGCAAAATTATTTCAAAGAAAAGAATCTAGCATATGAGCATATTTCAATAGAGATTCAGCTTGGTTTCATCAATTTCAAGGTATTTATACTAGCGTTGAGCTACACAGTTTTAAATTTCTTCGTGTTTAAACCCTAGATAGAAGAAATGGTCTCTAGTTCTAGGAAAACTTAGGAGAAAGAGCCATTTGAGGTCCACTTAGTGTAAAATGAAGTTAAACAACCTAATTTTTGGCCAATCCCTAAAGTTGCATATAAAAACAACCCAACCGAAGCCCTATTTGTTATTCCTCCTAAGGTAGTTATGGTCCAAGATGTTAGGAGATGTTATAATTGTAAGATTTGTGCTATATGAGACATGGAGATGAGGGAAGCCTATGATAGATTGTGTGAAAATGGAGTCTTGAAGGAAGAGTACCAAATCATTGAGAGGAAGGGTTTGACTCGTTCCCTAGAATTCCCCACTGTCTTCAAAATCAAATGGATTAAAATTGTGCTCAACAAGATTCATGATGGAAGTTTATGGTTAGAAGATGGCTCAATAAAAATATCAAAGAGGATTATCCATAGGGTAATAGGGTATCTAACCCTAGATCAGCCCAAAACTCTCAGAAGTGACTCCAAGGAAGCAATTGAGAAAAATATAAGAGCAAAATTGAACAAGAGAGGAATGACTATAGATATTATCCAAGATCCTCTTGTTGACTTTGTTGTTAGAGTTATTTCACACAAATTTTACCAATCTAGCAGACTCAACAATATTCCATGTATAGCAGTAGATTTTGGTTATAAATTAGTTAAGAAGGATCATACTTATGATCTTGTAGAATTGCAATTGCAACAAATCAATGAAAACCTAGGAGCAATAAGGAGAACTAAGGGAGCACAATGAAAATTTGGTGTAATTTTGATTTGTATATTTTTCTACATATAGAATGAATTTCCAACCTTTGGTAAAGTTACCTAGAAAACTAATAGGTCCATTATAGCTCAAGTAAATGAATACATTGAATAAATGAGAGCTAATTTTGAAACACTTATGACTAGCTATTTTGAGGATTTCAAGAAATCCATGAAAGAAAGACTAAGGATACCTGTTTCATTAGTTGAACAACATGTAAATGATGTATGTTTTCTTGTGGATATTGATTTTACTTATATTCAAGTAGCCATACCAAGGGTTACATGGCTAAGACCTCTTAGATATGAAATAAACATTGATGAGGCATCTACAACAATAACAAAATTGTTAGCAGAAGAAGTGGACAAGAGTGCACCACATTTTGGGATATATGATGTGGTAAGATCAAAGATGGATATGGAGTTGAAAACTGCCTCCACATTAAAGAAAAAAGATAAATTGGTGAAAAATTTAAAGGGTAAATTTGGAGAAGGGGTAGCTGAGGCAGGGGAAGAAGAATATGAAGAGGAAAATGATGATGATGATGATGAAAAAGGGCAAGAGCCATTAGCACTGACCCAAGGCATGGATAAGGATGTAGAGGAAGAATAAGGTGTTGAGTAGGAAGCACCTAAGGTTGAACCCAAGAAGAGAAAGGCACAAAAATAGCCTACAACAGAACCAAAAGCCAAGAAGAAAGCAACCAAGATTAGCTCGCCAAAGCCTAACACAAGGGCAGACACAAGGAAAAAAAAAAACAAAAAGTGGCCAAGGAATAGGAGAATGAGAAAGCTACACAACAAGGAGGGCCAACAGAAAAGAAGAGGAGAAAGTATGTTGCACCCCCAAAGTTAAATGAATAGAGAACAGAATCCGATAATGAGCAATTTAGAGTTGTAAGTCACACCACCAAATCTGATCTTGAAAATGTTTGTGATAACATTAGGGATAATGCATATTTAATTGGATTAAAGACCATTGATTTTAATAAGATATTAAGGAAAGAGCATAACATCGTGGAAGAATCTATGTACACTATGATGGCCAAGTTCAAGACTACTCCACTTGAACTTGATAATTCTATGCCTAAGGAGCTAAGTTTAATTTTTGAGAATAAATGTCATTATTGCCTATACAAATCCTATTTTGGTGAGTGTAGAGGAATCACAAAAAGTTTTAGCTGAAATAACTTAGGAGGTGAATACATAAGAACCACCTTCACAACCTCCTACAGCTACAAGTGGTCAATCACAAGAGCAAGCAACACAAGAAAAAACTCCTAAGGTTGACACTATAGTTACAATAACTACCAAGAAGCAAGCTAAGGAGAAGATAGTACAAAAAGATACCTCTAATCCTACAACACAAAGACAAGATGCACCTCCTCTAATCACTGTAATTGATCAATGTAGAAGTGAAGAAGATAAAGAAGAGGAGAAGATCCCTAAGGAGAGAGAGCAAGAGGTAATACAAATTCTAGTAAATTTTCCTACTACAAGGACTCCTACTAAGCACCTGAGCACTAACATGTAGTACCACTGCAAATTTTAGCACTAGGCTCAAGCTCTACCAAGGTAGCAAGGGTACTTCATTATGGATACCCTGCACTTGATGAAGAGATAGTCATACCAAGTTATGACTACAAAAAAATGAACATAGCACAGATAAATGAAGTGTAAGAGCACTAAAGAAGAAGAAGAGGCAGGAGATACTCAGAAATGAGTATAGACAAAGGAAAACATTGATAGAAATAAAAGACATCTTTCTTGATGCATTTAGCCTACTAGTACTTGAGGAAACAAAGCCAATCATGGAGCAACTGTCCAACATAGTGGACCAGGTTAAAAATGATGACCTTGATACCAATGTAAAATTATTGGAATGGTCTGAGAAAAGAGATTTCAAATAAAAGTGAATGAGAAGATATCAAGTGAAATAGCACTATCACAAGTTGAACTAGCTAAGAAAGTTGAGAAAGTGAAAATAATACTTGAGAACATATTCTCATTTTACTCCAAATTGTGTGACTCTTCATATTTCGCACAAGAGACTAGCCAGAGAATATTGAGCTTGGAGAGGAACCTTAACATATCAAGCACACAGCTACCTAAAGATCTAGCTCAAAGTGAGAAGCATTTTTCCACAATGCTTCACACCCAAAAAGAGTTAGTTGTATTAACAGTAGAAGAGGCTAATATTAAGGCCAAATTGATATAGATATAGTCTGCAATCACTCCACACATGGAGGTATTGCATAAAGAAATGGCCTATGCAGAAAATGTTTTGAAGAAAGATCCAAATATTTCTACATTAGAAGGTCTATTACATCTTACAACAGAAATAGCCATCTAGCACAAAGCACTGGAAATTTCCTTAGACAATTGGGATGCTACTCTGAAGATAATAATGGAGGTAAATAAAACATTTTTGGCTAAGTATTCCATTCATTCTTAGGAACCTTTGAAATAAGTGTCAAAAAGGGGGAGATATGGTAAAGATAGGAGATAGTAAGAATGGGGTAGATAATACATTATGTAGATAAATGGGGAGACATAATTTGGAGGAGATAAAAAATGAGACCCAAAGGAGAAAGAATACCCAAAGGGGGAGATATTCAATTTTTGAGTTTTTGAGGAGAGATAAGGATAAAGCCAAAAGGATACAAACACTACAAGGAGATGTGTGAAAGGGGGAGTAGAAACAAAGGGGGAGTACAAATAGAACAGAAATAGAGCAGAAAAAAATAGAAGCAAAAGAATAATAAGGCAGAAAATGGAAACAACATGAGACAAATCCAGCATAAGGAATTTTGGTTATAGAAATGGCACATCAGCTCAAGGGGAGTTGCATGTTTTTGAGGTATATAGTTTTCTACAAAATTTTGAACAAATTTTGAAGTTTTTTACATATGCCAAACATGATATACATTATACTCATAGAGATCAGATTTATAATGCTTAGTTAAGTGTTTTTTGAACTCATGTCAAAGGGGGAGATTGTTGGTCTCAGATTGGTTTTGAAAATTGAGTGTCAACACACTTAACCAATTTCTAAGTTGATGCCAAGTATGATATAGATTCCAAGCCATAGTATGTGCCAAGTCAAAAATTCAATAGGTGCCAAGTGAACTTCATGTTGGAATTTACAAATGGGAAGATTTACTTCTGAGAGGGGGGAAGTGAATTAGAAGTAACAACATTTAACCTTTAAAACTTTTTAACTAAGATCATTCACATGCATCTACCATATCTAATTAACATAAAAGTAAAGGCATGCATGAAAATAGATAACACAAGATTTTGATCACCCAAAAACCTTCCAAAATGAGAAGGTAAAACTGGGGTGGGGATGACACCCACAAATTATCACTGTAGCAATATGTAGCTATTTAAAGTTACAAAGTTTGATCACTTCCAATGGTCTGCCTTGTGAAAGGCTTTTCACCCTATTAAAAGTGGCCTGGTTAAAGGATTCACAAACACTCACTTGGAATGTTACATTGTTAAAGGATTTAGCACATTGTTGAAAGGCTTACAACATGGCTGTTAGACCAACCTATCTCCATAGGATTTTCATTCCTAATACAATGGCTATAATGTATTAGAATATGTTGACGTGATGACTTACAATCTTTAATTGTTGATTCTAGATCATTGTTCTGCTCAGTCTGATATGATCCTTCCTTGATTTGATATGTCTATGCTCGAAGTGCTAATGCTCTGTTCTAACCAATTGAATTCTACAATGCTGCTCTTTCTCTAAGTCTTTACTCCCCTCTAAAATTTTCTAGCATTCCATATATCTCTCTTACACACACATGAATTATGGAGTTTCGTCCTCTTTTTAAAGACTTCAAAGACTTAGGGTTAGTTATGAATCTATGGTCAATATTCATTCTTCTTTTCCCCCTCAATTCTTTTAGTTTTCCTATTGGTTGCATGCTTTCTCCATTTTTTAAATTGATTGCATGTTGATTACATAGGGAATGTAAAAGATTTGATCTTATCTTTAAGATTCATCTTAAGTCGACTCAAAAATGGTTTACATCTGAGTTGTGAAGGCACAAACTCATATGTGGATTCTATGTCACTCGACACTTGCTAATTACTGATGCTCGACACATATAGGAATTCTATCTCACTCAACATCTATAGTAAATATATCTTGCTCAACATCTATACTTTTCTCAGCACCTATAGTGACTCGATGTCACTTTTCACTCGACACTTGAATCTTGCTCAGCACTTGAAGTTCACTCAGCACCTATTGGATCTCTGGCTTGGCACATACTATAGCTCAACATCTGTATTGTACTTGACATTATCTTGGAAATTAGTTAAGTGTGTTGTCACTTAATTGTCAAAACCAATCTGAGACCAACAATCTCCCCCTTTGACATGAGTGTCAAAAACACTTAACTAAACATTATGAATTTGATCTCTATGAGTATAATACACATCATTTTCAGCATATGTAGAAAACTTCAAAGACTTGTTCAAAATTTTGTAGAAGACTATATACGTCAAAAACTTGTAACTCCCCCTGACCTGATGCACCATTTTTGTATCCAAAATAAGCTTGATTTTTCTCATGCTATTTTCATTATTTTCCTTATCATTCCTCTACTTCTATTTTAGTCTACTCTATTTTTACTCCCCATTTTTTTCTACTCCCCATTTTATACAACTCCTTTTAGTTATTGCATCCTTTTGGCTATACCTCCTTATTTCTCCTCATAACCCAAAATTTGAATATCTCCCCTTTTAGGTATTCTTTCTCCTTTGGATCTCATTTATTATCTCCCCAAAATTATTATATCTCCCCCTTATCTACATAATATCTCCCCCTTTTTGGACACTTATGTCAAAGGGTCATAAGAATGAATGGAATATTTAGCCAAAAAAAATTTATTTACCTCCATTATTATCTTCAAAGTAGCATCCCAATTGTCTAAGGCAATTTCCAGTGCTTTGAGCAGGATGGCTATCTCCACTACAAGATGTACTAGGCCTTCTAATGTAGAAATATTAGGATCTTTCTTTAAAACATTTTCTTCATAGGTCACTTCTTTATGCAATACTTCTAGGTGTGGGGTGATTGTAGACTAAATCTGTATTAATTTGGCCTTAATATTAGCCTCTTCTATTGTTAATACAACAAACTCCTTCTGGGTGTGAAGCATTGTGGAAAAATGCTTCTCACTTTGAGCTAGATCCTTAGGTATTTGTGTGCTTGATATTTTAAGGTTCCTCTCCAAGCTCAATATTCTCTAGCTAGTCTCTTGTGTGAAATATGAAGAGTCACACAATTTGGATTATAATGAGAATATGTTCTCAAGTACTATTTTCACTTTCTCAACTTTTTTAGCCAGTTCAACTTGTGATAGTGCTATCTCACCAGATATCTTTTCATTAACCTTCATTTGAAACTTTTTCTCAAACCATTCCAATAATTTAACATTGGTATCAAGGTCTTCATTTTGTACCTAGTCCACTATATTGGACAGTTGCTCCATAATGGGCTTTGTTTCATCAAGCACTGACAAGCTAAAGGCATCAAGAAAAATTTCTTTTATTTCTATCAATGCTTGCCTCTATCTATACCCATTTCAAAGTATCTCCTACTTCTTCTTCTTTTCAAGTGCCTCTAGCACTTCATTTATCTATGCCAAGTTCATTGTCTTGTAGTCATAGCTTGGTATGACTATCTCTTTATCAAATGCAAGGTCTCCATAGTGAATTACCCTTACTACCTTGGTGGAGCTCAAGCCTAGTGCTGAAATTTGTAGTGGTACTGCATCAGTGCTTGGCCACTTGGTAGGTGTCCCTATAGTAGGAAAATTAACCAATGTCTATATTGCCTCTTGCTCTCTTTCGTTGGGGGTTTTCTCCTCTTCCTTTTCTTCTTTACTTCTACCTTGATCAATTATGGTTTTTAGAGGAGGTGCACCTTGTCTCTGTTTTGTAGGATACTTTTGTCCTGTCTGCTCCTTTGCTAACTCTTCAGTAGTTGAAGTTATTGTCACTATGGAATCAACCTTAATAGTTGTGTCTTGTGTTGCTTGCTCTTTTAGTTGATCACTTGTGGCTATAGGAGGTTGTGAAGGTGGCTCTTGTGTATTCAGATTCTCCTTGGTAATTTTAGCTTCAGCCTTCTATAACTCTTCTACACTCACCAAAATAGGATTTGTACACAATTGTGATTGAAATGTTGTTTGGTGAAGGATCTTTTTGAGATCCTCTACAATTAGTGGATTAATGTTCTAACCTAAGGTTTTAGGAACATCCTTCACAATTATATTTTTTGTAGATGTAGGTGGTGCATGTGGAGAACTTGGTGGTTGTAATTGTGTGTCTTGGTCACTCTGTTCTTATTGCTGCTCCTTAGCTATTGCCTCATCACCTTTCTATGTTTTCTCCTCCACTGTAACCTCTTATTTCTCTTTCTCTCCTTCTTTCTCCTTTTCATTTTCCTCTTCCTCTTCACCAGTATTCCTTCCCTCAAAGGGATCTTCTTGTCCTTCTTTGACAATAGTCAACCCATAAATCAATTTCCACATTTGTGTGGACTTCTTTACAACATCCTCAATTTTATTCTATAGAATGTTGAAGGCTCTATATTTGGGTGTAAATTTTCTCCCATGTTTCTTGCTAGCCTTACTTATTTGACCTTTTGTGAGGTCAAGCATTACATGAGCCAATGTTGACTCCCTTATTTCCTTCTCCATGCTTAGGCAATAATGCCATTGATTTTCAACAATAGAGCTTAGCTCCTTAGGCATAGAATTATCAAGTTCAAGTGGAGTAGTCTTGAACTTGGCCATCATAGTGTAGATAGATTCTTCCACTATGTTTTTCCCTTCTCTACTCAACTTATTAAAATCAATATCTTTTAATCTTGATAGATCTTCATTATCCCTAATATTATAACAAATATTTTCAAGATCAGATTTGGTGATGCAACTTACCACTCTGAATTGCTCATTGTCAAATTTTGTTTTCTCTTCATCTAACTCTGGGGGTGTAACATATTTTCTTCTTTTATTTTTTTTCTAGCCCTCCTTTCTCTGCAGCTTTCTTCTTCTTTTGTTCTTTGGCTACCTTTTTTGTAGCCCTTGTGCTTGCCCTTGTAGTAGGTTTGGATAAGCTCAGCTTAGCTTCTTTCTTCTTCCCTTTGGGCTATGTAGCAAGTTGTTTCTGTGCCTTTCTTTTCTTAGGTTCAGCCTTGGGTGCTTCCTACTTGACACCTTCTTCTTTCTCTGCATCCTCACCCATGCCTTGGGTTAGTACTAGTGGTTCTTTTCCTTTTTCTTCTTCATCATCATCAACCTCTTCATCTTCTTCCTCCTCTATAGTACCTTCTTCAAATTTAGCTTGTAGCTTCTTCACAAGTTTGACCTTTTTCTTCAATTTGTAAGTTTTCTTTAACTCCATGTCTACTTTTGATCTTACAACATCATAAGTCCCAAAATGTGGTGCACTCTTGTCTACTTCTTCTGCTAACAATGCAGTTATAGCTATCGATGTCTCATCTATATTTATCTCATATCCAAGAGGTCTTAGCCATGTAACCTTTGGTATGGCTGCTTGAATATAGGTATAATCAATATCTAGAAGAAAATGTACATCATTTACATGTTGCTCAAACAATGAAATAGGTATCCTTAATGTCTGTTTCATGGATTTCTTAAAATCTTCAAAATAGCTGGTCATAAGTGTTTTAAAATTAGTTCCCATTTGTTCAATGTATTCTTACACTTGGGCTACTATGGACCTATTTGTTTTCTAGCTAAGTTTACCAAAGGATGGAAATTCATTTTGTACATAGAAAAATATATAGATCAAAATTGCACAAAATTTGTATTGTGCTCCCTTGGTTCTCCTTATTGCTCCTAGGTTTTCATTGATTTGTTGCAATTGCAATTCTACAAGATCATAAGTATGATCCTTCTTAATAATTTGTAACCAAGATCCACTGCAATGCAAGGTACATTGTTAATTCTATTGGATTGATAAAACTTGTAAGAAATAACCCTAATAGAAAAGTCAACAAGAAGGTCTTGGATAATATCTATAGCCATTCCTCTCTTGTTCCATTTGGCTCCTGTGTTCTTCTCAATTTCTTCTTTAGAGTCACTTCTAAGGTTCTTAGGCCGATCTAGGGTTGGATACCCTGTTACTTTATGGATGATCCTCTTTGATATCTTTATTGAGCAATCCTCTAGCCATAAAATTCCATCATGAATCCTACTCAAAACTATCATTATCCATTCAATTTTAAAGATAGTGGGGAATTCTAGGGCACAAATCAAACCCTTCCTTTCAATGATTTGGTACTCTTCCTTCTAAACTCCATTTTTGCACAACCTATCATATGCTTCTCTCATTTCCATGTCTCCAATGGCTCCTATCTTGCTGTTGTAACATCTCCTAACAGCTTGGACCATAACTACTTTAGGAGGAATAATAGATAGGGCTCCAGCTAGGTTGTTTTTGTATGCCACTTTAGGGATTGACGAAAAATTAGGTTGTTTTAATCTATTTGAAACTAATTGGACCTCAAATGGCTCTTTCTCCTAAGGTTTCCTAGAATTGGAGGCCATTTTATTCTATCTAGGGTTTTAAACATGAAGAAATTTAAAATTGCATAGCTTGGCACTAGTGTAAATACCTTGAATCAATGAAACTATACTAAATCATTGTAGAAATTGGCTCAAATGCTAGATCCTCTACTTTGAAATTTTTTCACACTCTTCTTCATCTTTGCTGTTTGTTTTTGATGAAGAAAAATGGTTCAAAATGTGATCATATACACTTATTTTGTAGCATTTAATGCTTAGTGTGTTTACAGCTATCCATTCGACTTCTTAAGCATTTCTACATTACTTGGCTTTCATTTTCCTTCCACCATTCAACATATACTAGAGTTTTCCTAACTTGGATTCAAATAAATTTCTCTTCACTCGGCTTCTACTACCAACTCGGCTGCAACTAATCATTCAGCTTCTACTAACTTTGGCAATCATCTCAGCATGTGAGGGCAACTTTTTTTATTCGAAAATATTGGTGAAAACTTGAAGTTTTAACTTTGCATCTTTCTTCATACTGATCTATCCTTTTCAATACTTACTTGTCTTGGAACTGATGTATGATAAATCTTTGTATATCAGTCTCGCATACGTTCTTTTACTTAATTAGATGAAGTGTGACCACTTGACCTTTTGGGTGAAGTGATCCCCTCATTTGATGTGTTTCTTCCATCTTTCTTCTTTCATGTCTTATTCATTTCTCCTCTGATGTGTTCAACATCTACCTTCTCTTTTCCTTTGTTGAATTTTGAGTTGGGTGCCTTTGACCTTATTGGTTAGTTCATGCTGGTATGACCAGTCTTCAAACAACTGAAGTATGTAGTTTGGCTAAGCCATTTGTTGTAGTTTCCACTGAAATGTGTTCTTATGCAATTTTAAGGGATGTGTCCATATTCTTGATAGTAATGGCAGCTATACCTAGTGTTCTAGTCCCAATTGTAGTGATGTCCATGATTATTTCCCCTTGCTCACTGATTAGGTGTCCACATAGGCTTTGATTTGCACTCAAAAGCTCTATGTCCATACTTCTTGCAATTATAGTAGTGACCTTCAAATCTTGGTGTTCTGATAGTCCTAGTCCTATAGTCATGTTCTTGATATCCTTTCTTGTTGCACTTGTGACAATGACCCATATTATTAGGTTTTTCATGTTGACGGTTTTTCTTGCTCCTACACACATTAGAGGTATGTCCCTTTTTACCATAGAAATGACAAGTAGGTTACTTCTTTCTTCTGTTGTCTTGGATGACTCTCCTTTTTTAGTGCTAGTGTATCCTAGTCTTGAAGTATCATTATTGGCTCTTGGTGATTTCAATAGTTGTTCAAAGTACTTGATGGGCTCATTAGTTTTATTGAAGCTCTCTATAATTTCCTTTTCTCTTTTCAGGTCATTTTGCAGTTGTTCATTTTGCATCTTCAATGTGGAGATCTCAATATCCTTGACATTCTATTCATGATGTGTATTCATCATCTAACTTAGGGTGTCTAGCTTCATGTTTGAAATTCTGGCAAGTTCAATTGACTTTTCTTCCAATCTGTTAGCAAGGTTTCTCTTGTCATCTTCTAGCATAGCCTTATCTTCAATGGCTCTTTTCTTCTGTTCAGTTACTTCACAAAGCATCATGGCTTGTGATTCTTGTTCAATCTTGAGATTTTTGATCGCTTCTACTTGGGTTCTATTCTTCTCCATTAGGTCTACTATTTTTACATCAAACTCTTTGGAATCTCCATTTGCAAACAATTTTGAGGTGTGTGTGTGTCATTCTTAGCTATGGAAATCTGTCTTCTTCTCTTTAAAGATTTTCTCATTTCTTCCCTAGCTTCTTCCAAAGTATGTAGAGAGAGTTGTATATCAATCACCTAATTTTCTATGACCTTCCAAAGTTTGTATACTTCCATTTCTAGATCTTTTCTCCAAGTTGTAAGGCTCCTCCTTATGAGAACCTTGCTTTGATACCAATTGTTAGAATTCACAAATGGAAAGATTTACTTCTTGGGGGGGGGGGGTGTGAATCAGAAGTAACAATATTTAACCTTTAAAACTTTTAAACTAAGATCATTCACATGCATCTACCATATCTAATTAACATAAAAGTAAAGACATACATGAAAATAGATAACAAAAGATTTTGATCACCCAGAAACCCTCCAAAATGAGAAGGTAAAACTGGGGTGGGGATGACACCCACAAATTATCACTGCAACAATATGTAACTATTTAAGGTTATAAAGTCTGACCACTTCCAATGGTCTGCCCTATGAAAGGCCTACCTTGTTAAAGGTTTTTCACCCTGTTAAAATATTTAGCTCCTTGTTGAAAGGCTTATAACATGGTTGTTAGACCAACCTATCTCCATAGATTTTCATTCCTAATACAATGGCTATAAAGTATAAGAATATGTTGACCTGATGAGAATTACAATCTTTAATTGTTGATTCCAGATCCTTGTTCTGCTCAGTCTGATTTGATCCTTTCTTGATCTGATATGTCTTTGCTCGAAGTGATAATCCTTTGTTCTAACCAACTAAATTATGCAATTCTGCTCTTTCTCTAAGTCTTTACACCCCTCTGATCTTTTATAGCATTCCACATATCTCTCTTACATGTGCATGAATTATGGAGTTTCATCCTCCTTTTAAAGACTTTGAAGACTTAGGGTTAGGTATGAATCTACGATCAATATTCATTCTTCTTTTCCCACTCAATTCTTTCACTTTTCCTATTGGTTGCATGTTGATTACATAGGGAATGTAAAAGATTCAATCTTATCTTTAAGATCCTTCAAGATTCATCTTAAGTTGGCTCGAAAATGGTTTACATTTGAGTTTGTGAAGGCACAAAATCACATGTTGATTCTATGTTACTCGACACTTACTGATTGCTGATAGTTGACACATATAGGAATTCTGTCTCATTCAACATCTATAGTAACTCTTTCTTGCTCGACATCTATACTTTTCTTGGAACCTATAGTGACTCGACATCACTTATCACTCAACACTTGAATCTTTCTTGGCACCTAAAGTTCACTCGACACTAATTGAATCTTTGGCTTGGCACATACTATAGCTAGACATCTATATTATACTCGACATTATCTTGGAAATTGGTTAAGTGTGTTGTCACTCAATTGTCAAAACCAATCTAAGACCAACACTTCAGGTTTCGAGCAAGATTCAAGTGCCGAGTGATAAGTGATGCCAAGTCACTATAGGTACCAAGTAAAGTATAGATGTCAAGCAAAATAGAGTTTCTATAGGAGTCAAGTGAGACAAAATTCCTATATGTGCTGAGAATTAGCAACCAATAAGCATTGAGTAACACAGAATCAACATATGAGTTTGTCCCTTCACAAACTTAGATGTAAACAATTTTTGAGCCAACTTAAGATGAATCTCTAAGGATCTAAAAGATAAAATCAAATCTTTTAGATTCCTTATGTAATCAGCATGCAACCAATAAGAAAAATCGAGAAAGCATGCAACCAATTCAAAAAGTGTAAAGTTTTGAGTGGGAAAGATGGATGAATACTGATCGTAGATTCATACCTAACCCTAAGACTTTGAAGCCTTTAAAAGGAGGTCAATACCTCATAATTCATGCAAGTGTAAGAGAGGTATATGGAATGCATGAGTGAGAATTATATGGGAGAATGCTAATGAAGTTCACAAGGGTGTAAAGATTTAGAGAAGGAAGAGCTGCATTGTAGAATTCAGTTGGTTAGAACAGAGTTTTAGCACTTCAAGAAGAGACATTAGATCAACAAGGATTAGATTAGATTGAGCAGAACAAGGATCTAGAATCAGCAATTAATGATTGTAAGTCATCAGGTCAACACATTCTAATACTTTCTAACCATTGTATTAGGAATGAAAATCCTATGGAGATAGGTTGGTCTATTAGCCATATTGTAGATCCTTAACATGATTGTAAATCCTTTAACAAGGTAACATTCCAAGTGATTTTTTGTAAATCCTTTAACCAAGTCGCTTTTAATAGGGTGTAAAGCCTTTAATAGGGCAGACCATTGGAAGTGGTCAAATTTTGTAACCATAAATAGTTACATATTGCTATAGTGATAATTTTTGGGTGTCATCCCCACCTCGGTTTTACCTTCTCATTTTGGAGGGTTTCTAGATGACCAAAATCTTGTGTTATTTATTTTCATGCATGTTTTTACTTTTATGTTAATTAGATATGGTAGATGCATGTGAATGATCTCAATTAAAAGTTTTAGAGGTTAAATACTGTTACTTCTAATTCATCCCCCACCCCCCTCTCAGAAGTAAATCTTCCCACCTATAATTCCAACAAGAAGTAGCTAATAAGATCCTATTTTCTATGTTTTTATATAGAACAAGTTTCACAATAAAATTTCTTGGTTTTGTTCTTAGCCTAGGAATCTTCAAAAGAAATTGACCATCCTTCCTTAAATTTCACTTTCATTCCCCCTATATGTTGATGATGCTTGAAGGAAAATTAAGATCTTACCTAGGCTAAGGCCTATAATTCTTCTAGCATTTTTCCAATATTGACCCACTCTTCCTACAAATTTAATCAGTTCAATAAGAATGATAAAAACTCTCTTATTAATTTAAACATTAATCGGATTACAATAGATTTTTTTTTATTTAGTTATCTATATATACATATATTTAAATTATGTTCCAGTCTATGTTGGGAGCTATAACAAGAGAAATAATTTGTTTAAGATTTTCATGAGCAATGATTCCCTCAAAATATCCTAGTTCATAATTCATTCCTTGGCTTCCACTAGAAACCTGAGTTGTCCAGTATGAACTTGTCAGACATGTATATTTGATGCAAGTGTCAACTTATTCAAATAAATTATATTTAACAACCCTTATTATAGACAAAAAAAAACTATAATTGTATATATTTTTGATAACTTTACTTTATTTTAGTTCTACACTTTTTTAGTTGTGAGCCTTAAATTGTATTTCTAAAGCATTTTCAAACCCTACTTTAAATACTATATCCTAACTTCAAACTCAAACTGTAATCTAAGTTCTCAAACTAGATCTAATGTTACAATCCTAACTAAAAACTCAAACCCTTATCTATCTAGAAATGCCACCCTTTAATCTAACTCAAAATCTAACATGTAAAATTTTAGGTAATTAAAAATTCAAACCCTAATTTCTTTAACTCAAACTCTAATGTAATTTAGAATTGAAAACTCAAACTGTTTTTAATCTAAATGAAATCCTAATCAAACCCTAATCTAACACATTAAACCCTTTAAGTCTAACCTAGGTACTAATATTTAATTGGACTAAAGTCTTGAAAACTCAAGTTCCCTTTAACTCTAACTCTAACTCTCATATGTATGTGATTGTATAAATTTTATTGATATGTACATGTTACAAATTATCTAGACATGTGATGTATGTGATTACATATATCTTTTAATTTAAATAAAAAATTGTTTGTACTAGACTTAGACAGAGATGTGTACATGTTATATGTACGTATATATACAATTTAAAAATTTTATATAAAGTCGCTCCATCAAATGTTGTATAGATATGGCTTTTACATGATCAACTTGCTCATCATCCTACTGTGGCTCCTACTATGGATCCTACTATAGCTCTTGCTACAACTCCTATTGTGGTTCCTATTGTGGCACTTGATGCGGTTCCTGTTGCAGCACCTAATGCAATTCCTATTCTAGCTCCTTGTGTAGTTCATTGTATTTCTCATGGTTGGGCTTATGATGCAACTTGTGGTGGGGCTCCAATTGTGCCTCGTCATAGGGCTCATCATGGAGCTCATATTGTGGCTCCTAATGCGACTCCAGGTGGTGTAGGTCCTAGCATGGCTCTTGGTGCAACTCCTATTAGAGGTCTTACACCTGCAGGTCCTACTATAGGTCCTACACTTGCAAGTCCTACTGGAGGTCCTACTACACCACTTCCACACATCGATATTTATGCATTATTTGCATTTTTAGAGTAGGAGGTTGCTAGATTACAATAGTCTATATTGTCCCTTGATGATGGTCTATACAGAGACATAGGTTCTACTATATGTATGAGTTTACAAGATTTGACTACTAGATTTAGAGCTCACCATTCATATATCCCTAACATATTTGCTTCCATATCTAAGGAGCTTAGGGCTGAGATTTTAGGAGATGCATCTTTTGATGACATCAAGAGAGTGGCCCCCAAAGACATCATCAAACAAGATCTCTTTCCATCATACAAGGGTACATAGGGTAGGGTGAGAGGCTACCAAGTCACATGTTGTAGAGATCCTATTATTGCTAGCATGATCTATCCTCATTTTTTAGTTTCACATGGTCGTTATCCTAATAACAACCAGATACATCTTTATTTTGCACAACATTTTATGCTGAGTTTTGCATAGGGCTCAGTGTCAACTACTTAGATATTCCAGATTATTGTGGACAAGGGCATGGTTGGATCGCAAATCATGACTAGTATCATAGTGCATAGCATCTACCACCTCCAAATGTGAGATAATTCGTTGGACAGAGATTGCCTCTAGTGACTCCAACACATGTGCCTATTGCAGATAGAGTTGTCATTGCTTCCCAGAGGGGAGCAATTGATAGTATTGGACATATTACATCTACAATTGCTAGTATTACATATGATTCTCTTGGTCATTATATTCATAGTTAACAAAGTCATCCAGGTCGACCATCTATAGAGGCATCTAGTAGCAGTTTAGGAACCTCCTCTAATGAGGCATATAGAGCTACTAGATTACTAGTACCAAGTGATGTTCATGATCTTTTAGGACAACATGCACATATGGATTTAGCATTGTATTTTTTGGAGGATCTATTGCACAGTATCACTTATATTTCTGATACATAGGGGATGTCAATTCACTTAGTGATGGATGCCATTAGACACCATCAGAACCCCATAGTTCCACAAGCATAGACCACACCAGCGATAGTCGATACACCTATGCATAGCTCACATCATTCTACACCAAGCTCATGACACTCTATAGATGGCTTGGGAATATGTTTTGGAGATGTTAGGATCATAGTTGAGGGCCTTAATAATTTTGTTGAGTAGTTATGAGGGCTTTCTAAGATTGATACCAGTCCAAGCATGGGATTATCATCATACATGGACATGTTATTTGGACCCAACATTGATTCTAAACCATTACCCAACTAGTTACATAGTCCACTTCACTAATCATTACTAGCAGTTAGAGATTGTGGTGCTAAGGGCAGTTTAGTACATGTTAGAGTTTCAAGAGATGATACCAGAGTATTAGGACACATTGATGTTTTAGGCAGTAGAGGTGCATCGGTAGATGATATGATGGAGTTTTCTTCAGATCATCCGCCACCTCTGGAGATCTAGGTACACACACATATATAAATATATAATTTATTTTTAAATTAAAATATATGAAATTAAAAAATTCAGCTCAGATAGATATTTAATTTAAGAACTATAATAAATCATGTAGGCATAGGTCGGCGAGCACATGATTACATCTAGTGTTGAGTTAGGGCATGTACATCAGAGAGATGATTCTATTGGGGCACCCAGTAGTGCTCAGGTACAAGTTTTAAATAGTTTGTAAAGTTATTTATGTTTCAAACTAGATATATGCACTCATATTTAATTTGAACATGCACGCACACACATACACACACACACACACACACACACACCTCTGTGTGTGTGTTTGTGTGTGTTTGTAGATAGTTCTAATGTATATATATAAATACTATAGGGCTCGATTGATGCACCTTAGCAATAGGATGTATAGTAGACTCGATTAGAGGGTCATTCTATTCGTATACATCTTGAGGGGTTCCTCTAGTAGTGGTAGATTTATATATTAGATGCATGCACACATATATTGGAGAGTTTGTATATATTCTAGAGACTTACATACACATGTATTTTAGTACCTCAATGGCATACGTACATGTTTCACAATTTATTTAACTATTTAGTACTTCAGTAGTTGGATGGTCACATGTATATGACTTTTTATATTGTGTTACATGTATACATGTTTATTCGAGACTTACAGTTTGCACATGTATGCATTTTAGTATCTATCCTATATTAGATGTAGATGTTTATTCTTGAGACGTACATGTACGTGTATTTTTTAAAATTTTAGTAGAACATTCTTCATCAATTAGATTATAGATTTTAAACTTTAGATTTTATTGTGATCATTATAAAACTTTATTGTGAACATATTTAAACTTTAGATTTTAGATTTTATTCTGATCATTATAAAATAATTAAATAATCAAATTTGTTAAATCAATTAGTACGAAGTTAGAAGGATACATATGTGTTAAATTAAATTAGCAATTAGTAGGGCTAAAGATAAATATTAGTTTTATGTGGATAAAAATATGTTCTAGAACTAGGTAAGCCAGTACATTATTTTTAAAAACTTTTACAAAATATAATATTTAAAAACACATTAATAAACTAATTTAAACTAAGAGTATGGCCCTACAATAAACTAACATTAATATATATATTTTTTAATAAACTAATGATAACTAAGAACTTATGATTGTACAATTTTAAAAACACATTTAATTCAAGATGAAATTCAATAGTTTAAAAAGAAGTTGATAAAAGAATTTAAAAGAGCATATTAAGTTATCTTTGATACATATCTATCTAATGATTGTGTAAGTTCTGGACAACTAACTTACATAGATCAAGCCTATTTAGATTAAGTTATTGTTAAATTTATCCATGGTATGTAATTAATATTATTAATTTATGTAATTTTTTAATAAACTAATGATAGCTAAGAGTATGATCAGATAACTAAAAACACATTTAATTCAAGATGAAATTCAATAGTTTGAAAATAAGTTGATATTTAAGAATTCTAACATATTAAGTTATCTTTGATACATATCTATATCTAATGATTGTGTAAGTTCCAACTAACTTGTATTGCCTATTTATATTAAGTTGTTATTATTAAATTCATCCATAGTAATTAATATTATTAAAATATATGTACATTTAAAAACACATTAACAAACTAATAAACTAAGAGTTATGACCTTGTACAGTAAACTAACAACTTTAAATTAATTCAAATTATTATAAAATAAATCTCAAAGGTCAGTTCAACCATGATGTACACTTATAACATGTAATATCTTCTCATGATCTTCACTATCTAGTCTCCACTTGCGACGTACATGTTTAAGTTTGACTAGATGTAGACAAACCCGGATAGCAACGACTAGGTGGCTGTATTGTAAAACCTTGTTGTTAGGTTGATAATCAACAAAGTGTATTCCATGTTGGACTATTTTGTCTTGCTTCAAATATGTTCCCTTTATCACAACAAAACCTACACCACAAATTTAAATATTTTAAAATTTGATAGATATAAAGTTACCGAGATATATATATTTATTCATATGTGTATGTACACATATGTATGTATAATACCTATGGGGAACAACATTCCATCACTTTCTTCAGGATCATATAACTTTGTCCTCACTACAGTACATCGCAATAAATAATAACTGACACTTTCATGATTTCTAGGCTCAACAATCACTACAAAGACATCTCCTACATAACAAGTATACATACATGTGTACAATATATATAAGACAGTTCAAATTGATAATTAAATAACAAGTTCAAATTAACTAACAAGTTGAGATTAATTTTTATAATACTTACCCACTTTTACCATTATAATCATCAGAAATCAATGGAATATCATCAAAATTTTCATCATCTTTATCAAATGTATCGGTAACATCAAGTGGTACTAAAATCCATGCACTTATATATCCATGTGTTTGATTGATGCATTCTTGATAGTCTTCATCAATGCAACTATCACAAAAAATGAGTTTTCTCTTGTCTTCAATGTCCAATTGCAATTATTTGTACTCATGATTGAATGTAAGCAATGTGTCTTTTCTATCCTCTTGCAACCATGCTTGTTTTTTCTATTAACACCTAAAAGTTCATTAAATTGAAAATATAGATAGATTAAATTTAAACTTCAATGAATTGAAAGATAACACTTAACAATAAAATTTTATAACTTAATTTCATAAAAGTTAAACAGATGTACACATCCATACCTGTTATCTTCCAAAAGACTCTATATGGTACTTGTCAACTTGTTGTTGATGATGTCCCAACTTCTGATGCAAAATGTGTCTTACACCATTCAACAACATCATGTGCATCATTTACACAAACTCCCTGATAATTCATTTGATACTTTCATAGAGCATGTTTGATGCAAGTTCCAACACCATCATGTTCACCTTTTCCATGGCCACTCTTAAAGAAATTCCATATGTGTTTTATATTCTCATTGCGATGATATCTACATAATGCATAAAATGGTCTAGATGATTTCAACTGTGGCACATCCATCAAACCAAACATAATGTTTTATCAACATTTATGTCTCTTTCTTTCAAATAAGAAAAGAACATATTGAAGCAATGTTCTACATAGTGAATGTCATGTTCTTTATCATCACTTATATGAAAATGATATTCCTTTTTAATTACTCATGCTTGAATTGTACTCTGAACACCATCCAAATCTAACTGTCCATGTCTATAACAAACATGTACCATAATAGTGACCTACTTAGAAAAGAAATAATCTGATTGAATTGCTTTCTGATGAACAAGGAATAGTTCTCTACAAAAAAAACAACTAATACAATCATTCCAAGTGGGAAATTATCTCTCAAAGCTTGAAACTGTTGTGCTTGCCACTTTGCAAAAAATGCATGACGAATATAACATTGAATCAAATTCTTAAATCTGTCCATAAATGTTAGAATAGGTAACTCCTCTTCAACACATTCCAATCTTTTTGTCTCTTTCCCAAACTTTGTTTCATTCTTCACATGTAACTTTTGCAATTCAATTTTTTTGTTACATCAATATTTTCAATTTTCAAAGGAAATAGAGCCAATTCACCACATGTTTCACATAATCCTTTGATGCAATTTATTTGACCAGTTGGATCATCTATTTTGTCACATAGAATGGATGATATAAAATCACTTCTCCTACTAGGAGGAGCAACATGAAAACCATATGTATCTTCTAAAAACTTTCAAAATGCTTGATAGTGGAGATCAAACTCAAACAATTTTTTTGACCTCACAAAGTATGGCTTCAATTTTTCAAACAACATTTGCCCAACTTTTACATTAGGATGTTCACTATAAAACAACACATATAACTCATGTTGTGTTGTGTCCAACCAATGTTTTGTATGATGCTCATACAGACCAAATGCAATCCAATGCTTGATAACATCTCTACTATTTGATGAAGGATGAGTGTTATCAATCCAAAATGATATGAATAAATTTTTTAATAACTCTTCAATCCTATCAGAACGAGGTTCTCTACACATGATTGCCCAATTGCCCTCCATAGTACTGTCATCCACAATTAATCTTTTCTTAACATATTGTCTCATTGTTTTCCTACTAAAACCCATTTCAGACAAAATTGAAGATATGTGTCTATTTTGGGTCATATTCTTATTTACAACAAACATCAACATCACTTTTCTTTTCATAGACTTATCTTTAGTTTGAGAGTGTTTTCCTATGTTTCTCAAACCTTGTTTAACATTTTTAATCACATCAATTTGCATGTTAGAAAATCTTCTCTGCTTTGATGTTGTGTCTACACCTAAAAATTTCAATGCCTCCTGCAACTTCTTTTGTGTAAGCAAAAGTGAAAGCAACTGAGCTTGTTCAAGTGTTTTAGTGTTATCAAATTTAGTCATAATTTCTCTTATCTTCTTATTAATTGACCTTTTCTTAGACAAACTTAAGGGCTGAACAGTAGCTACAAGTCTTCTCAATTTATCCGCATCTATTTTAAGTAAATGACCTATTTTTTTATGAGAAACACCATTCTTTACACATTGGGAAATATTTAGGAGTTCCTCCATACCAATTCCTGCACCTGATCTTGACCCTTCTTTGACTTTTGTTACTAGAATTTCTACAAGGAGCGATCTTGAGCCTTCTCCAACATTCATTGTTTGAGATTCTACAAGGAAAGATTCTAACCTTTCTTCAACTTCTATTATTTGAACCTCTGTAGGGAGTGATCTTGAATCTTCTTCAACATTCATTATTTTAGATTCTATAGAGAGATTTCCTAACTTTTCTCCGATATGCACTTCTTCTACTTCTGTTGAGCCTTCTTCAACATTTCCTTCACCTTGTTGGTTGTCTGCAACAAATTTATAAATAAATCAAATTAGATAAAAAATAAGATTGAAACATAATTAAATTTAAGACCATAAAAAATGAATTAATATATATAATTACATACCTTGTTTAATTCGATGATAATGTGCAACAGTCTTCTAAAGATTTCGTTGTTCTGCTTCATCAGATCTCTTCCATGGATATTTTTTTTGCCTTCCTTTCTTGTTTCCCATTATAAAATCATAAAAAAAAATTACCCCTTGCCTCAAGATAAATTTCATGCAATAACTATATAAAAATGTCACCTAGTATGGCTTCGCAGTATGGCTTCACATTATTTTAAAAATGACCTATCTATTGCTCATGTCAGCATTTTTTTGAATGTTCATGCAAACATCAACAATGTGATATGTTTAGGCAAACATTTTAAATTGAATTGTTGGCTATCGAGAAACTTAGGGGTGTGTGTTTGTTGTGAACACATGTTCGCAGCAAAGCCATCAAATATGTTCGTAGCATATAGTATGTTTGCAATGAATAATATGTTCATAGCGAACATGTCAAATTACAAATTTTTGACCTCTTTTTTGAAAATTTAAAATTAAAATTGGCTCTTTTGACACCCAAAATTGAAAATGATTGATCTCCTACTATAAAATTAAAAAATGCCAACTTGTGCTACTCAGAGTAAGCTTTCCAATGACTATAATTGTAATACATATTTTATTCATTACAAATATGAGTTTAAGTCATTATAGGTTCATTACCGATTGAACATCAACTGACTTTGACACTTCAGGAAAATTAGTAAATTAGGTCAATTTTTTTTTGAAAAATATCTAGGAAATAAGTTATTGAGATAGCTTTCTATTAAAAAAAATTAGATTTATGATAATTTGTGTTCAAGTTATCTGTGTCAAAATGAACATATGTCTGAATTACAATTGGTGTCACTTCAAAACTTCATAAACTATACAATATTGAACCAAATTGAATCAAACCAAATGCATCCTCTAGATATTGATGTTACAAATCCAACGTCGAAAGAATTACCTCATTATCTTTTCTAGAAAAAAAGTTATGTGTGTCAAACAGATTGTCACTCTTTAAAAATATTGAATTTTAACAATACCATTTTTCAGAGGAGAAGAAAAAATTGACATAAATAATTTTTTTAAAAATATGGTTACAAAGTAGGAACAGAGCACTACAAATCACTAGTTTATGTTATCTTGAAATTATTCATAGTTTTAGAGATATAGTTACTTGAACATGAGGTTTGTTTCAAAAATATTGATTTCAGTGTCAAATTTGGTCAAAAAGTGGAACCCATTATTGTGGGATCACCCAATGTCATCTTGATTTCTATTGTGTGCATGGTAATCCATAAATTGTGCCAAGCTAGTGCACTTGGTTAATCATTCAAGATGTTGACTAATGGGAATGTACCTAAGAACCTTGTGAGGCACCTTTTTGTTATTTGATTTGGCCAATATCCACTAATATGATAATCGGGGCATTATTTTGCAAATTCATGTTGTTTATGATATAGAATGTGATCATTAGGACACGCATGTATTGTCTGATACTTCATTCCAATTTGATTCATAATAGTAGATAATTCTCAGTATGAAAAAAGCATAATTTTTTATGGTGGTAACAAAAACTCACTTATCAACCTACAACAACAAATATGAATTGTTAATATAATGAATAGTAAAGGTATGCTAACATTGAAGATAACAAAAATGGCATAGCTTAGCATACATGACATTGCTACATTGGATAAACCATTCATAACCTTCAAGTTCAAAGCAACACTATAGTAGAGAGAAGAGTTGTTTGGGAGCCTTGGTATAGGGACTCATATGCCTTCTCAAGTATAGGTATATCAAGACCATCTTCATCATCATTATCAGATGTGCTAGCACCATCATCGTGATCATCTTCATTAGCTATGCCAATACCATCTTCTTCAATCATGTCCTCTAGCACATTATCATCTCCTTCCATGAAAGTGTTATCCTTACCTTGGATATTCAAACCTCCATGTTCCTCTAGTTGGTAATCCACATTCACTAATCAATAAAAATCATGGCCCCCTTCAACACAACCATGTTGCCTACAATGACTCTAGGTTTTTGTGATTATAATTCTTTAAGCCCTTATACTTTTTACAAGGAAAATTACATTTATCAACTTTTCTTTAGAACTGAGACCACAATCTAACAATTGTCTCGTTATTTTGTTTTGGGTTCATATTGTCAAGCATAGTCTTTCTTCACAAGAATATATATCTACAAAATTATTGGACATGTAATAAATGTTTATATTTGCACATATGGTTTTGAAAGAAAAATTTAGTGTAATTAATGTGTATATCTACAAAAATATTGGACATGTTGTACTTTATGTTTATATCTACACATATGGTTTTGAAAGAAAGATTTGGTCTAATTAATGTGTATATCTACAAAAATATTGGACATATTGTACTTGATATTTATATCTACACATCTGGTTTTGAAAGAAAAATTTGGTCACCTCACTCAAATTCACCCATATTATAATCAATGAAAAGTTGTTTGCTTGCAATGCTCTTTGTGCTAAGTTGTCATCTCACTCAAATCTATGCTTTCTATGAATTTTATCATCAGGTAGTGTCTCTAGTTGTAATCATATTAGAAGGGGGGAAAACACGAAAGGATCCTAAATTTAAAATAACATTTGAAGGAAGTTATGTAGATCATTTTTTGGGAATATTTGGCTTGAAACTATTCCAATTATTACTATAATACTGCTTAAACGCATTTTGATTAGCTTTTGAATGGCTTGTATTTCATTTTTTTCAATTATTATCATTGTGATTAGAGTAGTATATAAGAAGAGGAGGATGTGAATAACCAATTCATTAGGCATTTATTTAATTGTAATATAGGTCAGGATTATGTTTACTAGTTTGAGAGTAAACCCAAACTTTTATATATAATGACCCATAAATTTATAGCATTTAGACAAAGTCCATCACAAACATGTATTACTAGTATAATGATATGAATATTTTTTTACAATGATTATTTGGGTAGCGGGTGATAATAATTGTTTGAACAATTTGAAAGCCAAGAATGATAATGCCAAAAACTAATCAAACATAGAGACATAACCAATAGATTGTAATTTATTTGCAGATGAATAGAGACCACATTTACCATAGATGAAAAATATCAAACTAATAACAATAGGCACACATTTATAAGTGAAATCAATGATACCGATTCTTACAAAGTTTTTCTTCCACTAAACAACTCTTTTGTTGGGAAATCAACCAGTGCTCCCAGACTAATGAATGCTAGTTGAAAGAACTTCCCAGTTGGGCCTATCATTTAGTAGGAGATCCCTTCTTGTGGCTTTTCATAGGGAGATTACTTGTTGCTGATGGGTAGAGATCTTTGCTTCATTAGGGGTTTATACTCCTCAATGGAGATCCCAATAAGAATAGCTTTCTTCTGGAACCCTTTGTTTGGTACTTTCATGGGATTATTCTTGTAAATATAGCTTGGTCCTTTCCCTAGGACATTGCCATTGAATTCACAATTGCTGTAAAAGTTGTGTTTGGAAGAAAGATGTAATTTTGATGTCAAGAGCACTGCATAGGCAAGTCAATAAACAATAAATTGAGATGTTGCATATCTGGTATTTTTTGAAATCGTGGAGTAGAATTTTTAAATTGAATCCTATCCAATCGACCACATACCTCCCATGAGATATGCCCAAAATCCTCACCTCCAATAGCTCCCACAATCCTCAGCTCTCATAGTTGCACCACAAAGATGAAATAACAAACAAAAAAAACTTTTCACTATTTTGTTATTTGAATGAGTTGGTCAAAATTTTGATCAAATTGGGAAACCTTAATTTGGTCAAAATTTTGACCAACTCGGGCATAAAAACAAAACAAAATTATTAAACAAGCCAATTAAGAGCTTGGTAAAAAATTTAGGTCAAAATTTTACCTATAATGTACTGGTGACAATTGTAGAAAGAAAAAAATTAGAACAAAAGATGAAAAATGATAGTTCTTATTAATTTACAATGAAGAATTACAGTAATATAGGCTTCCACAAAGAAAAAGTGGAGGAAAAACAAAATAAAATTATAGAAATATTCCTTAGCTGGCTTACAAACCAAGCAAATGCAAGTTTATCCATAAATCAAGGATAAAAAAAGTTGCAAAAAAATAACTTTTGTTGAAGGTAGGAATAAGAAAAAAAAAATTGTTGGTTTGATTACATGCACCTCTTAAGCATAACTAAGGAGACAAAAGCATAGTGAAGGAAAAGAGGGAAAATTGAAAACCTAGTAGAAGTAGCACCCACCCCCCCTCCCCCCAAACAAACACTAAATCTACATCGCAAGGACTATGTTGCAATATCCTTTATCCTGAGAAGGTCTTGCAAAAAGTGAAATTAAAAAGACAATGGATCCCTCTACAAAATGTAGTAAGTGATAGATGCTCAAAATCGGCTATAGAAGATGTTGCATGATCATTGAACAAAATTCCTTCCTTTAGGAAGAAATAAAATCAAATATTTATGAATGAAATCTCCCCATTCCTTAAAGGAATATGTAGGAAGAGATCACAAGATACATGTCTTTGAAATCTACTTAGTTGTCTCCATGTTGAAAGTTGTATAATGAAATCAAGCACTGCTAAATATGAAAAACTAAAATGTATGAAGACCAATATAGATTATATTCCAAAGAATCAAATATCTCCTAAGAAGGCAAATAAATCTCCTTGGAATATTGTGTCAAAGTATCCACACTCATATCAAACTGTGAGGAATGATAATATAGAGAGTGAAGAAGAGGATAAGAAGGATACCCCAGAATAGCTAAAGAAGAATCACCCTCACCAAAGAGAATAATATTTTTTCAATAGTATCATATAGATCTGAAATGAGGGATTGTACAAACAAAAAGGATATGTCTAGTAGAAATAGATTCAATTCAAATAAATCCAAAAGACATAAATGATCATGTTGCAAAGAATCATTAAAAGCTTTCAATGAAGTGACTTCAAACATTGGAGAAGCAACAATAAATGAGGTATCAAAAAATTGATCATCCAAATGAGATGTCTTCACACAAGCTGGGGCAATAGAAATCTTGGTATCATCCATACAAGCTTGGTCTTCTAAGGAAACATCACTTTTAGATGAAGAACTAGAATCTCCATACAGTTTTTGGATGATAGTCCAAGCAATGAAAGGGTACCTAGTGTACTCTATATGATGTATAATATCCTTAGAAATATTAAGACATATTAGTCCATAGACCATGCCATTATTTTTCAATAATGCATTTTTCTTCTCAAAGTTGCTTGGCTCACGGATATGTCCAAGAAGATAGGGTTATAAATCCTACTCAAGATAGTGATTCTTTATCCCTTATTCCCAAGATAAATAGTTCTCTAAGGTAAAATTGATAACAAAATGATGAAAATAATTACTATAATACAATTACTAGAATACATAATTAAGTCCCTATAAATGAAATTTTATCTTAGCTCATGAATACACAAAATCCAATACGAGAAACCCTTCAAGACAATGAAAATCTCATTCTTTTTGAGCTCTAATCTTTCATACCTACAAAAGAAATTTTCTTCTTTATAGAATTCTAAGTTGTGATACCATGTAATATTTGATGACAAAAAAATATTCTAAGCCCAAGAAACCTGCATGCAAAAAACCTATCACATAGAAGTACTCAGAAGAAAATTGTAAGGTTTTTTGCTCTCACAATATGAATAGTTTATTATCAACCAAAAGAAGTGAATTGAAAATATAAGAGATCAATCCTTATAGAAGGATATCATTAAACATAAAAGGGAAACCCTAAGATGTAAAAGTTATTTAATAATTAATATTTAATTATTAAATGACTAATGTGAGTGCATGAAAGTACAATCTTAAGAAGGGAGTAGAGTTAATTTAATTAATGCAATTAAATTAATACTTTGGTAATAGAAAGTAGATTAAAAAATCCTTCTATACAACATACTTACTATGCCTATAATTCTCTTATATGGTCTTTCATTTTATTGTTAGGAACTTTGAGAGTTTAGATAGTTCATAAAATATTTGAAATGAAACTTTTGCACACTTTTGTATAGCACATGTCACATCTGTTAGAATGTTAAGAATAATTGAGAGAGGGATAAATCAGTTACTCAAGGTCCATAAGTATCATTTGAACAATCAAACATAAAACATTATCTATCCTAGTCAACCTATTGTAACTTGGTCTCTAATGTACTGATATACAAAATTACTAGTAGTTCATTGTCCTAAGATAACAAACTTGCTGAATGTAAACATTTGAAATGTAAAACACCATAAAACCTTCAACACAAGTTTGACACTAGGATTTAATGTGGAAAACCAATTTGTTAAAAATCACGAGCAACATGTCACCACTTTTTCACTCTTTTGAAGTGAGCCCTATTAGGAGCCAACCCTATTAAAAGTTACAATAAACACTATCAAATGTAACCTGGTTAGAGGATTTAATCACCCTATTAGGAGTGGCCTTATTAGAGAACTTTAGATAATTCCATTACAATGTCACCTTGCTAAAGGATTTACATAGAATGTTAAGTCCTTCAATGAATGTTAGGTCAACCTTTGACTTGAAGAATTTTAATACAAACTGTTTAAAATGATTAGAAAGAAAATAGTAGGGTCTGATCTGTATGATTAAAACTTACTTTGTAGTTTCATATCTCTATTCAATTCCTATGGTGATTCTCTGATAAGCCTTCCTTGTCACCTTTATCATTAAATGGCTTGGAAAACCTTCAAGCATTCACCATTCTCTTCACAAAAAACTTAAGGCTTCTACTTAGATTTTCTTATCAACCTCAACATCTTTGTTCCATTTCACCAGAAAACACGCATAGATTCTATACTATGTTCTCTTCTTTGCATAACTCATTCATGATCATTACATCCCTTCAAGTGCATTCTTTAAAATTTGGCTATGTACCTCCTTAAATAGGTAATTATGGTCCTTGGCCATTTTCCATGATCATCGTAGATCTTAGGATTTACAATTTGATCCAATAGATTCACTGTATCTATTCATCTTCCTTCTTTTCTAGAAACTTCTCCTTACATTCATTCATTAGGTATCTTACCTAATCCTCTCCTTGAATTAAATTATCCAACTCATCAGTCTTATCTTCAACATGCTTTCCATATCCCAAGAAATTAATTGAGTTAGCTAAGAATCACAATTTCTCATATGCATTCAAAATATTGTCACTCAGCCATTACTAAGTTTTGACACTTGGTCATCATTGAATTTCTCATTCACTGTAGAACTTCAAGCTCAACATCAATATTGTTTCTCAATCAATACTAATGCTTAGTCAACACTAAATTTTCTTGATACTTACTGTGGCTTAGTTGACACTAGCATCACTCGACATGAACTCCAAAGTTCCTTAACCTTTTACTCTCCTACTCAGTCAAGCTGAACATAAGTGGTCTATCTTTACTTACATTGTTAAGGCTTGAGCATCAACATGATTTAAACAACCACTTTGTCCTGTCAAAGTTTAACTAATCAAATGTCCATTGTAGCTTCCTTTTAATAACTCAACCTTTCCTCTAGGTTCTTTTTTTATGAGAAAATTCTCAAATCCTCTTCATCAATCACATACATATGACATTTAGATCAAATAATAACATGTATCATCACTAGATTTGACATCAATGAAAATACAACAATTTTTCCAATTGTAGTTTCCAATAGTAGCATTATAGGTATTTTTAAAATATTGTTTTGAAAACACTTTGTTAGCATATTCAAGAGAATATTTCTATCCGTATTTTATACATACATACATACATATATATATATATATATATATATATATATATATATATATATATATATATATATATATATATATAATACAATATTCAATGGATTTTATATGAAGAGTAGTAAAATTAGTTATATTTATTATATTTTCCTTGAAAGAATTGTTTGTCATTCTAATATTTGAACCCTTTCCTCTTTAGCAACTATTATAAAAATATTTTTATTGTTGAGGGGTTGCATTCCTCTATTACATATATTGATCATTATATAATATTTATATTAACGAATGAAGGGATATGTAATGCCCCACCTAGAGATCCTTGGAACAAGGATAAATAACATCCAATACTTTTCTTTGAAAGAAAAAAAATGGATTCAAATAACATCAACATGGAACTAATCAAAAGATGTCAATGAAAGACTTAACCAAGAAATGCAAGAAACCAACAATCTCCAAGAGTCACTACTTAATAACTCTTTCAGTAACCAACTATAAATTTTAAATAAACAAGAAACACATAATATCTGAGCTATCAAGACTTGGGAAGGGGAACAACTCGATGTGGTATCCAAAACACCCTTTGAATCTCAACTAATAATTTTGGAGATACATGTTGTTTTCCTGAGTAGGTTTTTGCACAAAAATTAGACAATACTTTCAAATATCATACTATACTGTACAATACTACTAGGGGATAGTTTTCCAATATCATGTGATACTTCTTACAACTACTATGAGATATTATCTTGTATCACACAATATACTTTACTATTACTTTACCAGTGTTGCATGATAGAACTTACTACTACCGTGTGATACTTCCCAGTATCACACAATTGTCATGCCAAAATTTTACAAGGCAAAACACAACTAACAATTTTATTTTTTTTGAAAGGTAACATTTATGGTACAACATAGAAAACTGATCAATGTGGCATAATTTCTAAGAAAGTTAGACATTCAAGATGCTTATCGATTTTAATGATGGGGTAGCAATATATACTCAATTCTTTAATTGAATCGACCCTATTAGTTTGATGACAGTTTTAAAAGTTACTTCCAGGTCAGACACACCAATAAATTTGAAGATGTTGATAGTATGTCCCTACGAGTGTGGTAGAAACATAGTTTCTTGATCAAAACCCCTGTTCTAGGTTATGACATTAATACGGGTTGATGGGTCCTAAAAGCATCTATTGGGTATTTCCCAACTATATTATTGATGTAGTTAATTAATTTATGATTTTGTTGATTCCACTTAGGGTTTCATTTCATGTAGTTAAGTTAAAGTTCCCTTATGAGATAATTTAGTGAATACATATGACCATTACATTACTTTACCTACTAGAAATCTTTGAAAACCCATGTATCAGCATATATATTTGTTTTATGAACAATTAGTAATTTTCTAGCTATTGATGTGTTTACATTCTCAATTAGGTGTAAGATACAGTGGTAGAATAATTATGTGTCATGTATCCTTAGGATATAGTCAGTTCGATAGATAATTCTAGTTGGTGATAATGTAAAAGGATTCATTTCATTCAACACTCTAGTCCCCAAAGGAGAGAAAATCAAGGGGTATCTATCTTTTATAAGATTACATGGTACCACCTTTGTTAAAATTCAAGTATTGACATAGGGCTGGTATGATGAGATATTACCTTTACTTCCACATCATAACTTGCAAATAAATGTTGTGCTTATAAATATAAATATTCAATTCTTAATTCAATATGGGCTCATAAACTTGATAATTCAAAAGTATGTGAGTTACCATATTATTCTAATTATTAAATTATTTCATTTTTTACAACATATATTTTATTTTATTTTAATTAGATACAACCATGTTAATAGCCCGCTCATCATGCACTACTAACTAGATTATTGATATCATTTACTAATTATTTCAATCCCAAACACTACCACATTTGTATTATTACCTATTAAAAACCTAATATTAATTTTATAATCTAATATGATATACTTAAATACTATTACTCACTAGGCTAGCACTATCCACTAGCTCAACTAATTCTTAAAATTTTAACTACATACCTTACTAACTACATGATATGCATCTAAAAAAAAGGTAATAGTCTATCCTTAACCCCTTAATTCCTAACATTCACTACCCACTCCTTCCCACATTTTAACATTTCTTTTATTACTAACCATTTTTCCTACTTACTTTACTAATAATAGACCTATTAAATATTCCTAAAAGGTACCATATACTTCCTATCCTTTTCTTCTAACCACTTTCTCCAACATATTTCTCCCCCTTCTGAAAGCTGTGATCGTTTCCTATCTCACTTTATCTTATTTTATATTAATATATACTTTATTATTATTATTTTTGATGTGACTTGTGGACTAAACTTGGGTCAGGCTCATTATGGCCTAGTCTTCTTTCTTATTTATTTATTTATTTTTTGCCTTTGACTAATACTTTTAGTTTGTTGTTTCTCTATATTCACAAGATTCCAAGGGATATTCTCTTGATTATTTTAATGGCCTATAATAGAAGATGGGATTATTTTCATCTCTCCATACAAATTCCAGAGAGCAAAAGTGCATCTATAGAATACTCTCTCTTGTGAATTTTTTAAACTATGTCATATGAGGAGTTATTTTCTTCTATTACAACTATGATACCAAGGTAGTTTGTTTGATGATAAATTAATGTGATTTCTTGCATCTATGTAGTCTAAAGATTTATTGATTCAGGATACTAAAAATTTACACACTATGTATATTACACAAATTAGCTATAAATGTTTCCAAAAGATGAATACTCATAAATGAGATTATTTATTTTTGAAATATGTTGAATCACTTTCTATGCATACATATGAACTATTAAGAACTTTATATTTCCATTGCATAAAAATACATAACAGAGAACCTTAAAATGAAATCACTCAAGTCTACATTGAATCATTACAATATACCCCTTACATAAGAATTCCATAAGGTTTAGTTATTGATTGAATACAAGAATTTAGGCAAGGACAAGGAGTTAAATTACATAGCTTCAATATGGTTTCCACAATAATAGGTAATCTTTTACATGAACTTATCTCTTTTCCTTCCTACACAACTATGATAATGACATAATCTTTCTTTTACAAAGACAATTGTATACAGAATTTCAAATTTCCCTTTACACATTTATTACAATATACAATAGGAGATGAATCCCTCTCACATTACAAATAACAATAAAGAAAGTTTGATGTGACAACACATTACAGGGTGACATGGAAATGGTTGATTTCTTCATAACACATGATTCTTCACATTGCCAAGGGTGGAACCCTAATCTCTTGATAGGATTATTTCTCACAAAACTTACAAAACAATGTAAAACTAGGAACCACAGAGGCTTACCTCCCATCTTAGGCCTCCAAGAGGCCACTTGTTGAGTTGGGGAAACAAAGCCCAAATGAGTTTCATACACAACATCTACTAATGCATACATCCACAAAACACAACACATAACAATCCCTTCCATGGCTTCCACAATGATTCACTATTGGAATCACGAACACATTGGGTGAAGGTGAACTCTTCAAAGAGGAGTACAAAAATCAAACTGCAATTACATTTTTGCCTCTCAAGGCTATCATAAAATCTTCTCCTTCTTACACATACCCTTATAACTCCAAAAAAAAAAGGCATATGGGTTCAATGGAGCCCATACTCCATGAAAGAAACAACAACTCCTCATCATGAGGTAAATTTTTTCAACTACAATGTTGAGCCCAACTAACCCCTTCAGCCAAGGCTTTTATTCCCTCCCAAGGGTGAGTGAAGCCTTCACATCCATTACCAAATTCAAGATCAAGGAAGAAAACCAAGAAAATGCATGAAACACAATGTACAATCACAACACAATACAAAGATTTACAATAACAATACATGATCCCATAACAATACTACATGCTTTCATATTTATTATGCAATGCTAAAATGGTCATGGTTTGAGCACCAACCTTGGTCCAAGCTAAAGGAGATGATAGTTGATGAAGAGTTCCCTTAGCCTCCCTCCAAAACCCTAACTGTCTCTAAACATAGAGGTGGGTGAACACCCCACTGGTTTGTCCAAGTCTCCCTAAAAAGGCTTTTCCCACTATCTATTTTGGAAAAAACACCAAGCCACTCCCTCTTACAAACTTGTCCCCCCTTAAGTTTGTTATTTTTGACTTAGTGGTAACATGGGGAAGAGCTCATGTGACAACTCCATTTTCGAATTGGTGGAAGAATGCATTGGTAAAGGGCCCCCCTAGGCTATCTAGGCATTAATATGGTCAAATTAGGCTCCTAACACGTTATACCATCATATGGGTAGCTTATTTTCACACAAAGGGCACTTTGGAATCACCTAATGACCATTCAAAACCCTAATAAAGTCTAAATTCAAATTTCCTTTTCATAATGACTAGGATCCCTTGTCAAGTGGGTTTACTTAATCTTTAGCAAGGTAATTAGTTTTAAGGTAAAATGCTACCATGACCAAAACTCGAAGTGACATGCCATTAACACAACAATCTACAAGTGTCAAGTGACACATTTTAGCACATTACACATCATCATGATATGTCGCTAATGCATCTTTGAGATTAAGATTTTCACACACATGCAAGCTTACATTTACAAAATAAAATACATCACAACAAGGCTTTTTGAATCTTACAAAGATTCACCTTGGCTAAACCATTCTTACATGTGTTTGGACCTTGTTTCCTCGATAATTTCCATGGTTCCACTACTTGTACACTAAGCTCAAGCATCAATAGTCCAAAGAAAGATCACATAAAATACACATCATAAATGCATAAAAAATCCAATGTTATGTAATCCATATTACATAATTCAATTAAATTTCTTTTCTTAATCATTTCAAATCGTAAAAATATCAAAATCTGCATATCACATTTAGTCACAAATCATCATAACCAAATTAACATTTTGCATCACATCATAATCTAATTTCTATCCTACCATGTGTAAAGTTGCATCCACATTTGTTTGATCATCCCATATACAATATTTGGTTCTTAATACATATCATAGATGTGAAACACTAATGTAATGCCAAAATCAATAGATAATATAAGCCACTGTCCATCTAAGTCTCAAATAAATGACAAAATATCCAAATCTTGAGTATCAAAATGCAAGTAAAATATCTATGCTATGACAGGTCAGGGTGAGGCTTCACATCCTCCCCCCCAGGCATGAACTTCCTCCTGGAGTTCATCAAAAAGGTATGGATATTGAGTTTTCATCTGAAATGCATCCTCCCATAAAGTTGTGACCTTTTCATAACAATCACATTGGACTCTAACCCAGTCCAACTCTCTACCTCAAAGTGTGAGGGTCCGTCAAGCCAAAATGTGAATGGGTTCCAATGCTATTTGTCCGTTGGACTCCTCTAGGGAGGCTTCACAATGATATTTCTTTCTATAACCATGTGATATTTTTCCAGTAACGCCCAATGCTAAACTTATGTCACCCAAGTTTACAAAGAAACAACCTGACAAACAATTAGAACGGGGAAAGAGTTAGAACCTCCAAAAAGGGGAGCACCAAAACCACAATAGTCTAGGAGTAAATACTTGAAAGCATAAGAAGATCTATTAATTCTAATATCTAATCCATAGCATCTAAGATAAGCATACAAAAAGAAAAATTTTAGTAAACATACATGTGCATAAATCAACTATCTCAATAAAATAAAATAACATAAATCACATGGAAACATACTCTAATAGATACAGAGAACCATGTGAGCATCTAGCTCTGGAACTGAACATGGAAGAAGGCCAACTCTATACGTTGGTCCCCAACAGTGATATAGGTAGCTATGCCTCCCAACCACATGGAACTTGTAGGCACACTCCTACCATGCTGATGGAGATAGTGATCCAACCTCAAACACACACAAAATAGTCATCCATGGGTAACACTCATGCCAAACAATACATAGGACTGGAACCAAGATCATGAGACAATGCAATACAATAGGTCCTAGTTAGACACTCTATGGGTCTACTATCTAGGGACTCTAGTGGATATTAGATTTCTTGGCATCATGGAGCCCAAGATAAAAAATTTATGGACTTTCCCTTGGGAGGCCATTGTGTTATGTCCTTGGATGCACCGTGCATACATTTGGCCCTCAGATAAATCAAATAGGCACATACCTTCAGGAAAGTTATACATGTAATATTTTCTTATCTTAGTTAATTACCCATGAATTCATTTAGTTATCACTTATTAAAACTTCTTCCCATATACCTTTTCAGGAAAGCTAGGGTATATGAGAGAAGCCCCTCCACTAGTCTACCCTACATACCCATACTCATCACATGATGAGTGCCCGTAGGCAATGTAGTTTCCCAACCCAACCCCAATGAACATAACTCAACCAAAAGTAGCCAAGAGTTCAGGTCTTGCAAGAACCCGAAAAGTCCATGCTCATGTTCTTGTGTATGGACACACCAACTACATGATGATCATAAACAATGAGGGCTGGATGAAAAATAAAGAAAATACCAAATAAGCAGTTACTCAACTGAGCACATAGTTGGGAGTAGGGATTCAACACAAATCCCAATGCAAGAAGAAACATTTATGGTCAGATCAAATTCCTCAAAGATAATCTAGGTCCATGACCAACATCAATGTCAAGAAACACCCAAGAAAATTTGGTGGCACACAAATCAAGGCAAAGTCAAAAATGCCTGAAAACCAACATTGACAAAAATTAATGAAATTGAACCCTTTTCACAAGTAGGTATAAAACCCCCAAATATCCAATAAAATTTAGGTTCAAAGTCTGTATGCAAAAATAGTCAACATAACATTCCAAAACCCCATAACCCCCACACCAAAATTCCATAACTACTCATACTCAGAGCCATCATACAAAAATGAAGGGGAACACTACTTCTCTGCCTCCTAACATAACAATACTAGAAACAGAGTCAAAACAAGAAAATAGAAGAGTCGTACCTCCGTGCCAAAAGCGGCAAAAAAGAAATGCTCGTGATAAAATAATCATTTCGGAGAGGTTGCCCAAAACCTCAAAAAACTAAGGTCTCCCTGAGCTGGATCTTAGTTCTCAAATTTTTAATTCAAAAGTGAGAAGTGAGGAATAATTCCCTTTTTGGGATATATATTCACTTTTAAAGTGAAGTATTAAAATAGGGAAATAACTGGCTCACTAAAATAAACCTTTTTTAAATCCAAAGAAAATCAGGCAATTCCAAATAAATGGAATTCAACTACAACAAAGCTGCTAGTAATTAAAATAATAAATTCAAAACCCAAAATAACCTTAGACATTAAATCACAATTTTCATTAATAATTTCTGCCACCAAATGTGGATATCTAAATGCACAAACATAATATGAGTCTCGTCACAAATGCAAATGAATATGGATTTATTAAATCACCAGAGGGTTTATTTAACAATTAAACAAGATACGTCACTCATACAAAGACAACATTTGCTAGGTATAAACAACTGAATCACTAACTCCATGTGCCACTACTAGGGATATAGATCTTGCACACTAGAAAACACAATCAAGTGCAATTGCATATAATCATATAGCTGAAGTGATAAATGCATTAAACCTTGTAATTAACCATTCATTTAATTACACTAAAATAATTTATTTGCATCGCTCACTACATCATAAAACATCTCAAAGGAAGAATGAAGAAAATATATGTAGCATCAAATCATAGTATCCAAAGTCCAATAAGTCCATCATATAATCATAACTAGAGTATATGTCTGAATACAAAATAACCAAATATCATCATAAAGCATCATGCCACATCAATAAGAGTCATCATGTTGATATGATCATATTGAACAACACAGTATCTAACATCTATGATACTGGCAATCACAATATAATATTTGACCATCAGGTAATCTTGAATGCCATTTGACATGAGTATAAAAAAATCTCTCAAATCCTAAATATAACAAGGTACATAATGTAAACATGGGAGGCACTATAGGAGACATCCCCCTATAATAACACTTACCTATCAAAAAACTTTTATAACAATATCCCATCATTTCTAGAATAAAAATAGTTGTTAGCGCAATGCTTGAAGGCTTTTTCATGAAAAATAATTCTTCTATGATCACTACCTGTGAAGAGAATAAACTAAATTCAAAAATACTCAATTTCCATGAACATCACTTGTGAACTATTTTCATATGTTGCCTAGTCCTAATTAAATTAAATAGTGGTATCCCTTGAAGTAAGTATTGGTATATTTATTTTTGAAAAATTTGAACTATATTAATATATTAAGGTTTTATGCATTTACGTATGCATTTTCTCCATTTAATCTAACATCTTTTATTTATATATTTATTTTCTTTGCATTATTTATGATCGATAGTAGCAATATTACTAATAACTCTTATAAATAGTGGAAAACTGATTTTCTTAATAGTTTATGCAATCAAATTATATTTTTTTATTTTTGTTTCAAAAGAGATTATCCACCCCTTATGTTTTGCTTAACATGGTGTCCTTATTTCTCCTAGCAATTTATAGAGACAATGTCACACACACCAATTTTGTAGCTATGTTAGGCTTTAAATATAACAACTCATAATGTGATGACATAACTTTTAAATGTAAGCCAAATGTGTCATTGATATTAAATACTACTAGTTTTTGCTTCAAGACATGTTTAAGATTTATTAATCATAAATATAAAAAGATATTGCTAAATTATATTTACAAAATAAATTAAACCAAGTCTAGTTATTTTGATTTAAATCAATACTAACTAAAAAAATGATAAGCAAGAGGCCAAATCCATTGATTAAAATAGTAAAAACTTCAACCCAATTCGAGAGGCACCAAGAGAAAGGAGTTGGGTAGAAGTCTTTTAGTTTTTCCTATCATTTGAAAAATAAAAAAGAGAGATACAATACGTGAATCCAAATTTTCTTCCTGCATTCTATTTCCCATTCAAAATCCCTTCATCAAGTCTAGTTCTAAAATAATACAACCAAACCACCAAACAACTCCTAGTCTACTTTATTAATCTTTTAGTTCGTAATATAATAAAACCAGAAATATGGAATTTTTCATATTTTAAACCATATGGCTTAAAGGAGATAAGAGGAATAAGAACTATTATTAACGAAACAAAGAAGAGGTACAAAAAATACATATGAACATAAGAAGCATTGGTTTATTTATAAACTGAATACAAAGTTCCATAGCCTATATAAAAACTCAATCAGTAGTCATAAAAGAAGGGGATTGGGGTTTTTCCTCCTCTGAGATCCCTTCATCCTCTACTATTAAGGTATCCAAACATCATTACCAAAGTAAATCACCTTTTTGGTAAGATCTCACTTGCATTAATACCATATTCATTAGCATATTAATCCCTTTAACAATGTCATATCTTTATTAATATACAAATATTATCTACCTTACATTATTGAAAGATCGATTTCCTAATTAGCTATCTCGACTTCCCTCTTATTCTCTTCATGATATATATTGTTGATTAAAAAAATTTCAAAATAATTACAAAGCACCAAGGCTTTGGATAATTGGGCATCTAATCACTAGTTAGTGAGGGAGCCTTTCTTGAGGGAATTGATTGTTATGGATGGGTCACCATCTATTTCTAGTTTCTTAAGTCCCAATTTCTTATATAGAACCAAATTCTATACAAAAGCAAAAATTTCTACCCAGTTTTTGGTAGCTTCCACAATTTTTTTGTCTATACATGCAATCTCTATCCCTTCATCATTATGAATGTTGCATCCTTTACTAGCCTTACCAAGATTCCCCCTAGATTCTTTGTTGAAATTGAACTTATACCATCCTCTCTTAGGAGCCTTCCAAACACATTTGTGCCTTCTCATGTTACTTTTAAGGTCCCTCTTCCTTAGGAAGGGGGAATTTTCAATCCAATCCACCTACCATGCACCTTCTCAACCCAATGAGACATCTTCTTCCCTTTGGATCATAGACATCAATCGATTATTTGTTAAATTGATTATTAAGGCTTTAATTTTATTGAAAATATGATCAACCTCCATCTTCTTGTCCTAAATTATTCTTCAATTTCTCTCCTTTCATATTTCACAAATAACTATGGAAGGAGAGGAGATCCAAAGGTTCTTGTAAATTCTATTCGATTTTAGTAAGGGCCAAGATAAAAGAAAACTTATGATGGATTTAGGGAAGGCCAAACTCCACCCTAACTTAAAACACAACCACCATTAGCAATGGTTTGACAAAGGATAATTAAGAAAAATGTGATCCATTGATTCCTCATCTAATTCATAAATGGGGCAACTACTCTATTCCCTAAATCCCAAGTTAACTTATTCTCAATGATAGATATACAATTAAGCAAGATAATTAAAAAAATTTATCCTTTAGGGGGATTGGTTTCTCTAAATAGATTAGAGGGAACCAAAGAGAAAAAGTATTTGTGATAGAGGATCCTAACACATTTTAGGTTTGGGAACTTTATCATTCTCCATGATTGCCTAGCTCCCAAAGCCTTCGCTTGTAATTTAATATTCTTGATACCAGCCTTACCTAGCTCTTTTGGTTTAAAAACTTGATACCAAGATACAAGAAGGAAATTTTTCTTCTCATTCACTCCCTGCTAGAAAAAAGTTCTAAGAAGTCTATTAATTTCATTTATTTTACTACTGAGAAAGTTCAAATAGGAAATTTGATAGATAGGTAGGCTTAATAAGATTGATTGAACTAAAGTAACTCTTCCTACAGATGAGAGTCATTTGTCTTTCCATCCTGCCACTCCTTTTTGAAGCTTCTCTAGAATAGGATCTCATAACTTTTTTGATTGAGTACCAAATTCTAAAGGTATCCCTAAGTATTTAAAGGGAAGAGATCCCTTATTGAAGTCAAAAGTATCACAAATCTGATCTTCCACACTCAACTAGGTGTTAACAAAAAGATATTTTATTTATCTTTGTTGATATCTTGACTAAAGGCCAAAGAGTATTGTTTAAGATTCCATTTAGAATAGTAGCCTCTTCAATCATGATCAAACCATAAATCATGGTATCATCCATAAAATGTTGATTCACAGTCAGTTCTAAATCACTAGTAATAGAAATGTTTCTAATTTGGCTTGAATATCTAGCATTAGAAAAAGATCTACTAAAAGAATCAGCCATAAGGATAAACAAAAAGGGGGAAATTGGATCCCCTTGTCTTAAACCTCTTGAAATACTAAAGAAGCCCTTTGGAGAGCTATTAATCAAGATAGGTAATTTTGGCATCAAGATGCATTCAAAGATCAAGTTTATCCATTTCCTAGAGAAACCATAAGGTTCTAAATATTTACATTGGAATCTCCAGTCTACTATATCATATACCTTTTTGATGTCTAGTTTGATAAACATACTTGGTTTTTTGTTGACTTGGATAGAGTGTATCACTTCATGTTCTATAATAATTTTGTCATAAATCGATTGACCAGGGTGAACCAGTCTAACCCTCACTAATAAGGTTAGGTAAGAGAACCTAAAGTTAGTTAGCCAAAGTCTTGGTAAGCAATTTGTAAAGAGTATTATAGAGTGCTATAGGTTGAAAGTCATCAAAAGACTTTGGTTTCTCTTTTTTAGGGATGAGAGTAATAAAGGTATTATTTACTTCTCTTAGAAGTTTACCAAAGTTCTTAACTCCTTCTAGAGAACTTGTTATGTTGTTACCTAAAGAATCCCAACATTTCTAAAAGAAGGCTACTAGAAAGTCATCAAGCCTAGGCAATTTATCTGGGTTCACAAGATTTAGAGTTGTCTCAATTTCTTTCTTAGTGAACTTTTGCATTAGCTTTTTATTTTTATCATTAGAGATGAGTTTGATAATAAAGGCCAAAATATCCTTCTATGCCCTAAGGTTGGATCTTTCAGTATTTTTATAGATGTGATCAAAATATGAGATGGTTGTCGAGTTAATATCTTTTAGAGAATCCCTAATTTTACCTTTAGCATCTTTGATCAATGTTATATAGTTAATCATTCTTCTTTGTTTGGTAATATTTTAAAAGAGATTTGTGTTCTTCTCTCTTAGCTCTAACCAAGTTTCCCTAGACTACTACCTCCAAAATAGTTCCTCCTTAGCTAGGTCATCTTCATACTGTTGCATGAGCTTCTTTTTCTCAAGGAACTGGGGTAAACCCATCCCATGTTCCAAAATCTCTTTGTTGAGAGATTCTAATTTATCCTCCAAGGTGAGTTTGTCCTCAAAGATATTTCCAAATAAATCTGAGTTCCATTTTTTTAGTTTTCGTTTAATAATCTTTAACCTACTAACCACCTAAAAAAGTTTGAAGCCAAATAATTTGGTTTCATTCCACCATTGCTTAGTCAAATTAAGGTAGCTATCATTGTTAAGACACATTTGTTCAAACTTAAAATGGAAGTTACTTGGTCTTTTATCCTCAATTATTTGAATCTCAATAGGGAGTAGTCTAATCATGAAACATGTGTAACTTCATATACAAATTAAATAGAGAAGGAAGATAAATCCCCATGAATGAAGATTCTATCAAGTTTTAAACAATGTTACTAAAACCCTTCCTCCTATTATTCTAGGTATATTAGTTCGAGGAGCATTCAATTTTCAATAGACCAACCCTATGGACCCAGCCTACAAAATATTTGGATGCTGAGGAGGGATAGATGCTACCACCCCATTCCTGTGAAGTTGTAAGGATAGCATTGAAATATCCCCCTCAAATAAAAATCTTTGAAACTCCTAGACTAATCCTATCTTCTATTTCCTTCCACACCCTTACTTTATCCTAGTTTCTTGTTGAACCATAAACATTGAAGAGCCTAAAAAGGGACATTAGATCTAATTCCCTTTACTAGCCTACACATCTAATTCCTATAAAACTCTAGGGAATATTTGAAACATTCCTAGGATCCCACAAAATAGAAAAGCACCTTGAAGTGCCCTCTATTGGAAAGTTATTAATTTCCTTCCAACCTAGGGATATTCTAAATTTATCCATCTCTTCCTTTTATTTTGGTTTCTTGAAAAGGATGATATCAACTCTAGTCAATGAGATACAATGTTTTAGAAGATTTTATTTGCTAGGGGCATTAAGGACCCTAGCATTCTTGGTCAAGATATTCATGATGTTGTGGGAAGAATCTTCCCCTTCCTAGTGTAAAATAACTCCATTAATTTCAATTGCCCATGAGCTTCTCCATCTCTAGGTCTAAGCTCCTGAAGAGATTTCTAACCCCGTTTCTTTAATGTTTTGGAACAATTTGGATTTTCTTGGCTTGGCTGGTTAGAAGAAAGCCCTTGATATTCCTTCTCCCTATCGAACATTATTTATTGATCTAAGAAACCCATCCCACCATCTGGGCTTAAGGGGGGATCCACCTCATGCTCCTCCTCATTCTTAAGAATCAAACTAATATGAATTGATTTTCCTTGCTTGACTTCTTCATCACATATTTCATCTAAAAATTGATTCATCAGATCATCAACCATGATATTTACTTAGGGCCTCTACTAAAATGTTAACCTCTCTTTCGACTTGGCTTAGGGTCTTCTTGGTTTTATCTCTTGGAAGGATGTAAATCTTATTTTGATGTTCTATGTTAATATGAGGTGTACCATGTTCATGGTCAAGATCTTGATTGATTTTTATCTTTTTTCCAAGGAGATACAATCATAAGCTATATCATCATTAAAAGGCAAGGATTCTTCCTCCACTAGGTTCTGTGTCCCAACAATAATCGATCAAAGATGGGGGAGGATCCCTAATCTCCCCTTCTTCACATTCATCATTAGTGTGAAAATAGAAAATTCCTCCATCCTCATTGAGTATGACCAGAATATTTAGGCTAGGGTAGAATCTACTGGATTGTTTCGAGCTAGGGAAGTAAGATTGCAAATAATCAAATCTTCCCTAAAGGGACCATCAACGAATCTAGGTTCGATAAAAATAGTTTTTCCATTGATGTTATTATCTAGTAGTTTAGGTTTTAATATATTAATATTCATTTTAACAATAATATTCAGATTGGAGCACTTAGGATTAGTTTCTAAAAATCCTAAAAAGGATCCTAGAGACCTATAAGTTTTAAGTGTATCCCTCATAGTTACCTCTATTGGGAGATTTGGTAACATTATTACTTGATCTACTTTAAGATCTCCTAGATTTTATGGATCAAAGAAGGGTTCCCATTCCAAAAATTTGAAGTAGTCAATAAAAACTAGGGTTTCACCCTTAAGAATATTATTTTTTAAATCTAAACTATAACAAGCTATGAAAATAAAATTGTTATCTATAATTTTTAAGTCTATGCGATTTCCTAAGAGTCTTTTAATCCATTTGACTATAGCATCTATATCCATACTTTGGCCAATCCATCAAGCAAAAACTCTAAATCTCGGACATTAGAATTGGATGTATTCAACTAAATGACTTATCAAGTTCAAAATAAGGTGATCATCTTCCTTGTTCCCAAGTTTGTTACATAGAGACTTTGCCAAATTTGATTATTTGGGGACTGGTGCTCGCTCCACAGTAGGGAGAATGAATTTAAGCTAGGCTTGGGATTGCTTCTATCTACATGCTTAGGGAGGGCCTTTGCATAAGGTTTTGGGTTCCTTCTACCCCTTGACCTTAATCCTTTAGCAACATATTTGCATGATTTATGAGATTGAACTACTATCCCTTCTCCTTGATCATCTTTCGTAACAAGTTGAAGGCTAAGGGACTAGAGGAAGGGTACTACATATCTCGATCTCTAGAAGACATGACGTTGGCTGAGATATTTATTTAATTCTTCATGAGGGTTGAGCATTGTTTAATTTACACATTTCACTCTTATTCTTGAGACCATCACATATTTTCTTTTTAATTTCTATAACCACCTTGAATGGAATTAGAAATATTTGATAAGCTCCAAAACTCTAGTTTCATTGAATGTTGCATTGTAGCTTTGTAAGTGTGGATCTTGCAATTATGTGGCTTTCCACTGTATTATCTATCTGAATTCAATCTTTTTTCTAGGATAATTTGCTAACTCTTTTACTCACTGTCAATTTTTTCTACCAAAATATTTTCAAAATATATCTTAATCTTTGACTACTTTCATTTGCAACCAATTTTTACTATCAAAATTAGGTTCCTCGGTGCTTTATTTTTCCAAGGTTATTCAACTAATATAATTTGTGGCCAATAATATTTTTTCTTATTGATGAAATTTTAGTCCATTTAGGAAGGAAATTCATTGCTAAATAGACAGGAAGGTTGTGCCTTATGATGCCAATTCACTACCTCTTTAATTATTGTTTCCCTCTTTCTAATATTCGTTGCCTATGAGAAGAGAAAATGGAAGTTGGCATGTGAACTATCATCAATCCACTCCAATTGCTATAGTATAATGATCATTCCACTCCCCCTTCAATTCATTCATTCACTATTGATGATTATAGTGTTGAGAATTGTGTCTCAACCTTGCAAGCTTTTTCTAGAAAACTCTAGAAAATTTTAGTTGAAAAACTCTAGAAAATTTTTAGAAAATTCTGGAATTTGTTTGTGGTAGTTTTCCACATGTTTATGAGTTGGAAAAAGGTGTTTGAGTTGTTAAAAATGTGTCTAGTCTCTAGAACAATGTAGAAGGGCTATTTTTAGAGTGTAAACAACTCATTATATGACTTTTATGGGAGTCTACACTAGAGGACAAAATTTTGGACGAAAATGGTATTCTTGGAGTTAAAAATTACAAGTGGGTAACATGTGGCATGGTTTTATTGCACATGGTTTTGGCCCATGGTTTTCTAAAACCAAAAATGGTTTCTAGGTGGCAAATAAATATAAAAGGAGGACTTGGGGAGGTGTTTGAATCATTGAATTCAGTTTGCAAGACTGGTGCTAGAAGGAGTCTCTCTAAGTCCAAGTCCAAGTTTGAGTTATGGTGATGTGCTCCTATAAGAACTTGCATTGCAAGTGTATTGTAATCTTCTAGATTTGAGAATACATTGTGTGATTTTTGGAGGGTGGGATTTTTCTCTCAAAATGGTTTTCCCATGATAATCATTATGTTATGTGTTTATTGTTATTTTGATTATGCTTTATTATGCATTTATTGAGATCTTTGCAATAGTTAGTTGAATTTGCATAATCATCCTCTTAAAGATTAGTGTAGGAAGTGATTCCTTGCACCTTAGCTTCCTTACAAGTGGTATCAGAGCCTGGCCAATTTTGGTTCTATTTGTTAGGTAAAAGTTTTTTTGAGCTAATCAAGGTTTGAGTGGGAGCTTGTGTAGAGGTTTTTATTTCTATGTTGCAGGATTGCAAAGATGGAAAGTATATCAGGGAGGATTGATGTAGAGAAGTTCTTTGGCACAAAATTTTAAATGTGGAAGATGAAGATGAAAGATCTATTGATTGATCAGGATCTATGGGATGCAATCAATGAAAAGAAGTTGAGGCCCACAGATCCAAATTCAGCCACAAAGTATGATGTGAGAGATAGAAAAGCTAAAAGTCTCATCAAATTATATCTTGTAGACTCTGTACTAATTAATGTCCATGAAGAACCTACCATGAAGAAGCTCTGGAAGAAGCTAAGTGAGATCTATCAAGCGAAATCACTTGTGAACGATATTTTCTTGAGGAAGAAGTTGTATTCCTTGAGAATGGAAGAAGGTGGACAGATTTCTAAGCATCTTGAAAGTTTTAATATGTTGGTGATTTAATTGACCTCAGTTGGGTTGTGGGCGAATAAAGAAGAAAGGTGCCAAATATTGCCATGTTCATTTCCAGACTCATGGAGTAGCCTTGTCATGGCCATAGGGAGCACTTTAGTGGCCTTGAAGAATGAAGATGTCGTTGGTTCTCTACTTTTTAAAGAGATGAGAAGGAAGGTCTCTCTGAATGCCAAAGAGGCTTTGAGTGTTTGAGAAGGCCAAAGGAAAGAGGAAAAAATGATAAGTAGCATGGCCATTCTAAGTCCAACAATAAGGGGAGATCAAAATCTTGTGGTAAGTCCAAGGTGATCTGTTAGAATTGTGGCAAACCTGGACACTTCCAAAAGGACTACAAAGAGGAAAAGTAAAAGAAGAAGAAGCAAGATTTTGATTGTGAAATCGAGAAGGAAGATGGAGATGCTTTCATCGTAGCCTTGGCCACTCATGCAAGTGATAATGCATGGTTGATAGACTTAGGTGCATCTTTTCACATGACTCCTAACAAAAATTGGTTTAGTAAATATGAAAAGTTTGATGGTGGTAAGGTGTATTTGGGTGATAACTTAGTTCTTGATATTAAATGTTGTAGAAGTATTCATGTGAAATTTTTTGATGGTATAATTAGAAGATTTGATGGTGTCTTGCATATCCTAAGACTAATGAGAACTTTGTTATCTATTAGTATACTAATAGATGTGGGTGTGCATGCATAGTTTTTTGAAGCAAGTGTGAAAATGGTGAGAGGTGCTATGGTAATAGAAAGAGGAAGCAAATTGGGTACATTGTACCATCTTGATGCATGCATAATTGAGTGCAATAGTACTTCTGATAAGATTGTGAAGAGGACTACTTTGTTGGAGAAGGAGAGGGTTTCTCTTTCAATAGATGTTCATGGTTCTTGGGTACCCAAGGGTGCTCTATCTATTGAATCAAAGTTACTTGTAGAGAAGACTATGTTATGGCACTAGAGACTTGACCACATAGGTGAGAGAGGTCTATGAACCTTAAAGAATAAAAAACTTTTTGATGGGTTGAATGACTGCAATCTTGATTTTTTATTTTTGTGACCATTGTTTCTATGGTAAACAAAATCACATTCAAGTTTACTCAAGTTCTCATAAGTCCCTATGTATTTGGTCTAGTTGATGTTCCTTCTATTGATAGACCAATTTACTATTTTTCTTTCATTACTGATTTTAGAAGAACATGGGCTTATTTTCTTAAAGTAAAGCTAAAGTTTTCAATCATTTCAAAGAATTTAAAGCAATGGTTGAGTTGTAGACTAGAAAGAAGATAAAACATTTGAGAATAGATAATGGAGGTGAATATTGCTCCAATGATTTTGACACATTTTGTAAGAATTGTGGTATTAAAAGAGAGAAGACAAATCCGTATTCTCCACAACAAAATGGAGTTGCAAAAAGAATGAACAATACCTTGATGGAGAAGGCTAGGAGCATGCTAAGTGGAGCTAGACTAGAACAAAAGTTTTGGGCCAAATTTGTAGCCATTGCTTGCTACCTGATAATTAGGTCTCCTACATTATCTCTTATTGATAAGACACCAATGGAAGCATGGTCAAGCCACAAGCCTTCACTTAGACATTTGAGAGTTTTTGGTTGTGAGGCATATGCTCATGTGCCAAAAGAGAAGCAGAGAAAATTGGACAACAAAGCTATCAAATATATCTTCATCGTATATAGTTATGGTGTGAAAGGATACAAGCTTTGGGATCTTGTTTCACAAAAGGTATTCTATTTTAGAAGTGTTATTTTTAGAGAGACTAAGCCTTCTTCTCTTAGAGTGTAGCTAGAACAAATAAAAGAAAAGAAAGATGTGATTCAACTTCCTACTACACCTAAGAAAGTTGAATCAAGGCCCTTACACAAGTTGTTGAAGAGATCTCTACGAGTTCTAAATCATCAGAGGAAGAGGGAGGACCTGATCATGAACCTAAACCTGAACCAAATCTTGTTTGAAGGTCTAGTAGATAGAGGAAAGTACTAGAAAGGTATAAATATTCTCCTGATGATTGGAGAAGTATATTTTCTTTGAATGCTAATATTGATGAACTAAAATATGTAGAAGAGGCTCTTGGTATGAATGATTCAGAGTCTTGCAAGATAGCCATGGAAGAAGAGATGGTAGCTCTTAAGTAGAATGACACATGGGACCTTGTACCATTGCCTGAAGGACAAAAGCTTGTTGGTTGTAAATCGGTGTTGAAAAGGAAGATGGGTTCAGACAGAAGCATTGACAAGTATAAAACACAATTGGTTGCAAAAGGTTACTCCCGAGTTGAAGGAATTGATTATAGTGAAAAATTTTCTACTATAGCAAAAATGACATCCATCCAATTTTTACTTTCTATTGCAATAGTTTATGATCTAGAATTTGAGCAAATGGATGTGAAGACAACTTTCCTTCATGGAGATCTAGAGGAAGAAATTTATATGACACAGCCAGAGCACTTTGTGGTGAAAGGTAAAAGTCATTTGGTTTGTAAATTGAAGAAATCTTTGTATGGTTTGAAACAAAGTCCTAGGATGTCAGAAGTTTGATATATATATGTATTGAGTTTGGGATTTGTGTGATCCAAATATGATCACTATATATACTACAAGTCTGATGGTCATTATTTCTTGGTTATTGCTTTATATGTTGATGACATGTTGTTTATTGGCAAAGGAAAAGGTTTAATTATAGAATTAAGATCTCAGCTCTCAACAGAGTTTGAAATGAAAGATCTTGCTACTAAAAGGTACATTCTAGGAATGGAGATTATAAGAGATAGAAAAAATAGAAACCTTTGGCTAGGCCAGAGTAAGTATGTTGGTAATATTCTAACAAGATTCAATATGCAGGATTCCAGACCACTGAGTATTCCTATTATAGTGGGAACAAATATTTCTAGCTCATAGTATCCTTATCCCCATTAGAGATCGAAGAGATGAGTCGAGCACCATATCAAAGTGTTATTGGAAGTTTGATGTATGTTATGGTCTATACAAGACCAGACATTGCCCAAGCAGTGGGAGTACTTTCCCATTATATGTCTAATCCAGGAAGAACACATTGGGATGTAGTAAAAAGAGTTTTCAAATAGTTGTGAGGTACCTCAAAGTACTCTATATGTTTTCAAGGAACATAATATGACCATTCCTTGGATATTCAAGGCTATGTAGATTCAGACTGGGCTAGCGATGTTGATAGAAGATCCATCGGTACATATATGTTTACATTATTAAGTGGTGCAATCAATTGGATGAACAAGTGACAAGTTGTGTTTGCTTTGTCCACTATAGAGGTAGAGTATATGGCAACTACTCATGCCTACAAGGAAGCCATTTGGCTTAAGAGACTATGTTTAGATATAGAGTTCAAATAGGGTGTAGTGACAATTTATACTGATAGTTAGAGTGCAATATACCTAGCAAAGAACCTGGTGTTTCATGCCAGGACCAAGCACATTGATGTACTATATCATTTTGTGAGAAATATGGTCGAGGATGGCAAGGTGAAGCTAGAAAAAGTGGATACCTTGGTGGATGTTGTTGATGCATTAACTAAGCCTATGAGAAAAGAGAAGTTTAGATGATGTTCAGAGTCTATGGGCCTCTCAGCCTCTAGCAATTAAGTCCATGACATTATGGATCCCCTGACTCTTGCAAGGTGTTCAAAAACTGGGAGTGTTGAGAATTGTGTCTCAACCTTGCAATCTTTTTTCGGAAAACTCTAGAAAATTTTAGCCAGAAAACTCTAGAATTATTATTTTTAATTCTAGAATTTGTTTGTGGTAGTTTTCCACATGCTTGTGAGTTTGAAAAAGGTGTTTGAGTTGCTAAAAAAGTGTCTAGTCTCTAGAACAATGTAGAAGGGCTAAGAGTATAAACAACTCATTATATGACTTTTATGGGAGTCTAAACTATAGGACATAAATATGGATGAAAATTGTATTCTTGGAGTTACAAATTACAAGTGGGTAACATGTGGCATGGTTTTTTTGCCCATGGTTTTGTAAAACCAAAAATGGTTTCCAAGTGACAAATCACTATAAAAGGAGGGCTTGCGGAGGTGTTTGAATCATCGAGTTCAATTTCCAAGACTGGTGCTAGAAGGAATCTCTTTCAATTCGAGTTTGAGTTCAAGTTGTGATGATGCACTCCTATAAGAACTTGCATTGCAAGTGAATTGTAATCTTCCAGATTTGAGAATACATTATGTGGGTTTTGGAGGGTGGGGTTTTTCTCCCGGAAGGGTTTCTTTACGATAATCATTGTGTTATGTGTTAATTGTTATTTTGATTATGCATTTCTTCATATCTCTACAATAGTTAGTTGAATTTGTATAATCGTCCTCTCAAAGATTTATGTAGGAAGTGATTCCACACACCTTAGCTCCTTATATATGGCAGATTATAGCTCACCTAATTGTTGTCAGAAGAATTTTCTTAGACTCTCAATAGTCTTAAAATTGAGACTTTATGAGTCTTAAAAAATAAACTATTACAAATCTATAAGTATTCTACAAGCTTTAGATCCTTAGAATTATAGTTCAAGGTGAAAAATATATAGAACATATTACAATTTCTTTTAAAAGTGGACTTCATCAATGGCTACGATGGAGGTTTTATTTATTTTTTTGAAATGACCTAATTTTTTTTGGGATGAGCTAATCTTCAGATAAAATGCACTAAAGTCAAAATAAAGTCAAAGTTTTTTTTTTCTCCAAATTCATGAAAATGTAGTGATTTTTTTTCAATTTCTTTGTTGTTTTTGACTAAAAACTATGTAGATAATGAAGATCAAATGCTGAAATTTTTAGAAAAAATAATGATGTTTTCAATTTTTTGAAAATTGGTCAATTGTAAAATTTATAGGGAGGATAGCCACATCCAATTTTTTTTAGCTCTTTTAGATGTAGTTGAACCACATCTTTCTTTTCATTTCTATTGTTTATAATATATTAGAAATGATTGTCTAGTTATGACATTTCTACTTTACAAAACTCAATCAACCATAAGGTTTAAGATATTTTCAATATCACATCAATACCAATTGATGAAGATGCATTTTCAAGATTGTTCTTCAACGTTGACCGTTACTCTTTAGACACAATTACATGTATCTCTTATATCCAAAAACTTTAAGACACCTTATTCAATTTTATTTATCTAACAATACATCCATAACCATATGATCGACATAAGTCAATATATAAGACCTATCTACCAAGTAATAAAGTAGCATGGAACACATCTTAACATTATTTATTTGTAAGCAATCTCCCTATGCGTACTCCTAGCCCTCTCAATCACTATTTTATTAATTCATTTTACAACTCATTTTGTTTAAGAGATATGGTATTGTCCTATGTATTTTATTCTTCCTTTTTAAAGTCTTCAATATCTTTAATTTTACCAATAGATTATGTATAAGAGCCTTACCTCTTTAACTCTTTGAACCAATTGGAGACTTCCAATTTACTCTTAAAAAAATATACTTGTCTCCTACTAAAAATCAAATACCAAACCATAAAAATTTGAAATCAAAAGAACATTGATAAAATCAAAGCTTCAAAATGTATCATTATCCTAGACAATTTATGAAAACTAGAGAAAAACTAAACATATTTTATTTTCCATAAACACAAAGTAAATAAAAAATCAAACTTTTGGTTATAGTTAATAGAGATTTTATTTTTAAGGTCCTTAGACCTTACTAGTGCAACTCATCCTCTTGTTGCATAGCATAGTTTTTTTTTAAGAAAGCTTAGTCCCTAAAGCATGAACACCCTTATGTGGCCACATAGAGAAACCATTTAAAGTAAGTGTGACATTCCATGTTATTTTCTTTAATGGAGAAAATAACAATTATCCATATATTTTCACTATAGGAATAAATCCTATTCATCTAAATTACATGTGCATCCCATTGAAATAAAGTGTTCATCCAAACACCCTTAGAAAACATCACATCCCTTCTCATTATCTTTCAATCTTCCACTAGAAAATAAACACCTTGAAAATTTGAATAATTAAATCAACTTATAGAAATAGATTTTTATGTCTAGCACGAGAATCATTTCAAAGGTACACTTTTCGACCATCATAATTTCATATTTTGAAAATTAACCTTGATGTGAAGTCAAGTTAATAGAGATAACAAATTTTATCAAAACATATACCTTTTGATGCATGTGTATCAAAGGTTGTGAAGAAAGCATCACCACCATCCTTGAAAAACTCTTAAACTCACCATTAAAATCTTTCGCTTTTCTTTTCTTTTTCTTCTTAAAACTCTCTTGAATTAGCTACTATTTTCACAATCCCAACATTGTGCCTTGAACTTATTGAAAGATTTGGATTTCTCATAAAATTTAGATAGAAAAATGTTTTATTTTTATCCTTTCTATCTACCAAAAATAACTAGGGCAACCTTGGCATATTTTTAAGTCTTTATTCACATCTCTTGAGAAATCAACAATGTCATCGCTTAATCTATTTTCATCTTGGTGATGTTCTACTAGCCATAACATGATGGCCCAATGAGTATAGCAAAAAAAATTCAATAGAATCATCTAAAGATCCTTCATTTTTACCCCAATTGAATACATTGGATAACTAGCATGTTGAAAACATTCAAGTTCAGGCATAGATTCACTATCGATCATCTAGAGGGTATGCAAATTACTTCTCAAAAAGATTTTGTTAACTATTAGCTTGGTACAAATATCTCAAATACCTTTCAAAGAAGTGTTGCAATTTGCGATCCAATCTCAAAATTTCTATGTGTTTGTTAGAAGCTGACCTAAAATAGTAAATACCTTATGAAAACTACATAGAAGATAATTTCTCTTCATAAAGCATTTTAATGTACCTTATCATTCTAATCAAGCATTATTGAGTGTCATCATATTTAAGCACCATAAGATAAGATAATATTAATGTCCAACAAGAGACAACAACATGGGTCTATGGGATTGGGAGCTTACAACCAAGAAGATAGCACCAAATGGAACACCAAACGTTGATGATAAAAGAGAAAGCACAAAACCTAAAAAAGAAGATGAAGAAGAGAGCAAGAGTCACCCTAAACAAGATTAGGATTTAGGGATCCTTCCTCAAATGAAAGATGGACAACAATGAATGAGGATGGGGCCGAATAGAGGCTCTCTTTTGTCACTGAGTTTACAATAACTTATGTTCAAGTGTCCTTTATGATTGTTCTTATTATGTAAAGTCGTGCTATTATATCAACACTTCAAAGACTTATCTAAAGAGCATTGCATCAACACAATTATCAAATCCCAATGTAATATAATTTGAGCCAACAATTTAATTGTGATTTAGCCTCTATCCTACCAAGAGTATGATATAACTTATATCATCATTGTTATAAAAGTGGAAACATCAATATGAGGTTTAACTTGGGAAAGCACCTTTAAAGAATAATATTGTGTGTCAATAAGAAATATAGCATTCAAATATGGTGGAATTGTGTAAAGTAGACTAAAATGCATAGTTCCAAACTTTGATCATGTGAAAAAGTTTGAACTGTGTCAATTAGCTTCCTTGACCTACACTTTTGGAGGTAAAATCTATAACACATCCCAATGAAAAGCCCAAATCCTTAGTTAAATAGCATAAGTTCATTTCTAAGGATCCTATCTATGTAGATCGCCACTTTTAGCTCTAAAATCTAGTTACAAATTTTTCTACATCTCATTTGTAGATTTTCTCTCCTTACTTTTCCACACCTTACTTTTCATGTCTATTGTTTATTAAATATCAAAAATAATTTTCTCTAATGATAAAACTTCTACTTTACAAAACTCAATCAACCATAGGGTTTAAAATATTTTTAAATATTAAATTAATACCAATTGATGAAGATACATTTTCAACATTGTTCTTCAACTTTGACTACCTCTCTCTAAACACACTTACATGTATGTCTTATAACCAAAAACTTTAAGACACCTTGTTTAATTTTATTTAACAACACCTCCATAACTATATGATCAAGATAAACCAACATAAAAAACCTATCTACCAAGTAATAAAGTCACATGAACCACATCCAACCATTTTTTATTTGTAATCTCCTTATGCATACTCTTAGCCCTCTTAATCAGATGTTTTATTAATTCATTTTACAACTCATTTTGTTTAAGAGATGTGGTTCTGTCCTATGTCTTTTTATTGTTCATTTTTTAGTCATCAATATCTTTAGTTTTACCAATAGATTTTGTATAAGAGCCTTAACTTCTTAACTCTTTAAACCAACTAAAGACTTCAAATTTACTATTAGAGAAATATACTTGTGTCTATTGAAATTCAAATACCAAAACATAATAAAAACATTTTGAAATCAAAAGAACATTATAAAATGAAAACATCAAAATGCATCAATATCCTAGACAATTTATGAAAACTAGATCTAAACTAAACATATTTTATTTCTCATAAACACATAGTCCATAAAAGATCAGACTAATGGTTATCATTAACAAAGATTTTTATTTTCAAGATCTTTAGACCTTACTATTGCAACTCATCCTCTTTCTCTATAGCATAGTGTTTTTTGTAGAAAGCTTAGTCCCTAAAGCATGAATGCCCTTATGTGGCCATAAAGAGCAACCACTGAAGGTAGCTATGATATTCCATGTTATTGCCTTCAATGGAAAAAATAATAATTATCCATCTCTTTACTATATGAATGGAACTTATTCATCTAAATTGCACATGCATCTAACTGAAATAAAGTGTCTATCCAAACACCCTTACAAAACATCATAGCTCTTCTCATTATCTTGCAATCTTCCATTAGAAAATAAACACCTTAGAACATTTAAATAATTGAATTTACTTGAGATTTTTTATGTCAACCTAGAATCATTTCTAAGGTACACTTTCCCAACATCATATTTTCATATTTTGAAAATTGAACTTGATGTGAACTCATGTTAACAGAGGTAGCAAATTTAATCTAAACATGCACCTTTGATGCATGTGTATCAAAGGTTGTGAAAAAAGAATCACCACTATCCTTAAAGAACTCTTAAACTCACCATTAAAATCTTTCACTTCCCTTTTGTTTTCTTCTTATAAACTTTTTGCCTTAACTTATTGGAAGATTTGGGTTTCCCATTAAATTTAGATCTTTACTTGCTTTTCTTTTTATCCTTTCTATCTACCGAAAACAACTAGGGCATCCTTGGCATATTTTGAAGTCCTTATTTACATCTCTTTACAAATCATTGATGCCACCCCTTCATCTATTTTCAGCGTGGTGATGTTCTACTAGCCATAACTTGATGGCCCCGTGAGTATAGCAAAAAAAATTCAACAAAATCATCTAATGATCCTTCATTTTTACCCCATTTGAATACAATTGGATAACCACGATGTTAAATACATTCTAGTTCAAACATAGATTCAACTTTGACCATGTATAGGATACGTAAATTCCTTCTCAGAAAGATTTTGTTCACTAAAGATTTAGCTTGATACAAATATCTTTCAAAGAAGTGTTGCAATGGTCGTTAACGCACATTCAACAATATTGTATGAATTTAATGATATCCCCTTATGTCCATTTTGTCATAGTGTTCTTGCAATATAGCGATAATAGTTTTTCATTTCAGCATTGCAATCCATAAACTTCTATTATCTAGCATATCCTCCATAGAGTTTTCAAAGTTAAAGTTTGTCTAAAACTTCACCAATCTAGTTTGCAAGTGCTTGTCATCTCTTCTTGCAATAAGATCAAAACTATAATATACAAGCTCCCATCCAAATGAAGATTACTACACAAAGCCCTTTTCCCAACATCTAGAACTCAAGGTAATCAATCTTTCATATAAAACATAAACAAAATTATGTAAAATAGATGTATGCTAAGAAAAATAGTAATAGAGAACACATTATTAACAAAACACAAATCAATCTAGCTCTGGGGGGTGTTCTTGGCCCACTTTCATGTGGTGGTGGTACTTCTTCCCTTGTTGTGAGGGATGCGGCAGCCAATATTGTTGACCCTCCTTTGAATACTGCTGTCTCTGATTCGGCTGATGCTACTTTGGCTCTACGGGGAGCTATTGGCCCTTTTTCATGTGTTGGTGGTACTTCTTCCTTGGCTGTGAGGGATTTGAGGGATGCTTGTGGTTTGGATGACTTTTCTTGGCAGAAGGCTACTGGGATGGTGGAGGATGGATGGAAAAAAGTAAAAGGAAAAAAGGTCAAGCCCTCTTTACCATCATTTGATATGTCTCTATGTTCTCAAAAGATGGGATCTAAAAGTAAATCTTGAGGTTTGGTTCCTTTTCCAACTGCTCACCTTGTCTTTTTTGAGGTAGTCCCTTTTTGTTTTGGATAACCTAGTCTCTTTGACCTGTTGTCTTGTAGTTTGACATGGTTAAACATCTTTTGTTGTAACCATGGGATTTCAGGATCCTGTTTAAAACCTGTTTAGGTGGTAGTAGTGCACTGTGTTATCTGTAAGGCCACCCTAGTCTCCTTGTTTTGTTAGGCGACCTGTCTCACCTAAGCTTTTTTGTTTTTGAGTTTGGGCTTCATTGAAAATTATAAGATTTGTAAAGGGTTTTAGGCACCCTTCAAAACCTATTTTCCTTAATAAAAAACAAAACACAAATCATTTTTTTATTAATAGATAAATGACCTAAGTCTTGATACATCATAAGGTACATAAATATATTTGGATAATCAATTTTTTGTCCCAAGTTATATTTTTTCACCTTCCTTCTAGGTCGTTCCTAGTCTTTCCCTTCTTTTTCTACATCTGATCAAGATTTGTATATAATCTATGTTCTAAAAAGTCATGAAACATGAATACTGAAAGAGCATAGAAATGAAATGTAAAGTGATAAGAGAATTTTATTAAACAAAATATAATATACATGTAAAACATCAGAAAAAATATCTAATAGAGTGGATAAATCATTCCTTAGCTGAGAAAATATATCTTAAGCAACATGATTATCTATTGTTCCACCGAAGGATATTTTGTCAGCTTAATAAGACAAGACAAGATAAGATAAGATAATGATATTAATGTTTAACAAAGGACCAAAAAAGAGTCCAAGGGATTGGAAGATACAACACAATAGAAAAGCAACCCAGCAGGAGCATGAAATAGTGTTCAAAAAAGAATGAGCAGCAAAACAAAGAGAGGAAGTGAGAATGAATAGACGAGAGAAGGACAAGATATCCTTTCTTGATACAAAGAAATCTATAACTAAAGGATAAGACCTATGGAGACTAGGGGCCTAAGCTTGAATCCGAGTAGCACTGGGAGTAGAATGTCATTGCCTGATGAATCCATGACGTGGTCTAACAGATCTGATGTGTCCCGATGTAGGTGTATCTATTGGTCACTTCCTACTCCTAGAGGGTGATAGTGGGGGAAGAAGGCGGTGATGAGCTAATCTAAGGCTTGACTCTAAGGAAACATGAGCTATAAAGTGTGGTCATGCAGTTGCGAAATCTCACGGACATAAAGGGCTAAACATTGTTGGTCAGGGTAGTTGAAGAAGGCCGGGAAAGTTCTGCAATCTTTGAATAAGCAATGATACATGACTCTAACCTCATAATAGATGGGACATCTAAAAATGAAATGGATCTTGGTCTCTATCTTGGATAGAATACAATGACAACATATTCGATCGTCTCTAACCAAGTGGTGGTCTGTCTGACAACGTGGCATGTATCAACCCACTCTAAAGGACCATTAAGATGTAAAGAACTGTCAGCCTGACCAGGGAGTCCAAAAGTGATAACTTGGACTCAATGTCTTGAAAGTGATGCAAGAAGCATTCTCTCTCCAATACAACGAGGGAGCTCATCCCCTTCGCAACCTTGGGTAGGCAAGCTAGCCTCATGTTGAATAAGGGGCCAGAGAACTTAACCTCAAGGTAAGTGTATGATGAGCCAATCTCAATCTTTGATCCTGCAAGGTAAAGTGAAGATGAGAGGTCTTTAAGAAATTGAAGACCATGATCCGAGTCTTTCCTAGGTTCACAACAAGCTAGTGATGGACACAGAAAGAGGCTAATCCATCAATAAGTCTCTAGAGCCCCTCAGGAGAGGAGGTAAGGAGAACCACATTGTTGACTTTCACAAAACGATGTCGAGCCTCCTCAATGATAGCCTCTGATGTGAAGATGTGATCCATAGTTTGATAATCAATACGAAACCCAACTAATCCTCTAGCATGATACCACCTCCTGTCGAGGTATCCAAACAAGATAGTATTCAAAATTGTGGCATAGACCTTGGTAAAGTTATGCCCAATCATGATGGTCCTATAGTTGTCGGAGTCCGAAACCAACCCAAACTTATAGATAGGATAAATCATGGGTCTTGACCAAGAGTCAGGAAACCTAGTGCAAACCACTTTGTTGAAGAGTGTCGAAAGAAAAGAACAAAGAATTGAAGTACCAAGCTTGAAGAACTCTTCCTAGAAACCTTCCTTATCAACAACCCTATTGCATCTCATTAGTCTAATGGCCTCACCAACAATGGAGGAAGTGAAAAGATGGTAGTGTGGGGGGATGGGAGGGTGAGTGAGTGGTTGGCTAGGGATATCATAGAGGCTGGAGGTATGGGATACCAATGAGTTCTAGTCGAAGGCAGAAGGTGGGGGAGAGTGGTGACGTAACAATGTATGCCAGAAGGTTTTTGGGTCTTGAGAGAGAGAGTGTCGCAAAGAGATCTGCACTACGAGGCCACAAAAACTTGCTTCTTGAAGCGAAGAAGGCAATGGTAAGAAGAATGCAACTAAGTGTAGGAGGGGGAGTGTGCTATGAAGGAAGCATGCAGGGAGTGGTAGAAATATTTGTAGTCCTTGTCAAATCACTGATTCAAGGGTAAGATTTATGGCTAACAGGGCTACAATGAGAGGAAATGCGATGGGGTATGGAAAGGAGGACGAACTCCCATAAAGCAGAGGCAATGAGGTTGAAAACAGGAGCATGGGAGATAACCGACAAGTAGTCAAAGGGGAGAAGCCATCTGAGGTGGAGGGTGAAAAGGTAGCAGTCACAATGTGAGAAGCAAAAAGTGGTACGGGGACCTAAGGATAAGGATTTGGGGTGAAACGAGGGGATGGGGGTAGGGGGGTGAAGTAGACAAGGAGATTGTGAATGGAGTCATCGGCCAAAGGGAAGCAGGTAACAGTGAAGATGTTGATCAAAGGGACTATGGAAGTTGGTGCAAGAGCATAATTGACCACACTCGCACTCTCACAATGAGACCAGTAGGTGAAGAGCTTAGAGTTTGGGAAGCAGGAGAGGACATTCATGATCAACACATTGACCAACTCACAAAGTTGGAGGAGATGGCAGCCATAACATGAGAGAGGCCCAAGCGAGTCCTGAGAGTGTCTCTAAAGACCAATGGTGGTTGGATCAGTTTCTTGAGTACATGTTGAGTCCGAGGAATGATCATGGAGAGGGATTTGAAGATCTCTAGTTCATGCATTGAAGTCTTCCAGGATGAAGATGTCTCCCAAGCCCAAAAACTTGGTGATATACTTGTGCAAATCAGAGAAGGGGTCTCCATTAATCGGGTTGTGTATGGCATAAGGAGAGCTAGCCAATAGGAAATAGGAAACTGCAATAAACATGTCTCTAATACAGTGACCAATATGACCAATATGGTTGATCTGGATCCACATAAACCTAGTTGTAGTTTAGAATAGACCACTATCGTGACATTGGCAAGGTCATCTTTGATTAGACAGGAAACACCTGCGGACACTACCAGACGTTTGAACCTCCTATCTCCAAGTAGATAGCCACTGATAGCCTGAGAACCTAGGGAGAGGGCGGACTAGACTCTCATTAGTCTCCATAACCACCAAAATATCTATTGAACCAACCACATCTGAGAGTAGGCCAGGTAATGACCAAAGAGTACCATTACCATTCTAGCAGTTGACATGGAGAGAAGAAGCGGAATGTTCTCTCCCATGTGACTACTGGCATGACTGTCATTTGGCTAGAGGAGCATGTTTCTATTCCCATTTGTTGGGGGGAGTCTTGAATGATAGCCTTGAGGTTTTGGATCACCACCCACTTCCTAGCTCGTCTAGCCTCTACAAGTAACCCCCTAGAATGTCTCATCTCTGCCATTTGCGCTCTAGTAAGATCCTCGTCCAAAAAGATCTTTGAAGGGAGAGGGAAATTCAATCCAAGAGCCTATAATCTGTCTGAGAGTGAGAGGAACTACAATCAAAGAGACCCATCTGGTCCCACCCAACAATTGTCCAAGGTGATATCTATGATGCCTAACTACTCCATGAGAAAAGATTGTTCACCTATCAATGGATTAGTGGTAAAACTTAGGAGACCGTGAACCTTGAGGTAAGTTTGTGGGCCCATCCCCAATGCTCCTCGGTGAGCTGCCCCCTGACAATCTTTTCCACCCTTGCAAGAGGGGTAGAATTGGGAGTGGTACACACTGATGCCCATGACTTGGCCTTCTGCTCGGTCTTGGATGGAAGAGAAGTGTGCTAAGCCACTAGTTAGCTTTGTTGTTCCTTGAAGGTGTCCAAGTCCCCAAATTGTTCTATGACCGTGTCGAATTGAGTCTTGATGACAATAGTGTCTGAAATGAGAGTAGTAGAGAATGATTCAACCTAGGTTTTCAATACAACAACGATCTCAGTGAGTGCAAGCACTGTGTCGATAGATTCAAGTTTAAACACCTGATCAATTAATTTTTTAGAGAGGTTGGATAAAGAGACAACTATATCTTTAAGTGTTATATTATCCTTCTCCACTTTTGCTAAATGATCAACAATCTACTGAAATGTGACTATATCAAGTGGGGGATTCATTCTGTCAAACAGTTGATGTGCAAACCCCAGCTGCAACAATTTAATAGAAACATCCAAAGTGGAAGAATTTAGAGCAGTCTCCATGTGTGCGGAAGGATGAGATTGATGCACAATAGAATCTGCCTCCTTTTCTTTGTCAATGCCAGTAATATGTTGACCTATGCAATCTTCAAAGTTATTCACATTTCTATGTCTATGAGCAACAACAATTGGAGAAGTGACACCATGCTCCTTGGGGAAACCATGTTTGTGCACCTGTCCAATGTTTTCCCCCTATTAACAACAATGTGGAGTTCGAAGTAGAACCCTTGTGTGATTTCACTATTAAAAATCCACACTGTTAAAAACAATCCACAATTTGAAGCAATAAAACTTAGCGCAAGTTTTCCAAAAATGCAAGCAACGGTGTAAAACATAAATCAACGATGAGAAGTGAAAGCACATTATCAAGAGAAAATACTAACAAATCAACTTTATTATCAACAAGAACTAAATGCAATTTTAGTGACACCATTACACAGATACACCAACATACACCTTAGAGAAACATAAAAATGCCTACAAATCAGCTATCAAATACTTCTATTTCAAGCCCCCGATAAATACAAGGGACAATACACAAAACCATAAAAATGCTAATTACAAAATAACAAGCTTTAAAATCATATGTACTATGGAGCTCAAGTCCCTAGATGGAATTCCACAAACAAAGCCCTAGTAAAACCTTCAACACCCAAATCCCAATAGGCCAAATGTTAAAAAAAACCAATCCTTTCCAATGTTGTACATGCTTCCTAATCCACTCACGATTTCTTATAAAATTGCCATTAGTTGGTAAACTCGCCACTCTCTTTAGCGGGCTTTTACACTTTTCACTAATTTTTTTACAACCCACAAATTGGGTTCTCCTTTTGTACATCTCAAAAACTACATTCTTTATATGCATTTCAAATTTTCAAGTGTTTGAAATGTTGTAATCTTTTTCCGTATTTGATTGTTTGAATTTTTTTTATCATTGGCATTTTCGATCAAGCTCTGTGATCCATCATTGGAAAAAGAGAGCAATACGAGCAAAAATATGATCTATCAGTGTGATCCAAACATTGATGACATAATTCTTCACACAATCAAACCCAAAATAAAATTACATGAATTGTGGAAATCTAAATAATTTGTTTGAAATATGTAAACAAATTCAAATTTCTATATATAGTTTAAAGATTACATTTCATAACAAAAACTTCAGGGTATAAATTTGTACAACTGTTTTTCAAAGTGCTTTTTATATGATGATAGTTTCATATTTATAGTCATTTTTGTTTTTTCTGACTTTACTTTATAGGTTATTTAAGGAATAAACCAAGGCAATACTTTGGGCAGGTTTCTTGTTTACGAGATGCGTCAAGCTATCAACATGATGATGTATTTGGAGGATATGAAGTATAATAGGTTTTTGGAAAGAGGAGCATGAGAAGGACTCAATGCTATCACCCCTACAATGCTTGAAGACCGAGTCACATGATACATTGAATTCTCTTCATGAAATTCGAATTTCAGCACATTTTTACCCTTTCCCAGCGTTATTCAATTTTTTATGATATTTATAATATATAGAGCATTGTCTTTTACCCATTCATACTTTGGGCAGGTTTCCTGTTTACGAGCTATCAATGCGATGATGTCATTGGAGGATATTAAGTATAATAGGCTTTTGGAAAGAGGAGCATGGGAAGGACTCAATGCTATCATCCCTACAATGCTTGAAGACTGGGTCATAGGATACATTGAATTTTCTTCATGAAATTCAAATTTCAGCACAATTTTACCCTTTCAAGACTTTTTTGAATTTTATGATATTTATAATATATAGAGCATTAAGTCTTTTACCCATTTATATTTTGGGCAGGTTTCCTGTTTACGGGATGTGTCAAGCTATCTAACACGATGATGTCTTTGGAGGATATTAAGTATAATAGGCTTTTGGAAAGAGGGGCATGGGAAGGACCCAGTGCTATCACCCCTACAATGCTTGAAGATTGAGTCACAGGATAGGTTGAATTTTCTTCATGAAGTTCAAATTTCAGCACACTTTTACCCTTTCCCAGCCTTATTCGAATTTTATGATATTTATAATATATAGAGCATTAAGTCTTTCACCCATTAAAAAAATGAGTTATTTAGTTTAAGTAATTAGCGATGTCTAATTATTTTGACTATTTTGTAAATATATTACTTATATTTAAAAATTAATAATTTTATAGAGGTAAATTTAATATCATACATTTTTTCCGAATTTTTACCATCACTGAATTTCATCCAAATTTTGTGATCGATGAACTCAAATTCAATTTCGAACCATGTGATTTAGTTTGAAGAAATGAGAGAATTGGAAATGGCACTCAAAGGATGTCTCAAATCAATTAGCCCTAAAAGGCTGAAAAGTCAATGTTGGTGCCAATATTTTTATCTTTAAGTTATCAATATGGTGATACCTTGGAGGGCATGGACTGTTTTAACTGTATGGATAAATGAGTGGAACTATTTACCAAACAACCCCCTCTAGCAGACTTTTGGATTTGTTTTACAAAAATTTTGCTATTTCAAACAAATGCTACTTGATTTTGAGTTTTTATAGCAGAGTTATGGCTCCTAGAAGTTGGATACTTGAGTCAACCTTGGCAACATTTGGATATTTGCCATCTTCATGGTGATATGGTGCTGGGAAGGTGAGATAGAAAGGTGTTAGCCAGCAACACGTTCAAACTTTTCAATGTTTTGCAACAGCCTTCCCTCAAAATGCTTGGAAGAATTCTAAGTTGTCACAACCATGAGATCTCTGTGAATGTGCCATGGGTGATATGGAACATAAACAAGCCAAGCCTATTTGACATTATCATGGACTCTGTTTAGTCATAGACCTCTTCTAAGATCCCTTGTGGCACCCTAAGGGCGAATAGTGCTATAATGTCATGCAAAAGCTTGTTTGCATATAATTGTCTTTTATCATCCAATGGACTGAATATATAATAATATCTTCTTGTCCGCTCTACAAACTGATTTCAAGGTTATCCATGGTTTTGTAATAAAGTTTTTAAAAATTCAGCCAGTATTATGCAGCTAAATACAATTAATAAGTATCTTCTTGTCAGCTTTATGAAATACTTTTAAGGTTTGTTTTAATAAGATAACGAATATTTCAATATTAAAAAGCAAAACTCGGTGTATAAAATAAATACACGTAAATATTGAATTTTTTTATCAAAGAGAGCATTCAACATCCAAATCAAATAGCTGAAACGAGTATCCAGTCTGTATAGTTGCCTGTGTCTCTCTCATGCACCTATTTATTATGCAAACAAAAAATTCTCACCCCAGAATGTTTCACTGAGCTAATCCGAAGCAACTTTCTATGTTCAAAGTTCAAACTCCACATAATATACAGATTGATCTGAAGATGCCATTTTATCATCAACAGGGAAACAAATTCAATGATAATAAACAACGAATCATGCATCACATCTATTATCATGCATTATGAAGGCATCAAATATTTTCTCTGACCATTTCATGAAGTAATACTTGAGGACTATTTTAAAATTTCTTCAAAAGGACTAGCAAACTATAAACATTTTGAGAATGTAGCACATTGATTCCAAAACTTCCCATATTTACTAAAACAAAATTCAGTGAACACCATGAGAACCATGTCTTCTTTTCCCATTTCTAAAATTATTTTCCATCTCATGCAGTACATAACATAGATGGTTTGCATCCATTATACATGACAGAATAAAAACTTCAGCTCTTTCAATCAAGAACCTTTCAGATTGACTCCAGGGAATTAAGATCTCAACCTCAACAAGCAACCATTAATTCAATAATTTCAACAATGTTGATTGCTACTTCCTTCCAACTATATACCATTTTCTCGAATTCCATATTTATGAAACACTCTGAACATACATTGCTCATGGTCTCCATGCGTGCATATAGAAATGTACTGGCTCTGTGGGTTCATACATTTACACAGGACCCTGTCAACCTTCCTTCACCATAGACAATCTTTCATCTCATTTCTGGCTTCACGTGTCTATTTAAGCTATCCAGTACAATGGTCTGCATATAGCATACCCTACCCAACAATATATGATGTATGTTAAATTTCCTTGAGATGCATTAAAATATAAATATGAAATGATTAAAAGAATTTGTCTAATAGTAACATATGTTCAGCAAATAGAATTAACGAAATTTAAAGAAACTTCCATCACAAAATACACACCTTATTAAAACTGACTACAGACATGATAAAATATTAGATTTTAGAGTTTTCTTCCAGTCAAAATGCAAGAAAATTATACTTTCTTATAAAAGGAATGCTAGCAATCAAGTTGGTACCTGATGTGGTGTTGGAAGCATTGAATCTGCAAGACTCTCATTTATCTTAACAGGAAGAGGTGGCATCTGACTCATTATTCCAGGCATATCTTTCATACTGCACAAATGGAATTTATTGTTTTGTTTTTAAAGAATTAGGCCAGTCAGTACTTTACAGTCCTCAAATTGAACAAAACAACCAGCCATAGTACCACAGGAAAGAAGTGAATATATCATGCATATTGAAATGAGCAATGTTACTGTAATGAATGTAAGATGTAGCTTTTTGCAATAGGGCTTTATATGTAAACATTTTTATCACTGCCTGGGAAGTGAACAAATGAAACAAATAAAACTTGCAATTGTTGGGCATTATATGTTTAAATTTGAATGGCAGGAAGATGTAGAAAAAATTCAGAGGGGAAATTCTATTTCAACATTTTCTTTCTTACGACTAAAGCTTTATACAACTTAACTCAAATTTAATGCTACTTACTCATTCAAAATTGTAAAAATGTTGTTTCGAGCCTGACAGAAGAGGTCAATGTTCTCTCGTATCTGTTTGACATAAGAATGAAAAATTATCATTTAAACAAATAGTGAATAACATTTCATGAAGAATAGACATTCACTAAATTTTCTGATAGAATTGAATTCTTGTGTTAAGTAATGCAGTGGCAAGATCAGTCAACTATTAGTTATATCATTCGTTTGAAATATTTAGCATATGAATGCACTTCAGACAAAAAAAAACAAAGAGATTTTAAATGTTCAGAGATAACAAAAATAATAAATTGGTCAATGGGCCTAAAAATCAGAAATAATACTAACCTGTGCACCACGGGGATTTGTCCCCTGGCAAATTTCCGCCGCACCTTTCTTGGGGGCCGTACAGGGATGGGAATTTCCTGTCCCCAAAGCCATTCCATTTTTGCAGAAAATGAAATGTTTTTTCCAGCATGAGAGGGGACTGGGGGACTAGCCATCCCCAAGAAGTCATGCTGTCCCTAAATTTCCAGGAGAAAAAATTGTCCGCTGGCTATGAAAAAGTAAGTTTTTTTAAAAATTTGCTTGACAGGCCTCACATGGGTAAAAACAGGCAATTCAAAACTGTGAAACCCTATTTGGAGACTAAAAAGGTAAAGTCTTCTTCATTTCAACCATTCTTGGCAAGAAGAAAAACAAAGAGTAGCAGCGAGAAAGTTTTCATTTTTGAGTCGCAAGAGAAGGGTTTGGCATAAAGTCTTCTTCATTCCAAGTACGCATTTCATCTTCCATTTGCTTATGGCCAATTTTTTTCATTTTACATTTGGTGCAACATATAGAGAGGGCATTTTGAGTGAATTGTTCTTTTTCTTTTCAACTTGCAGCAGCGTTTTATATTTCATGATCATGAGCAGCAGTAGTGAGAGTGAGGGGAGTTCTAGCAGTGATAGCATTGATGTGGAAATTCAAGAAACTCAAAGAACAAAATGTAGTATTAGGGCAGCCATATGAGGGATTTCTACTTCAACTAGTGTGAATGTAGCAGGACCAACATCCTCTAACCCATTTGACTGCCCTTCCAAAGACCTCAAAAAGCATGCAAAAGGCTCATTGAATCCCAAGAAACCTCTTGTTCAATTTGCCACAAGCCTAGACAAAAATAAGCAAAAAATCTGGGGATAGTAGGGAATGGGAGTGTCATTTGTGCAAAGAATATTATTATGGTGGCCATATTAGAGTTTGTTGGCATCTTTTGTGAACATTTAGAGTTTGTTGGCATCTTTTGTGAACATTTGGTCAAGGGGTCAAAGGTTGCAAAGCTATAGCACAAGTAGAAAAAATTTAGGCAACTAGATTGCACATAGAGGGACTTCAATAGAGAATGTTGAAGCTAGTATGCAAGCTTTGAGTCAACCTTTTAATAGGGAAGAAAGTGCCAGATTACTCCCACTTATACTGGAAAGGGAAAAAACTTTCTAATAGGGAAGAAGAAGAAATCAACCTTGTTGATTTATTTAATTTGCAAGCAAAAGAGGTAGCTGAAGCATCTATTGGTAGGTTTCTTTTTGCTTATGATATACCATTCCATGTGTCAACATTCCTTGTATTATAAACAAATGCACAAAGATATGTATGCTGTCGGTCCCTCGTTTTTGCTACCTAGAGACAAAACTACCCACCATCGTTCTTGATAAAGAGTATACAAAAGTGAGCTTTTTGATGGAAGATATGAGACAAACATGGTTGAGTGAAGGATGCTCCATCATCATGGATGGGTAGACTGATATTGAGCATCAACCACCCATAAATCTTATTGTCAATACAACACCAAACTCTTATTTTCTTAGAGCTATAGATCGTTCCGGGAAAAGGAAGGATGCAACCTTCCAACTTCAGATTTTGAAAGATACTATAGAGGCTGGACTTGCAAATGTTGTGCAAGTAGTCATTGATTCAGCTCAGTTGTGTAACTTAGCTGGATTAATGGTAGAAAGTGCTTATAAGCACAATTTGTTGGACCCCGTGTTGTCTATATGCATTGAACAACACCTCGAAAGACATTGGAAAAATTGATTGGATAAGGGCTATGGTTTTTGTGGCTAGAGATGTGCATCACAAATCTCTTGCATTATTTAGGACATTTTCCAAGAAAGAATTCCTCAAGCCTGTGAAGGCTAGATATGCTAGCTAGCTACTTTATTTTTCTGAAGAGGATGCTTGAGATCCAAGATGCCCTACAATCCATGGTGGTCAATGCTGAGTGGAGTAGGTGGTGTGAATCAAGAACACCGGATGGAAGAAGTGCAAGTCATTAGATATGTTGATATTGACTCTCCAAGACATTGAGAGATTTATGAGACCTTTGATAGAATGCTTGGTTAGATAAAGCATGTAACTAATAGCAGGGACCCTACTTTGGGATTTTATGAGGAGCATATTAGGCCCATTGTGACATGACGGTGGAACATTATGAACACCCTGCTTCATATGGCAGCCTATGTTGTTCCACACCTTGAGGATCGTTTGGGGTTCCACTAGATGATGACTCTCATCCTACTGCTATCAGTGACTCAAAGGCTGGCTTGACTTTGATTTTGATTCCTAGAGGACAGCCATATATTTGGCATATATTATTTGTTGATACATTATTGATTTTGATTATTATGGACATTTGATCATGGATTTAAACTTCTATGATATTATTTACTGTTTAGTATTTTAGTTGGAGTTCTCTTTATGTTATTTAATGTATGAAACTTGGAGACTTTGAGCATTTCTGCTTTATGTACAACTGTACACCATATTTTTACAATGAAAGTATTTGAATTCATTAATTTGCTAAATCGCAATGTATTCAGCTTTTAAAATGTCTATGGTGAATGGTTTATCAATGTTATTATATGCATATTTGAATTTTTTCTGTCTAAGTAGAAATTCCTCTGTTTTTTTAGAAGTCGACCCCAAAAATTGGCTATGAAACATACCTGTATTGGAAACATGTCCCTGTCCCCAAAAGTTCATGGCGCATAGATTCTAATATAGAGGGGAAACAAAATAAACACTCCAAACACTAGCTTGAGGTCAAGACTATAAAGAATACAAATAAAATCCCATCTTGCTGCTTCTAATTTAAATATTGTTCTATTAGAGGCTTAAACCGAAAACTAGTTTACATCTTCTCCTTTAGTTATTGGATTTTGGAAGATGCAAACCACAAACAAGTTCAAGGTGAACAGATGTATAAAGATTATTCATTATACTAAGTATGAAGCTACTGAACAAGATCACGCAAACAATTTTCAAAATTTTTAGTTCAATTTACACCATCAATCTAAGTTACCAGTCTGGGTTTGGGTATGGCAGTTTGCCAAAAACATCACCTGGGCTTGTTACAGATGGGTACATCTCTACAAGATACAAACTCTATATAAATATTAAAAATATAGAAAAATGGGCATAGGTTTTAGTCCAGATACTTTCGTAAAATAATCAAGGACTCATACTTGTGGGGATTAATCATTAAAGTATAAAGAGAGCTTAATCCAGTTGTAGAAATTTGATGAGATAAGTGCCAGTGGCGTAAGGCAGCACTGTACCAAACTCAGGAGCACCAAATCCTTTGGGCATCCCAGATGCATGACCATAACCCCTCACCTCATGTAATACCAATAATTTAGCAGCAGCCATGCTACACTCACTTTCTATCAAACTCTTCTTCACTTCACGTAGAAATGCATCTGATATTGTTTACGATTGCAGAATATATAAAAACTGTTGCAAGAAAACTTATCATGCTTTTTCGAACATGCTGGGGGTACTTAACACACTTCAGCAAGTTTATTTGTTCACACCAAAGTCACAAATTGCCCAATTAAGGCATAATGAACAAGTCTTGTAAGTAGAAGTAAAAAGAGGGTTTTAAGAAGGGATCCAGGGGGCAGAGTGCATGATACCCTTATCTAAACAATAACAGAAGATCTGCTTTTCCAATCAGCAAAAAGAAAAGAAATCGATTCATCCCTTCAGTTCTGGCTTTGACAATGCTACATTTAGTTTAATTCCAGTCTTTGTTTGTTCTCCCTCTTTAAATCAATTTTTTGTAGTGAAATATGTCCGAGTACTATGGGTCCTAGATTCCCCCAGCCTGCACCATAAAAGAACCCATAGTCATGGGTAGTAAACAAAGCCTACCTAGGACGTACCTGGACCATGATGCATACTAGGATCCAATAAATTTACACACCAGGTACATGTAGAACCTGGTAACACAGTCATCAATTGGCAACTACTTTTCTCTTCAGACAAAACAATCCTGAAGTAGTTCTTGCAAATGGTTGCTTCCACACTTGTAAGCAGTGAACAAAGGTTATGCACTCAACTAGCAGTCACTTAAATGTCTCAATTATTTCATCTAATTGATTACAGTAAGAAGTTTGGCTCTTTTTTAGTTTCTGTGAATTAAAAGCTACTTGTATTGCTTTCTTTTAATCAATTAGGGAACATTAACTTAAGAACTCAATTTGCATTCTTCTAAACTATATGCCACTAAAACTTATGGTTATGTTTTTCATGGTTTTCAATTATCCTATAGAAGACAAGAATCAAAGAAAGCCGTATTTAAAAAGCTCGTACATTTATTTCATATTTGTTTATAGCCTCCATAATTTGATTAACATTGAGAAAACTTGGAACTCTCCTGCTATGTTGTACCTTTCCTCCTTCCCTCCCTCCCTACATCCATTTCTCTCCCTTTCTCTACCTCTTCCTTGATCAGCATTTGAATGTTTTCAATGTGAATGACCTATATTCAGTTCAAGCATTTTGGTCACAATGTCATGCATGTTAGAATGCGAGGTTGATGCTATTCATGTTGTTGTCATTGATGTCAACATATCCGATGCATAGAGGAGATTGATTTAGGATACAGTTGCTTTCCAGTATTGGTTAATGTGTGTATCATATCGGTAGACGTGTCCACCGAACGATGTGCTTTAAATATTTTTGCTTATCCATTTCGGTGATGGTGTTATTTTTTGTGCACCATATGGTAGAGTATTTGTTTGCATTCAGTTCTATTTGGAGTGCGTTCATTTATGTTTTGGTCCCAATAATTGCCGAGTAATGCATTATTCATATATGTCGGTACCCAAAGTATTGAAGATGGTGTTCCGTGTTGGCAGACACAAGGCCTATTGAATTGAGTGGGTCAACATTTCATTTCTTACCACTATGGGAATGCTTCAGTGTGACCTATTTCAAATTGGTTTAGGCCAACTTGGATGATGGTATCAAGTAGTATAAGAAAGGAGATGATCTTAATTGTTTATATGTATGCATGGTGCTTGTATGCAAGTAATATGTGAAGCAAGCATGTATTTGACAAGGTGGGATTCGTGTGTTGATGATCTTGTAAGTTGATGCAATCGGTAGCAAACTCTTATATCATTTCTTTATTGCAAAGTGTCAATGACAGTGACTTGAGAAGTGGATTCAATTCTCATTTCTTAAATTTTGGCTATAAGCCTAATAGTATTGGTAGTGAGCCATTCTTTGTATCAATGGGTAGTTAGCCCATCTAGCAGTGAACCACCCAACAATGAGCCAAACAATAGTAAGTAAACTAGCAGTGAGCCATTGTAAAAATCACCTTACCTGGTGTTCAATTCATTAGAATTAGTTTCTCCATGGTCTTGCCCAGTTTGGGTTTCCATGTAAATTCTGGTGTTTATTATGTTGATGGTTTTGAACTATCATGTTTATATCTATTGTAAGTTTCTAAATGTTTTAGATAGTGTTTGTCAATAATTGATTCACCCCCCGTCTTAGTTATTCAACCTGTTCAACATTGCCTTCCCTTCTTGCTGATTAAAGAATTCAATAATGGCCTTGTAGTTGTCTTTGCTGGTTTGCAAGTTTTTGGGCATCAGATTGAAGAGGTGAGGACTACGTCCTAAGTAAGAGCTTTAGAGCTCAACTACTTTTAAAAGGCTTCTGAGCATATTGATTATTTTGGCCAAAGCAATATGAACAATGGTCTCCTTGAATTTCGTGGCTTATGTGGTGTACTTCAATAAACTTCAATAGGGTTGATGCTAGGTGCATGCATGGGAGTAGCATTTCCTTGAGGCTTCCAGTTTTATCAGTTAGTAATGCTTAGTATATATCAGCCACCATGCCTACTAGGACTTGCATGGTATAAATTGATTTTGCTAGTGTTAGCCAGGGGCACATCCCTTGTATATTTTCAATCGTCCCTATCCCATAAATGTCTTAGAGACTTGGGGACACCTAGGGAACTTTGACTTTGACTTCTAGAACAAATTAGACTTTGACTCTCAAAGTAACACAAATTTGGCATATGAATTCTGTTGATTTTTTTTTTAAGGTTCTATATATATAAGAACATGCTTTATCCATGTTTTCATATAAAAATTTAAAATTTCTATATATTTTCATTTTCCCTATTGGTATATAGCCATCCCCATTTGTTGTTCCCCTCCGTCCCCAAAGTAGGCAAAAAATTTTGCCATCCTAGAAATCTGTCCTACTATCCCCTACCGTCCCCATCCAAGAAACTTGGGGGAACTGAAATATCCCGAACCGGATATTTACTAGATTTCTCTTTCAACTGTAAATTCAGAACTAAAACATTGCAGATGTATTCCGGTACAATCGAAACCAGTAGAAATCCCAATAGATATTTAACCAACTTCTTAAATATAATATTTAAACTCAACATAGATAGATATAATATGATACAACAATAAAACTAGTAGATTCTCCACAAGAAAATAACTGTCTTTCCAAGATACTATTCAGGATTTGAACATATGAAAGTATGTTACAAACTAGCAATATAAAACCAGAAAACTCTTGTACAACTCCATAAACACATTATTGCATTATACAACAACAATACAACAATCAACGCCAGAAAACCCAATCTTAGATACAGACTAACAGTCAATTTGGAATACTAGAATAAGAACCTATAAACGCATATGAAACACCTAAACTAATGTCTCTCCGGATAATGGGTTTGTGTCCACTGTTTTCTAGCACGAGGGGCTACGTCCTCATACTAGCTGAAGGTTTAAGCTTTCCAAATACTCTCACAAGAGAGAATAGAAATATGAATAACAAATCCAAGCATGTCCTGGAATGAGCCTCTTTCCTTTCTTAATACACAAACTAAGACTCTTCGACTCCCTTCTAACTTTTGTCCTATTCCCTTGTGATTCTTCAACTTCCCTCTAGCATTTCATGTTATTCCTCCTTGACCTTTTTCTCTCTTTGTAACATTAAATTGACCTTTTAATAATTTGAGTCTACGCTCTCGTAGTCAATTTTAACATTATATAAATAAGAATTCAATATTTCTAATGTCCAAAAAAGGGGACATTATAGGAACATAGGGTTCTATAGTCTAAAGTCAACGAGATGGGAATGTTGGAGTTGTTTTAGTAGCGTACGGTATGGGAGGGGAATATCTGATTGTTGTAATCAAATTTTCTAAAGAGGTAACTGTCATACTTATCAAAGTGCTTAGAAAGAAATTAAAAGGATGAGTAAGAAGAGGATTTCTTGTTCTTACATTATATAAATACATTGACAATAGGGTTGTTAACAATTACATTGGCCCTAGAACCTAACAAAGAGGAAGGTTCCTGAACTCGAAATTATTGTTCAAGCACTTTGCATATCAGGTTCATGGGATTCTTTGTTGTTGTTTTCCGTACTATCACACTTATTCCTTTTCTTTTGTATATTTTAATACATTGATGATTTCTTCTGAGGTCCTTAGAACTGATGTAAGTGATATTTTCTTTTATAGATTTTCCACTTGATACAGGCTTGTATTAAGCTCGTCGTCTTCTTGATTTGGGAGCTCTAGACATTGTGTCAACTCTATGTCTTATTTTGGACTTGAAAATTAATGCAATTCACAACCTTGAGCTACTTCCAAGGCATTTAGGATTAATGCAATGATAGATCTTAGATGTAGAGTGTGTTGATGAAATGATGGCATCACTATTATAGTTGCATTTAAATTTCTTTTTCTTTCCACTTGCACTCACAAGATCCAAAACTCATTTTAAGCATCAACAACTGTGTTGGCTAAGACTTTTGTAAGTCATTGAAATCACAACTTACAAAATTGTGATTTTAGGCAACGTCTCATGAGATTTCTCTCCTCTTAGCAATATGGGAGGCTTCGTTCTTACTATAGGTGGTTTCAAAAGAGACCTAATTGAAATTAATATAAGGGTATTTTTTCTTAATCACTTCCTCTTTTTTCAAGAACAATTCATACACAACTACAACTTTCAACTTAACAAAAGGTATCTATTGCTACAATAATACGATGGCTTTGAGATTGACATACGAACAACACAAAGACAACAATTTACGTATATATTTTGTGAAGCAAATACGGGCATCCAAATTCTCCTGCACTTGTCTCAAATGAGGATTCATTAATCAGGATAACTAGTATGGCACAAATTCGCTTACTAGAAACTCTCAAACTTAATAAAAATATACCCACAATTGAAGCCCAAAGTCTCTGTTATGTTGGTTCTATTGCTTTCTTGGTTCACTGGAGTGAGCTACGTATTCAGTATTTGATCCTATGTACTAGGCAATTGCAATGGCTAGATACCTATCCATTTTGGTGAGATGGGTTATTTATCATATAGAAAATCTTTCATTCCTATTTTTGGAGGCCATGAAGATACCTTCCATCTTCGATTGATTAGCTCTTCAGACCCAGTCTTTTCTACTTGGTCATGTTCTATATAGTGGAGGTTCTTCAAATCAGTAGTTTGGCTGTGTTTGCAGCTTTATGCTTCAGTAGTGTTTTTCATGATCATCCTTTTGTTCCTATCTTCTGGAACATTCTTTCCATCTCTTTTTGGAGTAGGGTTTTTCCCATGTGGTTTTCTCTATTTCTCCTCTTTTTAGAGATTTGGTTGTACTTGGGTACCTCATTAGACCTTGTTGCCCGGACCCAATTCTTCTTTCAGTAGTAGTTTCTAGGGTTTTAGCTACTCCCTAAGGTTATCTCAAGGGGGGGTGTTAGAGTAATAAAGTATTTTTTTATTAATTAAATCATATTGATTTAATTATTAAGTCACTTATTATCTCTAATTTACTTAAGTTAAACTTTGACCATATAATAATTACTTTTTTTATTAATTATTACCATGCAACCTAGGTTTTACCTTTTCGAGTTTTGATCTCTTTTATAAGGATTGATCTCTTTGTAATAATACATTAATTCACTTTTGATAATAGCAATCTCTCTTTTTGCTAATCAAGAATGTCTCATCTATGGATTTGGCAATTCTAGCCTCCCTAGCTTTTGCTTCTCTCTTTTTGTGATAGGTGTTTGCATGCAGGTGATTCTTGGGAGCTGTGGGGTTGATCCTTCATCAACTTCAATAGTCTTCAGCTCTAAGTAATTGCAGCCACTACAAACTATAACAATTTGTTGTCCTACAACACAAATCTTCAAAAATTCAAATTGGCTCTAAATGCAATAGGCATCTCCAAGTCTGCACAATCAAATTCCAATCCCTCTTGACCAAAGCTCCAAAAGTCACGATCAATATCCAGAAAATGTAATCACATAACACCTTGAATCAACACAAAGATTGAAAACAAGTTGCCCCTTTTATTGAAAGCCATCAACTTACATCTAAACTCAAATCTTAGAGTGCAAATACAAACTGACAGAATTGTTTGCATTGCCAATAGATGATAATTACAATTAGCACCTTCCTTTATTTATAGGAGGGCCAAGAAAAAGATGGAGAAAATAAGGGAAAACCCTTAACTACCTTTGACTTCAAAGACTACAAAACCTAATGCACTTGTAGTCTAATTACAAGTTACAACTTTGCACATGATAATTCACATGCAATTACATCCTGTTTTTACATTACATAGTCGTCAACTTCAACAGTCTTCAACTCTAAGTAATTGCAGCCATAGAAACTATAACAATTTGTTGTCCTACAACACAAATATTCAAAAATTCAAATTGGCTTTGAATGCAATAGGCATCTCCAAGTCTGCACAATCGAATTCCAATCCCTCTTGACCAAAGCTCCAAAAGTCACAATCAATATCCAGAAAATGTCATCACATAACACCTTGAATCAACACAAAGGTTGAAAACAAGTTGCCCCTTTTATTGAAAGCCATTTAACTTACATCTAAGCTCAAATCTTAGAGTGCAAATACAAATTGACAAAATTGTTTGCATTGCCAATAGATGATAATTACAATTTGCACCTTCCTTTATTTATAGAAGGGGGGCCAAGAAAAAGGTGGAGAAAATAAGGGAAAACCCTTAACTACCTTTGACTTCAAAGAATACAAAACCTAATGCACTTGTAGTCTGATTACAAGTTACAACTTTGCACATAAAATTCACATGCAATTACATCCTTTTTTTACATTACATAGTCTTCTAAAAGAAAATTACAAAAATATTCCAAGTGTCTGTCAAGACACAACACCTATTACATCATCCTTTGTTGATCTTCATGTTGCTACAGGATGCTCTGAGTTTGAAGTATTTGGTTTTGGTGAAAACATCTTGAATTGGAATATGAGTATGCATTCTCGATTGTTTTGTTTGAGTGTTTGTTGACCATTTTTGTTTTAAAAGCATTCTATGCTTGTAATCATTCTTTCACCTCCTTGTGGGCTCCATTATGTGCTCATATTTGTCTCTTGTCCCCTTTCTTCTTTGCATATCTGGAGTTATGCATGTTGGATATGATTAGAGGATTTTTAAGCAATGAAGAATAAACAAATTAAGGTAAAACTATCTTTGTAAAAGGGGAAAAAAACTTTAAAACAGGGTTTTCTGGGAGTATCGCATATGAATGGACAACAAGCTTTGAGCAAGGGAATGAGGTGCATATGTGTATATATACAAATGGGAAGGTTATTTATGCACAAGTGAGGTTTTTTTTCTGTCCCATTACAAGTTAATCGACAAGCACTTTAAACTCACAAAAGAGATTTTCATATCCATTTGCAGCCTTGATAAAAGCATGAAATTAATCTGCACTTAAAACTGAGCTTTAATTTTGCACTTGCATGTGAGACAAGTAACTTACTTCTTGAAAGTAACTCAATGTTTAGAACGATGTTTTTAATCCTGACTGCATATACAAGAACAAAGAACTTTTTCAATATACAACTTGGAGAAATTTTAGATGGATGTAAAAGGATCATTAACAATAATAAAAGTGGGCTTTAATCTTGCACTTGCATGTGAGACACATAACTTACTTCTTGGAAGTGACTCAATGTTTGGAATGGCATTTTTAATC